>JALMGF010000432.1:2500-330132 GCA_023333645.1 Sceloporus occidentalis | reverse complement strand
AAAAAAACAAAAAAAAAAAAAAAAAAAAAAAAAAAAAAAAAAAAAAAAAAAAAAAAAAAAAAAAAAAAAAAAAAAAAAAAAAAAAAAAAAAAAGAAAAAACAAAAAGCTATAAAGAAAAAAAAAAAAACAAAAAAAAAAAAGAAAAAACAAAAAAAAAAAAAAAAAAAAAAAAAAACAAAAAAAAAAAAAAAACAAAAAAAACAAAAAAAAAAGAAAACATAAAAAAAAAAAAAAAAAAAAAAAAAAAAAAAAAAAAAAAAAAAAAAAAAAAAAAAAAAAAAAATAAAAAAAAGAAAAATAAAAAAAAAAAAAAAGAAAAAAAGAACAAAAAAAAAAAAAAAAAAAAAAGAAAAAAAAAAAAAGAAAAAAAAAAGAAAAAGAAAAAAAAAGAAAAAAGAAAAAAAAAAAAAAAAAGAAAAAAAAAAAAAAAAAAAAAAAAAAAAAAAAAAAGAAAAAAAAAAAAAAAAAAAAAAAAAAAAAAAAAAAAAAGGAAAAATAAAAAAAAAAAAAAAAAAAAAAAAAAAAGAAAAACAAAAAAAAAAAAAAAAAAAAAAAGAAAAAAAAAAAAAAAAAGAAAAAAAAAACAAAAAGGAAAAAAAAAAAACAAAAAAAAAAAAAAAAAAAACAAAAAAAGAAAAAAAAAAAAAAAGAAAAAAAAAAAAAAAAAAAGAAAAAAAACAAAAAAAAAAAAAAGAAAACAAATAAAAAAAAAAGAAGGAACAAAAAAAAACCACTCAATCCCGCCTTTTACTTAAATCACAGCCTACCAGTTTATGGTGTTTTATGATGTAATTGCCCCTAATATGGTTATTCTCCCTTACACAAAATACCGGTCTGAATTTTTTTATCACCTAGAAAAGAGTCCTACAAATTAGATTTTTCCGACCTGGTAACAAGGTCAACATTATAATATGTTCTCCGGTAGAAAAAAAACATCTGTTTCCACTTCTAAACTTCTATGCTTAACATCTGTGATCAGCATGAGCCTGGATACATAGTAAATATTTCATCCTAACACTTAATACAGTCTTATTCTAGAATACCCCCTCCCCCACACACACACACACACGCGGACTCCAAGTTTCTATCCAGATGAAAAATACAGTGAACCAAGATATTTTATTTTATTAATAAACCCAACAGGGACTTTTTTTAAACTGATATCTGGATTAGAGTGGATTTCGGGGAAGAAAATTCCATTGTTAATAAAACCGTCCAAGAAGCCAGCATTGTTTATGGAACTCGGGAAATCCTGTTGGAGTGGTGGACGCTCGCGGCAGAAGAAGACCGTCCTGTTTGGTCAAGAAAGGTGACAATCAATTTAGAATTACAGATCTCCTATCCGGTACAATCCAACCCATATTAACTTCCAAAACAAATGATATTACATTGAATATATTAATTAAAAAAACAAACTTATATTTAATAAAAAAAAACAACTTACCCAGGGTTTTATTTTTCTCCTTTACGTCTGTTCCGTACTAGAAAATAAAAAGGAAACGTGTTCGGGGGATTGTGTCAATAGCTCTAGGAATAGAAATTATCAGTAGAATGCGGAGTGATAATTGAGCTTGGGCAATGACTTATGGGAGTATAGGATAGTGTTGAATGTGAGTGCACAGGAACACTGCGATGTGCGCTTGGGTGAATATATGATATATGACATCATAACCTGAAGTGAGATGGGTACAATATGTAATATATAAAAAGAGCGGGCTTACAATATGTTTAAGCGAAGAACGTAAATGCAACGAGTGGCGTACCTGTCCAAAGCATGCTTATGGTGAGGCCCATTAACAGGGGCGATTTTGAGAATATTCAGATATTGGATCACGTTGTATCCACACATTCCGTTGTCCACGGGGGTCTGCAAAAATTGCCAAGACAGGATATTAAGGAACGTCAGTCGGATGTGTTATGGAAGCCGACACCTATGTAGTGTCTACTCATGTGAAATCTAATGCACTGGAACCACTAGCAGTGGACTCACTGTAAGTATAGTTGACACTCAGTGGTTGAGGCAGAGAGACGTGTTGGACGATGCACGTGACGGTAATGTCTCTGGACCTCGCGTTACTTGGTAACACCAGATGACTTGTGGAAAGGAACAAACCGTCCTCTGATTCCCAAATATCCAACGGACTCGGAGCTGCCGGGGATATCTCGGAGCTGATCCAGTTCAGTAGGACCGGCGGTGGATAAAACCCATGCGTTCTGCATGTCAGTGACAGATGCGGTGCTTCCGGCGATGCCACCTGAAGGTAAATCTCCGGCTTTGATGGATGAGCTGTGAAGAAAACAAAAAGTCAAGAAGGGAAAATATTTTGCTACAAAACAAAAACTTTTAAGCTTCCGTCTAAAACAGGAACTGATTCGCTATGGACAGGAGATGGCAAAAGACCTTTCGACGGAGATCAGTTAACGAATGTTCTGGTTTATGTTACATTTGTGAAGTTTGCAAAGGTCCATATTGAGGTTCCAAGTCCATAAAGTTAAACATTTCAAACATCTAATCCAGAAAAGTGGAAACAAACCCAGAGACGTGTTTACCTCTGGTGCTGCTCTAGGCCTGACCTCAGCTGTCCGCTCCATGGTCGCTCTGTGCCTTAATGGCGCTCAGTGACTATTAACTGACTCGATGTCCCAGAGCTGATCCTTGGTTTTGCGGGGGGGCTGACACTCCCTGCACTTGTTACATCCAAAAGAGGTCAACACCTATCATCCACTGTCGTAAATATTATCCGTGGCTGCCCTCTTTTTGAGAAATTCTAGAGCTCTACCATCTTTTGAATGTTCATTTGATTAACTATGGATAATTAAACATTATTTTTAAAGCTCTAATGAATTAGCAGATTTGGATCAGTCTTTGAAACAACCTTCAACCTTCTAGCCTTATAGACCTAACCTTATAGACCTTTTGGTCAGATGGAGATCTAGCCGCCCCACCAATAACCCACGTGGCTTCTAAATGAAGCGTCTCACCGTACACAACGAGCTTGGTGCCATTCCCTTGCTTCTCGTCTACATCCCAAATGAGAACTTTGCAGGAAGTAGGTGCCGGCATCTTCCCAGCTGACATTTCTAATGATTAAAGATCCATCACCTTCACTCAGGAAGGTCCTCGGGAAGAACAGCGAGAAACGTCCCCTCAAACCGATGACTTGGGTAGAGTTGACCGCGTCTCGCAATCCGGTTCTATGCCCACGACACGGCGCCTTTCGAAGCAGGCTCTTCCGTTGAGAAGAACAACTTAGCTTGACCTGGTCCCCCTCGGACACCATCAAGGTTGAGGGTGATTGTGAAACCTGCAGACTCGTACCGGCCAGGGCTACAAGATGCAATTTAGTCCATGCGTTAATGTTGGTAAAATCACTAATAATCACATGTCAATCAAATGAACCAAGAAGATGCAAACCACGCATTGGGTGGCAACTCTACCACCACGAATGGTGGAGAAAGAAGTTGCTAACAATGTTTTAAATTCTCAATGATGTGCCATAGGAATGTTTCATCTACTAAATAGATCATTTCAATACAAGGGACAAAAAAGGAGAAAATAAAGCCCCCCACACATTATTATTTATTATTAATGTTTATTATTATGAATTATTTTTTGTGCAAACGGTCAACATCCCGACCAATCCCGTCAAGACTCCAGAAATAACGTCTTGGACTGGTGTATCAAGCTTCTGTTTCTCTTTTCCCCCCTCAAAACACACAAGAAATGGACAATTATTCGTGTAGCTAAAAGACGCAGTTGGTCCAACACCGGCGCTGAGTAATAGAAGTAGATAATGTTGGTTGCCATGGGGGACTGCTTCACTTTTTACCATCTAGCACTAATATTACTCTCTCCCCTCTCTCTCTATTAATATATATGCTGGAACTTAAGTGAATAGACCTGCTTGGATTATATTTTTATTATTATTATTTATTTATTTATTTATTTTTAAATAGCCAAAAAATAAAGAAAATAAACTGGAGAAGAAAAAAAAAAAATGAGAATTTTTATTACTTCCCTATAAACAGAATTTAAATGTAGAAATAAAATATCTACAAAATCCTACTTTTTAAAAAATTCTCAATGAATTTGGTATTTTTATTGAATTTTGGCCGAGAGAGTCAGTAACTCACCTGCCGGTACCAGCCGCGACCACCACAAAATCAGAACGAATCCTGGCATTTGTCCTCTGTGCAGAACCTCACCGAGCAGACACAGGGACAAAACTTTATATCTGCCTCTCGGGGGGGGGGGGGGGGGGGGGGGGGGGGTTAGATTTAGGGAAGGGGGAGGGGCAGTTGATAGACAGAGGCTTTTTGCTGCGTCCGGCAACCTATCTCATCGTGGTTTCAGTGATTTATCCTGCAGCTGATGCTATCGGTTCAAAGCTTGAAACAATGTTACTAATTAGGTTTGTAAACAGAAATGAAATATTCTGGCTGACTTCATTGCTTAATCACCACACTGAGCTGATGCTTTATGGCAATGCTAATGAAGTCCGTTCCTCCGTGGACATTCATTAGTAAGAGAGTCCGACTGGGTGATTAAAGACTGAGTCATTCTATTGTTCCCCACAGGCAGTATGATAAGGAGTCGGGGTGTGTTTGTCTAGTAGATTGGGTTCAGATAACAGAGGCGAATCCATATTCAGCTGCCTGAAAATATTATATTGCAGGGCAAAATGAAATAAAATATTAACGTTCACCCCATAAGTGCTTGGGGGGAGGGGTGCCATGTTTTGCACAAACATTCTCGTTTCCTCTATATGGCCTAAATAAATTAAATGTAAATGTCTCGTTCTCACGGGGAAAGACGCACTTTGTGGTGTGGCACAGATGAGAAGATAAGGGTATAATAACCCCAGTAGTAATGGCCCTTGTGGGCCGGTGAACGTCGTGCTTGTGAATCGAGGGCAAAAACCTGCTGACTGTGAAGATATTCGGGGTTAGCGGCTTCTTTGTGAGACGAAAAACGTAGAAACCTAGACTGTGCCGGCAGATCAGGTCCATGCATGGTGATGACCCCTAGTGGGCAGAATACGTACTACAGGCAAACACACAAAGTGTGAAACATCTTAGAAACATAGAATTTGGCGGCCCCCGTCGGCCCGTCTGGTCTGCCCATCTCTCCTGCTGTAAAGACTCAAACCCTTAATCAGTCGTTGGTCTTGTCTTAGATTCAGGAGCCGTATGTCTATCCCATGCATGTTTAAAATCCCCTTGCTGTATTAACCTCTACCCCTCTGCTGGGAGGGCTGTTCCCCTTATCTACCACTCTAATGGCAAAGTTAAACTTCCTTGATGCACCTAAATATTCCAAAATAGAAGCAAGTAGGAGATCAATAAACATGATTACATGTTATATACTGCCTGTTCCCTGGATCTGCACCATTATTACTCCCCATTGGACGATCTCTCTACTAAGTTGCTGATTGCTGTACAGGCAGTAAGGGGTGGAGAGGATATCAGGGCAGGAAGATGTCCAGCGATCTCAGCCCCTCTACGGCGAAGTCATCCTTTACTTTTAATCATTGCGATTTTAAAGTTAATGGGGTAAATGAGCATAATAAGTCAGTTGTTGGGACTCTACAAGGGAAATCCAGGACTGTTGGCGGTGTCATATACAGATTTTGGCCACTTTTCACACTTCCAGAGCCCTTCAGCAGCCCCTGACATATGGAACATCCTCGGGGCAAGTATGGTAATAAACCAGTTTTTAGGACTGTCTGGGTCAATTCTGGACTGCTGGCAGCTATTTGTGTAAATCCTCCATGAATTCCTTTGTCTGTATGCACCAGGCTTTCTATATATAAAATAAAGGATGCTAAATGTTGAGCAATTGACAGGAGCAGTTCCATGGTTGCCATGACAACTGCCCCACTTTAAGCACAAGTTGGTCTTTATAATCCGGGTCCACATGCTCAGCCCGCCCGCGTCTGCATATAGTAAATGTTTTGTTTAGGGCCGTCCGCCCGCACCAATCCGCGAGGGCTTCCACCTAGTTCGCCCGCCCGCACTCATCTGCAGACGATACCCAGGCTGTGAATGTGGGTTTCGTGCCCGCCCGCGCCTCTCTGCCGAGCGTACACTGCTTGTGAATGTGGGTTTGGCGCCCGCCCGCTCCTGTCTGGACAGTGTACGCTGTGTGTGTCGGGCCCGCCCGCGGTGCGCCAAGTGTGTGTGTCGGGCCCTCCCGCATGTGCGCCAAGTGTGTGTGTCGCGCCCGCCCGCTCCAGGCCCCGCCGCCGCTGTTGTTTGTGTGAGGGATCCGCCCGCCGATGTTTGTCGGGCCCGCCCGCTCGTGTGTCAGCGCTGCGTTCGTTCGGTTGGCGCTCGGTGTGTCGGTGCTGCTGGGCCGCGGTGTGCCAGGTTCTCTTCTCCCCGCCTCCATCCTCCTCACGTGTCCCGGCGGCGGTGCAGGGAGGCAGACAGGGGATCTCCTCACATGACCCGTGTGTTTGTCCCCGTGATCAGCTCCGCCGGGCCTCCCGCCTCCTCCACCCCCCCGGGCCGTCTCGGGCCTCGGCCCCGCACCGCCCTGACCCGGGGGACACGGGCCACCCCGAGTACCGACACATGGACCATGCTGGATCAGGGCCTCGACTCCTCGCCAGGTCAGAACTCCAGCCCGAGGCTGCGGCCTGCACTCTTGGGGCGGACTAAGGGGGTACTTTAATGCGGAGTTACAGCCATACTAACGCAGGGCACTGGGGCAAATAGCCAGGCTGGTGGTTGGGGGTATAAGGGTAAATGGCCTTTCAGATAGAGGGCATTGGGGGTAAACAGCCATAGTAATGGGGTGCACGGGGGGTAACAGGAGTAATTATGGGGTAAATAGTGATACTAACAGCAGCACAGGGGTAAAAAGCCACACTAAGCAAGGGCAATAATATGGGGGGGCGCAGGGCAAAATTGGGATGAATGGCTGTACTAATGGGGGGCACTGGGATAGGAATGGGGTAAATAGCCACATTAAGGGGGGGCACTGGGGTAAGAATGGGATAAATAGCCACATTAAGGGGGGGCACTGGGGTAAGAATGGATAAATAGCCACATTAAGGGGGGGCACTGGGTAAGAATGGGATAAATAGCCACATTAAGGGGGGGCACTGGGGTAAGAATGGGATAAATAGCCACACTAAAGGGGGGCGCACTGGGGTGAGAATGACATGTAATTGGCCCTAATAACTGTAAATGACTTTAGTGTGGCCGGGTATAAATGACCGTAATATACGCTGGTGTAATAATGGGTATTAAGAGCAGTAATGACAGTGTTTGTGGGAGGGCAGGGGCAGAACGGAGGGCTATTAATGACAGTAATAATATAATCCAGTGAGCGGGGGGGGGGGGGTTGGGGTAATAGCATATTGTACGGTGCCACGTGGGGGACAAAAACATCACAATGCAATATTAAACGGCGTGTGCTTTACAAAGAACTTATTACACATTCCAGGTGTTATAGAATAGGCGCTGACCTATGGAATAACGTATAGAATATGCCGGCCCCCTGCGTTTATAATATATACGTAAACATATACATATAGGCCGGGAATAGATATAATAATAACTTACATTGGCCGTTTGTCGAGTAGCTGATGTCACTAGTATGGCAATATAATAATATTTATACAAAATTACATATATTTATATTGTTTTTTTTTATAAACATTATACAAAATTAAAAATAAATTGTATATAATATAATTATGTATATCATTTATAATTTTGTATAAATATATATAAAAAAACATAATATATATATTTTGTATAATTTAAATGTTTTTTTAATAAATATTTATACAAAATTCTGAATACATTGTTGTATGTAATGTTTATATATCATGGTTTTTTAAAAAATAATTATTATTTTGATAAAATATGTCGTAAGCGTGCCTTGTGTTTGAATGGAGGGACTGTGATAAGCGCGGCGGGGATGGTATGACAGGTGCTATGAGGTTATTATACCATCCTGTGATATATCTGCGGGTCGGGCGATATGTCGCGTAACGTTTGCAGTCTGTTGTATAACGATTTCGATTTGTGTGTTTTGGTTATTTTGGAAAGTTTCCTTTTGGCGTGAGAGGAGAGAATGTTCTTCGTTGGGATAGCGCGGGTGACAGCTGATTTGCATAAAGGGCTGTTAGGGTACGCTCGCCCGCTGGGGGGGGGGGGTTAGTGCTGTCGGGGCCGCTGGCTAACTCTTTCCTCCGAAGACGATTCATTGTAATTGTCAGATTGTCGTTAAAAAAAAGTGAAGGTTGCCGCGCGGTCTCCGGGTGCTTTATGTCCGGTCAGATCCCCGCTGCTGGCGCCGACACCTGTAATGCCTGCCGGCACGGAGAGCAGGGCGCTTCATAATGCAAGCTCCCCGCTTAGTGAATAGACTCCTATGTGCGTGACGGTGATGAACGAATAACCATAAACGGGCTTTTCTTTCTGCTCAGGAGATGCGGATAATCGTCAGATATATTGTATAAACGGTAACTATTATCAGGCAGGGGCGGGGTCTGTGCGGCCCCTGGGGGCCACGCTCTGTGCAGCTTGCAGAGAGTGGATTGGGTTAGCTGGAGAGGACGCGACCAGATGTTCAGCTCCCCGCCGGATCTTGGGAGATGCAAAACTTGCAGATATTTGGCTAAAGCGTAACCTTCTGTGCCGGCTTCCGGTATCCAAACGACATCGGGGAGGGAAGGCGGATCGCTTGTTACTGGAAAACAGGACAGCTTTCGGTGGATCCTGCGATACCTGCTTGCTGGGCGAAAGCGTTAAAGCACTATATGCTTAAAACAATGCCTGCTTAAATTCCCCCTACCACTTCTGCTGGGTGGCTGTTCCACTTATTAACTACCCTCTCACTGAAGTGAAACTTTCTTATGTTCCAGCTAAGCCCCTGACTCCTTGGTTTTAGATTATGGCCTCCTGCACTTTGTGGAGCGTGGTGTCGGGCTGGTGGGGGGATCTCTGTGGCACGCGGCTGTGTGTGTCCTGGTTACGGGGGTCCGCGTGGGTGAGGTGAAGCCCCCCGTGCAGTGCTTGGAGTCCCAGGCAGTGTGGTTGAGGCGTGTGATCGGGTTCGTTCTCTCCTGCGCTCACTCTTTGCATTGAGAGAAACCTTTGGAATGCGATCAGCTCATTTCGGAAGAGGAGACGTTTGACAGCGAGAGGTCGCCATCCTAAACTAGAGAGTCAGAGGCATTAGGAAGTTTTACTTTACTGAGAGGGTGGTAGATAAGTGGATCAGCCTCTCGGCAAGAGGTGGTAGAGGGTAATACAGTGTTAAACAACGCATGGGATCGGCATATGGCTCCTGAATCTAAAGACGACTGATTAAGGTTTGAGTCTTTACAGCAGACCAGACGGGGGGCCGACGGGGCCGACCTGCCGTCAGGTTCTATGATTTGATTCGCTAAAAAATGTGCGTTAGTCAGCGGCCCCCGATCGGCCCCGGCTTTGTGAGAGTTTTCCTCCCGCCACGTAGAGCTTCTGCTTATCTATTTATACGGTTTGAGGTTAACAGGAAAGTGCAGCCGGCAGCCGTCTGGAAGCTGCAGCGCGGGGCTTTATTCGCTAAATGCGAGTTGTGGTTTGAACCCCCTCGCTTCACTATTCATTATGAAGGGCAAAGACAGGCAGGTTACTCTGGCGATGGGGCCTGAGCTAGCCCTGTATAATGGATAGTTCAATGAGTAAGGAGACACTCGGAGTGTTGATTATACTTTCTCAGGGCTGGCCAAGCTCTTCTTGCAGCAGAAGCTGGCTTGGCTTGGATTAGTATTGAAGCCAAGGAGCTGAAATGAACTCTGTCTTTAGTGAATAAGCCCCGCTGGGCCTGGTCTGCTGAACGCAGCTTTTTGTAGGAAAGGTTTCGTGGGGGCTGCAGCTTCCCGCCTGTGACGGTTTATCGTTAAAGATAAGAAATGGAAGCCCTGAGTGTTTTAAGTCACAGGATCCGTTTCATAAAAATACTAAACAACGAGCCCCGAGGGGCCTTACGGCAGACACGGCTCACACATAGGGTTAACAGATCCGGGACGGGTCATAAGACCAGATATTAACAGAGACGCCCCGATAATTACTCTGTGAGCGATCCGCAGACTGCTTCATGCTCGTTCGGGGCAGTTTGGGGCGCCCGCGTAGTCGTTACAATGTCCTCAGGGTACTATAGGCGAGCGAGCAGAGGAATCGTCTTCCATTACTTGATGGTATCTGTAGGGTTTTTTGTAGCGGTGTGATGTCTGCCACCGGCGTAATAACAAGACCTCTTCGTCCCACGGGGGCCGTCGTCGTAGACCGTAGGGAGGACGGCTCCGTAGTAGACAGTGAGGGCAGTAAAGCTCTGGAACGCGTTACTCGGGGGGGAGATGTTGGAGACGCTTGGATGAGCATGAGCCGTCCATCCATCTTTCCCACCGCCGGTCACATCGCTGTAGACAGGGTTGTTCTTGATGGTCCTATGTCTTCATTGAGTCCAGTTGACCGTGGAAGGTGACGGAGGTTGACCCGGCAGAGCCGATTCCGTGCAAGTCATTGAGTAGTGCGCGTCGGCAAACGCATAAATTGATGAGGCCTTTTAGCGTTTGCCAGTTCTTGGGTTTTGCTGGCCGGTTGCGACCTTTAATGAAGTCGAGCTGCTGCCCTAAAGCGATCGACTAGAAGCGATCCGTTTCCCTGGATCAGATGTTTCCGGGCCGGGGTCACTTGGTCTCGAGTTGTCGTTTATGTATTCATTTTAATCTTTCTTCTTGTTTTCTTCTTCTTCAGTCACGATAAGGGACAGGACGACGACGTTGTCGAATTACACGAAGGTAAGAGCTTTGAATGTTTTGTTTTCCGAAGTAATTTGCCTGCCAGGATTCTCTTGTTTGATCAGGAGTTATAGTGTGTGTGTGTTAGTGTGCGTGCGTGTGTAAGTAAGTGGGTGGGTGTGTGAGTGTACGTGTGCGTGAATATATATATAGTTATTAACAATCTTGTACTCTTGGCTGTTCCAGGAGAGGAGACGAGTGCCGACGAGCATACAGCGGTGGCCATCGCACTGTCCAACAAGCCGCATTCACAGACCACAATATCCAATACCAGTTCCGCACAGAGAATAATGGAGGACAGGTACTTTACTTTCAATAGAATAAAACCCCAACATTGCCGGTGCTATAAAATACCCCAAACCCTTCCCACAAATAACTCCTTAATCATGTAATATCCTGGCATATTTGTAATTATTTTCCGGAACACTTCATGTGTTGTTGCCATAGAAACTTAGAGTATCTCCAAAGTTTCAGTCCGAGCTTAAACCTTCAGAGGGTTCAATAAAAGATCCGTAAAGGTATTCTCCAAAAGAGGGTGCGTATTGAGCAGGGCTTTAAGATGGAGAGCAGATATGCCCGGGAGAATGGCGGATCTCTTAGCGCACACAGGACCGGTGTAATGGAAGCTGCCCCGCCGTTCCTCACCCTGCGGATCTTAACGCTCCCCTTTTGTGTTTCTCGCCCCGCAGGTGACGTATCGCGTTGTCCAGGTGACAGATAGTCAGTTGGATGGTCAGGGGGACGCGACCGGAGCGGTCAGCGTGGTGTCCACCGCAGCCTTTGGTGGTGCGCAGCAAGCCGTAGCACAGGTACCGGCCGTGGCTTTTTCAGAATGTCTCGCGTTGGGTTCTTATGGTCTGAATCATTGCAGCAGATAGGATTTCTTTCCTAACCCGACTGGCTCTCGATGCGTCTCTCGGCTCCGCGGCTCGTAACGGGGTTAAGAGGAGCTTCTCACACGGAGCATAACGTGATCGCCGCGCTTCAGCGACTAAAGTCGTGTTATCGCTCTGGTTTGTCCGACAGGCCGTCATCCAGAACCCTTTCAGTAATGGCGGAAGTCCTTCTACGGACGCGGTCAGCGGGGAGACGCGCTTCGCCTACTTCCCAGCTTCCACAGTTGGCGACGCGACGCCGGTGTCCGTACAGACGGCTGACCCGTCCTTGGCACAAGCAGGAGGTGAGCGAGGGTGACCAGCCCGTGAGACCTTACAAGCATTTCATGGACTCCTTCTGTGTACTCCTATTGTACGGTCCTGCCCACCATTTAAAAAGTATCTTTTAACCCGCGAATTCTTGTTTCCGCGTGTATTTTCTGTGCTCAATACGATCCCTTCCGTTACTAGGTCAATTTTATGTCATGATGACCCACCAAGACGTGCTTCCTGCGGGAACCCAGAGGACGATCGCCCCGCGGACGCACCCCTACTCACCGTACGTACTCGACGCCTGACAAGTGAAAACATACTTCTAAATACTTGGGATTTACGCAAAGTTCTACGTGACTTTAAAGATGTTTGAGATGATTTGTTTTGTTCTCTGATCCTGTTAGTAAAATGGACGGAAACCGAACTCCGCGGGACGAGAGGCGCAGAGCGCAGCACAACGAAGGTAACTGAGAAATGTTCATGTTTTCTCCGACCCCCATATCGGGGGTCTCCACGCACGTTCTCATTGCCGCTTATTCTTCCGCAGTGGAGAGGAGACGGAGGGATAAGATTAACAACTGGATCGTCCAGCTGTCCAAAATCATTCCAGACTGCAACGCGGAGAGCAGCAAAACCTCCGCGGTAAGAGAGTCCTCTGTCCCCCTCTCTCCACGCCTCTGTCCCCCTCTCTCCACGCCTCTGTCCCCCTCTCCACTCCTCAGATGAGGGGACACTGATCGCCGTGCGAGCCCCTCGAATGTAGACTCTGGGATACACGCAGCTATCATCGTCTTCTATTTTCACATCTTGGGGGTCACAGAAATATCGCTTGTAACAACATCAATAACGGGGGGGGGGGAAACCCAGCTGGACCCTCTTAGTCTTTATTCTTTAGGATAGTTTTATGCACATTCCATTATTTTGTGAATTCGTGGTTTTCTTTAACTACTTCCGCTGAAAGGCTATTCCGCATATCCACTTCCTTTCTGTAGCATAGAGTCTTCTCCCATCTAACTTTCGCCACCGGGTGTCGCTGTGAGACTCGATAACCAGCGTCTGCCTCTGCCACGCGCGGAGCAGAATCCCGGTGGCTTTTTGGGAAGCCCCGTTGAGCACTTTAGCGGTTAGTTATCACTCTGCTCACGCTTGGCTCTTTTAAATCCCTCTAGCAGAGTAAAGGTGGCATCCTCTCTAAAGCCTGCGACTACATACGTGAACTGCGCCAGACCAACCAGCGCATGCAGGAAACCTACAAAGAAGCCGAGCGGCTCAACGTGGACAACGAGGTGCTGCGTCAGCAGGTCAGAGACTCGATAGCGGGGGGCCGAGACTCTCCAGATACTTTCATGGAAACGTTTCTTCGTAAAATGCAAAAAATTTTGTTTTTCTTGATCTGATTGTCCGTTTTCTTCTTCTTTCCTTCAGATTGAGGACCAGAAGAATGAGAACACCCTCCTCCGAGCTCAGCTGCAGCAGCACGGAATTGAAGTTGTAGATGATCCTCCGAGGCAGTAACTTTTTATCTTTTTGGAGTAGGAATATTGTTGTGTCGGGTGAAAGGCGGAAGATGACCCACGGAAATCCTTCTCTATATCATCTGCCTCCCGCCTGCCCCGCGTGCCCGAGCCACTTGCCACATCCTTAACATTTACCCCTCTTCCCTTTTATCTCCTATGATCTCACGGTGTCAAATCCATGTTTATTTTCTTCATGTATAAAGTATATTGCGGATTGCAAGGCACAAACGGGAGTAGAGGACAGCCGGCCCTCCGCCTCGAACACCGGGCGGTCGATATAAAGGCCTTCTCGCCCAAAATTACGTCTCCCCCACCCCGCGAAGAAGGGCTCTGAAGCCAAGGGTTAAAGAGTTGCGTTGCTTTCTTTTTTTTTTTTTTGTTTTCTTCCTTTTATATATATGTATAAATATATAAATATGAACATAACTTAGACTTTTAGAGATGGCGATGTCACTCAAATATTTTTTTTAATTTTTTTTTTTTTTTGCTTTTAATATTTTTAATGCTCGGCGGTGCGAACGAACGGAGGGTTTAGTGTTTTGAATAACCCCGTCGGCTACGTGGCGCTTCGGGTTTCTCTATCTGTAAAGCGTCGTGCGCAGCACACAACGGCATTTCTCAGCGAGGCGCTCCGGCAAAACCACCCCAAAAAACTATTTCTAAATACAGACTTTGGAGGCCGAGCTGCTGCTTTTCTATTCGTTTATCTGGTAGACAAACAAAAACTACATGTAGCGATCGCAATACTTGAGAGGAGCCGTTTTTTCCGGGGGGAACTAGAAGAAGCATTCTTTTCAGAGACCGCTGTGCTACCGGGAAAGACAGGCGTCCTCTTTTGTTCTGCTGTGGTGACCGGCCAAAAAAAAGAGAAATCTCTCTGCCTCGGCAGCTTTCGACCCTGTTACAAAGCGATGGCGCCCGGGACAGTCGGAGAGGAGCGACGGATCAAACAGAACCCGAGAACCCACCGCTTCTCTATGCATACGAGGGTCACGTTAAATCCAATTCTCGTGAGGTGTATCCAATCTATGCACTTTATTATCGTTTGAATAACTCGCTCAGCTTGGGCCCCGGGCTCAGCTGTTATTTCCATGACCCCGGGCCGCGTCCGCCGAGCGCCGGCGTGGGAGTACGTCTGCTCGGCGCATCGCTCTTCTGTAATATCTTGTATATTTCAATACAACGTAGGCATGTTGCAGTAGCAAATAGTGTTTTTTGTTTTTTTTATTTATTAGCTTAGGAATTTAGTTCTTTATATGAAACCAATTCCAGATTACAGCAAACCCCTGCTTCGTATTCCATGAACACGAGCCGAGCTGAATTATCCATAATGGGGGGGGGGGGGGGGTCGCACTTTCGTCGCTAGAAGCTCACCTACCTCTCCCCCAATTGGTTGCCGCCACGGTAAATAGGACGTTGAGCGCAGCGCCGTGAAATAACATGCAGCCCTTCGCACGTTTCCAAGATAAGCCAATTTTTTATATATATATATTTTATTTTCTAACCGTTTCTATCAAGACTTAGAAATAGTTCTTTGTAGCCGGTTTGCCCGCGGACCGCGTGGTGCGATCCCTTTGGATACGGGGCCACGTTGTTACTCGCTTTTTGTTCTCCTTTTTTTTCCCCTTCTGTTAACTTTACCCGAAGTGTTTACGTGCGCCTCGTTCCACGGGGACTTTGGTTCTTTTGCTTCTGCCAAGCAAGCGTCGATTACAAACGATCATCACCTCGCGCCCTCGGCATCTCGCGATATATTCCCTCTATCAGCCGATAGTTAATGACAGATATTCACTCGCGAAAATAAAAACGTTTTGTACCAAGGTTTCCGCTTTGTGCTGATACATTTGTCGTCGCCGCTTGCTAATACCACCCAACTCTCTCGGAAGAATTTGTTCTGAAATAGCAGGGGTCCTGAGCTTAATGCGCATGCGCTGTGCGGCTTCCCTTACATTCAAAGGAACGGCAGCCAATCGGACGTATCCTATCGGAGCGCTGCGATTGGTTCCCGCCGCTCTCGTTGTACAGGAAGTGTACTTAAGTATGCTTCCTGGTTTTAAGAACAGGCCGCCGGGAGGGGATCCTTCTCACTCTCTGAAGTCGTTCAACAAATTTCATGCTGTAAAATGCATAAGGAGCCCCCCAAAAAATGCATTTTACGTTAAACTGGGTCTTCGAGCGTTTCCTTTGAGCTACCAGATCGCTGCATCACTTTTTAAGAGGTATTTTGACACAAAGTAACAAAAAAATTGATGGCAGACTCTTTTTTTTAGGTTGAGATTGCCCTGTAATGCTGGGACCTTTTAATGTAAAAGAGTAACTAGAAAGTGTTATCTAGGCAAACATGCGCGTGCCGTCAGCCGGGAACCGCTGTCCGGTCCTGATCTCCTGCTTCCTTCTGTTAATTATTTCATAGCATATGCAAGACGGGTGAAAATGTAAATAACGCATTCAAGAAGGGAAAAAAAAAAAAAGTTTTATGTAAAACTTATGCTTTTTTTTCGTCTTTTCTTTTTATTCTTAATAAATCGGAATTTTGTGGGGTAACATTCTAACAAATTCTGGAAAAAATCCTAATTTAACTTTAAAAAACATTTTTTCTTCTAAAAATGTAATTAATAGAAGAATAAAGGAGGTCGCTGGAAAACGAAAGCGCCGCTGAACCTGTCGGCGTTCTATAATAGATAAATAATTATTATCATTATAGAAGTTACCTTTCAAAAGGTTTTTGCTATAATGATATTTGGGTTAGGTTTCAGAAAATTGTGCCCCTTAAAGCTCGGATGTTATTTCACCCCCCGCATTATGATGTCATCCCTGCTACAAGAGAGGAGTTGATGTCGGTGAGAGGAGAATCGGATATTCCTTCTCAGTATATCTTCTGTAATAATCAGCGATTTCAGAGGGCAGAGATAATTTATTGGGGAGGAACAATGCAGGCTGAGATACCCAAAAACTGTGTTTTAATAATCTAATTGACCCAATAAAGTCCCTTAGGGATGTTCATTCGCCGCGCCCGCGTGGCGGGAGACGCGGGTTCGTAGACATCTGATGTATAGACAGCTTTTTAGCGGAAACGGCCGCTTGTGCGGTGCCCTGATGTACCGTGAAGGGGATGAACGGTTATGCCCAATCCGACGCCAAGCCTGAAAGGGTTAATCAGTAAATTTTTTTATTTATTTTTTTTGTCTCGCTCGTCCAGCCTGGCGGACGCCGGCCCGAAACAGGCGCCACAACCTGTATTTGCAATGTGTGAACTTTAACTGTGCCCTGTTACGGTGTCACGGATATGTCGAAACCTCCGGGAAGATCTCAGACGCGATCTGCCCGGCAGCCGCTGCCCCTGACGGCTAAAAATTCCTTTACTCTCAGAGAAGGCGATACCCAGAACCCCCGGCGCCATCCTTCATTGACCCCACATTTCCTTATAGAAGTCCATCCATTTCTATTGGGGGGGGGGGAGTTTAACCCCTTCACGACAAAGCCTGTGCATCTACGGGCTCGAAACCCGAATATTGATACATTTTTTGTAAAAGACATTATGTGGCAATGAAATAATGCGCCACTCTTGCTCATACTTGTACACTTAACCCTTATCGGGTTAATGGGTTAATGGTGTTGCCGAGAAGTTACCATTAATGATACATTTTTAATTTTTGCTACCCAAAAAAATGAACTACAACTAAAAATCCAAGTTTCCTCCAATACCGATGCGCCAAATAACTGATCGAAAAACGTAAGATTGTCACAGGAAGGATCATCCGCCCAGCGGAGGATGTCTGGGTGTTTACGGCTCAGCCGGCGCCTAAGGGGCCATCTGATAACTCTCTCTCTCTATATATATATATACAAATATATTCAAGGTTCCGAACAAATAATCCATCGGGTACCAAGTTGATCAAGAAGAATGCAGGAGGGGGGGCGCAAGGTCAACGAGATCTATCCATTCCGACTATTTATTTCGCAAAAAATGCAATATTTCACAAAATAATAATAATGGAAAACGGTTTAGGGGCAGAAGAGGCTTTTTAACGAAAGAATAAAAATTGATTTAAAATATTATTTACTAAAGCGCGAGACTTTGTTACAAGAAGCAGCTGCTTTCAAATTTACAAAAAATCGACGATTCTATTTAAGATTCATGTTAATACCATAAAGTGGGACGGTGAATGCATCGTTATTATTTCACCCCAGCGATCCCACTGCCTGCTAGATCTATGAAACTGTGAAATGCGTCGGTCCCATCCGTCCTTCTCTCTCCTGCTTACAAAGTATAATAAATTCTTACTAAATACAAATTTATAAAACAATTATAGAACCTGCCCCATCCGGCCCCTGTCTAGTCTGTAAAGACTCGAACCTTAATCAGTCGTTGGTCTCGTCTTAGATTCAGGAGCCGTATGTCTATCCCATGCATGTTTAATCCCCTCACTGTATTACCACTTCTCCTGGGAGGCTGTTCCATTTATCTACCCTTTCATTAACCGTCAAAATCTCAAGAATATTATCATTTTAAACAATAGTTTCCATTTTTTTTTGTCTGCAACTCCTATCATTCATGACCAGCCCGCTAGGCACGCGGATACGAGCCGCTGATTGATTTTACAAACCGACCAACATGAAATACCTCTCCCCCCCGGCCCCCGCACCCTGTCTCCTGAGTGAGGTCACTGGCTGTCCTGGACATCTGTGGCGCCCTTGGGTCTGACTCTGCCGGACTCCCGGGAGCCGCGAGCTGCTGGACTTCAGACCAGTGCATACAGAGTGTCTTTTTTTCGCAGAATGCATCCCGTAACGAATGCTTGTGACGTCATTGAGATTTTAACGAGATACGGTCAAAAAAATATGTAGAATTTACCAATTTGATTAATTTTGTTACTTTTAACTCATAAAACAGACTCGGCAACGCTGCGGATAGTAAATGCCTTTAAGCTATTTGTGGCTGGAATAGAACAGGTTAATAACCTATTTTCATATTAATTACTCAGAAAATCTTGACTTGCAAAGAATTAATCTCAGCCTTCTGACAGTAGAGATTATCCAGGCCAGGGGCGTAACTAGAAACCACGGGGCCCTTTTGCAAAAATTGCCCCGGGGTCCCCAACGTCAACAGCTGATCTGTGCCATCATTGCCGCCACACAACTCGTCTGCGCCCCCTTCTAACATACAACATATCTAAACACACACAAATCACACACTCATACTCACTAACACACACAGGTACACATCCATCCATCGATACATTTTTATGGTGTATACAGTAATAACCCCCCAGTGCTGTATACAGTAATAACCCCCCAGCACTGTATACAGTAATATAACCCCCAGCGCTGTATACAGTAATATAACCCCCAGCGCTGTATACAGTAATATACCCCCCAGTGCTGTATACAGTAATAACCCCCCAGTGCTGTTTATAGTAATATAACCCCCCAGCACTGTATACAGTAATATACCCCCCAGTGCTGTATACAGTAATAACCCCCCAGTGCTGTTTATAGTAATATAACCCCCCAGCACTGTATACAGTAATATAACCCCCAGCGCTGTATACAGTAATATACCCCCCAGTGCTGTATACAGTAATAACCCCCCAGTGCTGTTTATAGTAATATAACCCCCCAGCGCTGTATACAGTAATATAACCCCCAGCGCTGTATACAGTAATATACCCCCCAGTGCTGTATACAGTAATATAACCCCCCAGCGCTGTATACAGTAATATAACCCCCAGTGCTGTATACAGTAATATAATCCCCAGCACTGTATACAGTAATATAACCCCCAGTGCTGTATACAGTAATATAACCCCCCAGCGCTGTATACAGTAATATAACCCCCCAGTGCTGTATACAGTAATATAACCCTCCAGCGCTGTATACAGTAATATAACCCCCCAGCGCTGTATACAGTAATATAACCCCCAGTGCTGTATACAGTAATATAACCCCCCAGCGCTGTATACAGTAATATAACCCCCAGTGCTGTATACAGTAATATAACCCCCCCAGCGCTGTATACAGTAATATAACCCCCAGCGCTGTATACAGTAATATAACCGCCAGAGCTGTATACAGTAATATAACCCCCAGCGCTGTATACAGTAATATACCCCCCCAGTGCCGTATACAGTAATATAACCCCCAGCGCTGTATAGTAATGGTGTCACGTTGAGTTTCTTTGTGTTCTCCTTAGCCGTAATTTAAAAGATTTCCAAAAGTAAAGGATAACGGGTATATTACAGAAACCTAGATTGCCGGTAATTTTTTTTTAAAATAAATAAACAAAACGGATAGTGGATGTAGAGATAAGGAGAGATAACAGGTTGGCCCCATGACATTATCAGTTAGGTGACCTTCTGCGCTCGGCTCTCCAGATGGGAGCAGCCCATAAATACGGCTCTGTCAGAGTAGGTGAAACAGCATCGGAGTCTGAACTCTTCCACGGGACGGACAGAAACCATTCCAGAGACACCAGAACCATGAAATCCTTCATCCTCTGTGCGCTGCTTCTTCTCTCTGTCTTCTACAACCGCGGCCTCGGCGCTTCCCTGAAAACGGTATGTCCATGGTTTCATGTTCTACCAAGGAGTAATACAAGTGAAAAAAATGGAGGCCCGAGGGTTTATAAAACGTTAGTAAAGTTTAATTCTTCTTTACATCTTCATGAATCAGAATTTAGGTGTAGCTCAGCTTCACCAAAAATGGCGGGTCAATATTTCTTGGGCAACCAGTTGTCCTCCAAGGCTTACTAAAAGTTAATTTATTGACCACTGATTATGGAGCCTTGGGAGGTCTAAGCAACCAGACTTTTTAACTCAAAAACCTTCTAAAAATCCATATTATATAGAGGAAATCTATCCTAAGTCTTTACCTGATTGTTATTGTTCAAATGGAGGGGAAAATATTTGAGGTCATCATCTAAGCCAACTTGGTTTCTTTTTTTGATACCCCAACGTATCATCAGGAGGTATCTGCAGGCCTTTAACCAAGTCATGTAACACAGCAGGGTTTCTTCTCGTTCATGGTCCTTATATTGAAATATTTTCTAGTTATAGGGCCAACGGTAGGCTTGAGGGCCAGTGTATAGAAAAGTAGTTCGGCAAATAATTATTTTCTTTTCCCAATACAGAATGAAATGATTACTGCGGCAGACCAGAGCTCTGAACCACACATGGAAGACTCAGATATCCTGGTGAGTCCCGTTCTTTTGCTTAGTTTGAGAAGAACATTTTACGCACGTAGATATGACAAAGAGTAAAATTCCGGCATTGTACACAACCTTCTCAACTATATTTACATAGGGGTTTATTCACTAAAGAGTGAGTGGAGTTGCGATAAGATGAGGCATTCCATCTCGCTCTTTAAGGAAGCATTACGTAGGGCCGACATTGTCCTTCTTACAGAAGATTCTCGCTGGTGTTGGCCATTCATGAGGTGGTGAGATTAGAAGCTATCGATGTGTAAGTGAGAAATGGTTTTAACCAACATCTCTTTCTCTTCTCTTTAGGAGCCCCTCCTCAGGACCAAACGCCATTCCCCCATCTCCATCTGTACCTACTGCTGCAAATGCTGTAAAAACAAGGGCTGCGGGTTCTGTTGTCTGACATGAGGAGCTTCCGATCCAAAGTGTGATCATCTTAACCAATTTGCTGCCTACGGGACGAGCAGAGATCCCCTTTGCTCCATAAAATCGATGATCAAACCCAGAAGGGCAGAGAAAGAAAGACTGCTTCATGTTTAACTTTATGGTTAACTTTATTTCCCACTCTGTTCCCGTCACCTTAAGTTATACCTATTTTTTATGTCATTACTAAATGCCTTTTTTTGTAAAATATATTTTTGTACTGTATTTTATTCAAAAATTATATATTTTGTGTCTAATTTTGGCAATATTTCAGGAAACAAGTGCAGTTAAACCGATACATAAAAAAAAATTATAGGCAGATGTTTCTAAATATTGGAAGAAATTAGGTATTGAATTATTTTTTTTTTTTATTTCATTTCTGGGGGGAAGTATTTCACCTCTGCACACTTCACTTCCTGTACAAGCGAGTGATCACAAGCTGCACTTATGAGAATGTGCGACTGGAATACCTTCCCCCTGAACTAAGCTCTTTAATAATATCAAATAATTTAAGCTCTGGCATTGTACAGGAATTTTAATGTAAATTTTATTTAAAAATACATTTTACTAAGTAAAATTTTAGAAAAAAATCATTGTTCCAGGTTATTATTTTGAAGTGTTTTTTTTAATTGTTCAAAAAGTTCTGGACTGATGTGGAGATATATGTTGGAGATTTTTCTCCTAATTAAAACAAAAAATTAACATGAAAAAAGTAGCATTGTTAATTTTCCAGGTTTAAATGTTGCCGATTGTTTCAAGAGACTAAAATTACAAAATCTGTCCTTTTTAACCTACAACTGTACTTGTTTCTGTTGAATAAATTTGAAATTTATAAAACGTACCTCTGTCTCGATTAGTTGTTTTAAAAAGCCACCGGTTTAAATCATTTGATAAGGATGGAGAGTATGTTTCAATATGATGTAATAATCAAAAAAAGGTTGGGTGGGAGGCTTCATGGAACGTGACCACGTCGGTATCAACAAGAAGAATGGAAAATGTTGGGTTTCAGCCCAAAACGAGAGGCTTTTACCCCAGAATGTTAATAAAAATCTGACTTGCACCGGCCACAAGTCGTACTATCATCTTAAAGCACATGTTGTGCATTAGCGGTAACTCCCGGAGCATCATGGGAGATATAGCTCTACTGCAGACGGAGAGCTAAGTCTTGGTGGCCCCTTGTCTATTAAATTGAAAGAGAATGGATTACTGTGCTGGGAGTTGTCCTTCTCTTCATTTTAATCTTCTCTTCCGTGTGGTGTATGGAATCTGTACGTTATGAATTGATGATGTCATTGAACGCCGCCGTAAATGTCACAAAACGGGGATGATGCAGCTTTTTAGAGCTACGTGTTCCGTTATCGATTACGAATGATTTGACTGGTAAACAAAGCATCAGAGCTAAATACACAGACCGGGAGAACGATTGAGCCATCAGAGCGAGAAGAACAGTTTACTCTAATTCATTGTACCCAAAATCAAACGAGCGGCCAAAGCAGCACCCAGAGCCGTCCATGAACCAGCCAGCCATGTAGAGACTACAACTGGCTAAAAAAAGGTCAATAGGTGGGAGTTTCTGCGGAAAACCTCACCGTTTAACACCCTCACTGTATTACCCTCTACCACTTCTGCTGGGAGGCTGTTCCATCAACAATGATGTCAACAAGATGGGAAGTCTAGGAGACGGTTAACATGCCAACATCGAGAGTTTATCATTTCAGCATCTCATGAATTATCTATCCATATTGCAGATAAGCATAGAAACCCTAGAATTTCTGCAAATTTCAATATGATTTGGAAACGTTTTGATTATTTTAAAGATTTATTTGACGAGACGGAGAAATACAGAGAGGGTTAAAAGGGAAAAATAGCTTGAGAACTCTGACCCCTAGTGGCCCAAATAAACACTACATGCAAACACAAGTAATCCATTTTAGAAACATAGAACCCGCCGGCAGATCTGACCCATCCGGCCCCCGTCTAGTCTGCCCGTTTTTCCTGCTGTAAAGACTCAAACCTTAATAAGCCCTTGGTCTCTGTTTAAATTCCATCACTGAATTTCAGTACCACTTCTGCTGGGAGGATGTTTTACTTATCCACCACCCTCTAGTTAAAGTAAAACGAAGGTCTCTGATAAAATGCTTCTCAATCTTTCAGCTTCTGCCATTAACACTTTTCATTATTCCAATGTGTTGGGACGAGAGTATCGGCAGACATCTGACGTGCGGGTCTGTAACTCCGCGCTTCTGGCCAGGAATTCTTCTTATTACTACTGTTGTGGTACTACAAAGCATTTAGATCAGCCATGAATGTGTCACTTTTTTACGGGTCGAAGGTCTTCTTTTTAATTGTCTGTTGTCTCTCGCCAGTCGTCTGGTTACGAGGCAGAAGGACGCTTTTAATTAAAATGTGCTCCTGCAGAAATTCCTGGGGGTTTGCTAGACTGTATTTGACCTTAATACTGCACAATGAGCGTGCAAAGAGATGATATAAGTGAACGGAATGATAGTTTTTGCTACAATTCTAGTATCTCATTTCGTAATTTGGTGTAAAAAAATGGCAAATTCAAGAGGCTCCAGCATCCTTCATTAGATGCATCCCATTCTTTATCATATAGTCATCATACTTTCTGCAGAGACGTCGGTGGGGTCTACTGAGACCAAGCAGGAGATCCATGCCAAGAAATCTATGTTCCTTCCTCCACCGTACCATCAGTGACCCCAAGATTGATAGATCCAGATCAAGGAGCCAAATCTTAGGCTAGACGCCGGAGGAAGACCTTCTTTGAGAGTCATGGTCTTCCCTCGTGATGTCCTTCTTTAGAACCTTTTCTCCGACGCATTCTGCGTTATTAGAAATGTTGTCACCCGAGTGTTCCATCAACCTGCCTGTCAATAACATGACCTTGTATTGGCACCTCTCTGTCTCCCGGGACATACCTTTCTGGTGCCCTTTATTAAACTCTTTAATTGCGATCCATATTACCACATGTTAAAATCCCCCCCCCCCCCCAAAAAAAAACTTTCCAGACTTAGGGGAGGAATATTTATCGGAAACTCGGGACTGCCTGTAACAAAAAAAAAAAAAAGAAAAAGCAAAACAGATAGTTGGTGGAGAGATAAGGAGAGATAAGAGGTTGGCTCATGATACTATCGGGAAGGTAACCTTCTGCGTTTGACCCCAGAGCTGCGAAATAAATACGGCTCTATTAGGGCAGGTGAGACAGCATCAGTCCTCGGAGTCTGACCGCATCTACTGGACGGACAGAAGCCATTCCGAGAAGAACCAGAACCATGAAGTCCTTCATCCTCTGTGCGCTGCTGCTTCTTCTCTCCGTTCTCTGCAGCAGAAGCCGATGCGCCTCACTGAACGTGGTAAGTAAATTTTTTATAAAGCTATTTTAACTTTTTCCCGTTATTATTTATCTTTGAACAAATAGGAGAATTATGAGGTAAAGCCTGGCTCAATTTTGGCTATTTTATTCTTTTTTAGAATTTTTTTTGACATTTTTAAAAAAAATTTATGAGGATTTTGTTATCAAGGCAACCTAATTTAGAAGAGGAATTATGGAAAAGATGTCTATAATGTTTTCAAGGCAACTCCATGATTGGCTCAGTTATTAAAACTTTCTAGCAAAATTGAAAATAGCTACCGCTTTTACTTAATAATTGACACAAATTAAATTTTATAAAAAAGGAACATTTACACAAATCTATCAATTTTTTATGCATGTAACTAATGAAAAAAAATTCATTTTTTTTTTTACTTCTTCAAACAGAATGAAATAACAAATTCCGAAGATCAGATCCAACGCGTTTTTGAACCGCATATGGAATCACATATTCTGGTAAGGTATATCTTTGAATTTAGCCAATATTCCTAAATTATTACAATCTGGAAAACCTTAATTTATCCCTCAAGCTAACTCTCTGGACAATCTTTCTGTCAACATACCAACTTAATGTATTCAGGGATGTGAGATATATAATAAAAAATAAATTATTAGAATTTTATAAAATATTTTCAAAAACTTTTAAATTTTTTTTTTTTAAACTATGTTCATTTTTAGTGCAGCTGGTAAAAGACATAGACACTGAGTAATTTAGATGATATTCACTTATTATTAATTATTTGTAATCCTAATTATTTAGATTTTTCCAAAATCTTTCATATTCCTTTTTTTTAATTTAAAATGTATTTTTATTGGATATTTAGTGCTGGTAAAATATATAGGCACTGAGTATTTTATATTCACTTTTATTATTTGTAATTCTAATTCTAATTTTAGTATCTTAGATTTTTATTTCCCAAAATCTTTCATATTTAAATTTAAAATGTATTTTTTTTTCATATTTTTTTTTTTTTAACTAGGAGCCGCTATTGCGGACCAAGCGACAGTCTCACCTCTCTATCTGTTTATATTGCTGCAAGTGCTGTAAGAGACAAGGCTGTGGGTATTGCTGTCGGACCTAAGAGATCCTCAACTTCCCAGAAGCCATGCATGTTCCTACTACTCGCGGTTAAATTATTCCTCTTCTTCGCAGCCCTCTGCTGCTCTATACTTTCCCTCGTATATTTATATCTAGTTATATATCATTAACGTATTTTTATATACTGTTTGCATAAGACTTTTATATAGACATTTATGTACGAATGATCGTGTATAATAATACTCTCTAACGGAAAATATTTTTTCAAGTATATCTATATATAGATGTTTTTTTATCCAGCGTTATCCTTCCTGATCTTATCACAGTAAAAAAAAAAGCTATGGAAACATTTACTTATATATTTACTATGTAGGGAAACCCTTACATATATATATATATATATATATAAATGTGTGTGTTACTACACAGCTATGCACACACACACACATATATATATATATATATATATATATATGGCCTTTGCCTGGTAGAAGCCAAGAAACCTCAGATTTGTTAAATTTGTCCCAGGAACTGTCAATATGTTTAATAAACCAGATTGTAAGACGTCTCGCCTCTTGTCTTTCCTTATTAAGTCTTGTCTTTACGCGACTTCGTCCTCCCAAATCTAGCAAAGCCGGCGCCAAGCCTGTAAATGCCAAAGGGGCAACTTGTATAGTCTTTATACTTTCCCAACAAGTGGGGTAGATGAAGGGCAGCAATCATAGTTTATGGAGGTCCTGAAATGGTTAAGTGGTGAGGGTAGTATAGGATGCGTTAGTGGTAGCACAACTAGTAATCAATTGATGCTTTTTACTTTACTAAGAGGGTGGTAGATAAGTGCAACAGCCCCCCAGCAGAAGTGGTAATACAGTGCGGGTATTAAACATACATGGGATAGATATATGGCTCCTCAATCTTAGATGAGACCAACGACTGATTAAGGTTTGAGGTCTTTACAGCAGGAGAAACTGGAAAACAGAAAAACAAACGGATATAGCTGTATTAGCCCCAGAGAAAACTGAGAAACCTCATAAGTCTCTTTCTCAGATGGATTTTTGGGTAAAAGCTGCATACATGCAAAGTCATAAAGTAGGCTAAAGGTATAGTCTTAATGAGGGGTGGAGGTGCAGGCAGAGCTAACACGTTAACACGTGTTAACGGCGTGTGAAAAAAACATGGGGGGGGTGAAAAAAACGCGGTGTGTTAGATGACGTGATGCCCGGCAAAAATGTTTTCTCCCAGTTGTGCTGAGCTTAAGCGAGGTAGAATAATGACATCGATAGATATTAACCCTATAGAGTGTAAGCTTTCAAGGACAGCACCCTATTTTCCTTCTCTGTAAGTGCAATGTAAAGAAAACTACTGACCCCTACTGGTGTTACTGAGAACCGCATACTGTCTGTACCACGGTCTCCTGGTTAATTCATTATTATTATCTTTCACCCCAACAATTTACGCAGCACATATATTCAAGGGGTATTATTTTTTTTTATATGGCACCATCATATTCTGTAATGCCATACAATGGGTAAGCAGGACCTATTCTGCTGAGAAGCTGGTCCACTTAGGCACCACCCTCTCAGTAAAGTAAACTTCCTTCTACTACATCTAAGCCTTTTAGATTATGGGCTCTTGCTCTAAACAACTAAAGGCTCGCCAAGATACGCGAGAAGGGAAAATAAAAAGGTGGGGGTGATAAGGAGATAACAAGGATGTTGTTACTCTATGTGATTCGGATCAGTGTTGGAGGAACCGAAGTAGCCATGGGCCGAGAGCCACCCCAGAGAGCCGAGAGCCACCCCTTTTAGAGGCAGAAACGCGGCTGGGTCTGAAGATAAGCCGGGATCAGTCAAAAGATCGCAATCAACATGAACCAAATGGGAATGGCGTTTATTTCTTTATTACGCGCTCGCAGAGGTTAAAGTCACACTGGGTGCAGTCTGATTTTCTTTGTGGGTTTTAAGTTAATAATTAAGTCGTCAAGCACAAGTCTACGTGCGAACTTAAGAAGAAGTCCATATGGAAGTAGAGATGGTATTCGCCCCAGATTAACGGGTGGACAAGGTAGGTTAAACTATTTGGGGAAAGCAGAATGCTATGGAACCCAACTGCAATTAGGGATACCTTGGAAAGTTTGATGGACCTATAGGAGCCGTAGAACTGGCCGGCGTATTGGCCCCATTCGGCCCCCCGTCTAGTCGCCTGTTTCTCCTGCTGTAAAGACTCAAACCTTAATCAGCTGTTGGTCTCGTCTTAGACTCAGGAGCCGTATGCCGATCCCATGTGTGTTTACATCCGCTCGCTGACTTATACTTGTATCTTGCTGTAATTATGTTACAAATCCTTTATCCAAATCTGTTATCCTAAAAGTCCGTGTTTTAGACATTTTGTTGGCCGCAGCTGTTTCCGTTTTTAGCGATTTTAGGCTTTTGGTAGACTTTTTCAATACAATGTACCTTTATTTATAAATATGAATAATAAATAATATATAACATATGCGTCAATTAAAATATATGTACATTTTTTGGCATGGAGGGAGCTTTCCCGCTTTATCGTAACTAATAACTTACCTGTTATTGTTTTAAGGCAGCTCCTGGGCAAATGCTCATGTGATTAAAATATATTGGCCATTGTACAGCGTTACAGAATTTGATGGCGCTATATAAAACAATAAATAATAATATTAATTAGCCAATGGGCTAACGGAAACTGCTTATCCAGAAACCGCTTGTGGCTTTATGTCCAATTACAAGTAAAACACCCAAAACACTATGTATGTGGCCCAAAAACAGGGACAGCCCTGGGGGGCAAGAAGGTAGGATGTGGATTATCTCGAACTTCAACTCATGGATTTGGATTCTTTTTAGATGTCTCAGGATTCAGACCGGTGTCTTGCTCGCGTCCGGTCCCGCAGGTCGGATTTAGCCAAATGGATAGAACAGAACCCGGTGGTTGTACTGAGGTGGCTGTACGAAGCTGGGGCTTTTCCCCAGGAGAAATATCACAGTCTCCTGAAATGCAGCCCGCAGAGCAACCAGGTGATATCCCTTCTGGAGGTGGTCACTCAGGATGAAGAGATATGCAAAACTTTCGTCCATGTCCTACAGCAAGTGCAGGAATATTACAGCTTGGAGTTACAAAAGTGGCTTAGGAATACGTTCCCATCCTACTTCAAACAGCCTCTCGGTTCAATTGGTAAGTTCTTTTATGGCAAGCGAATAGGAGCAGGCTTTATTTATACTTGTGTCACATTTAGCTCCTCCCCCGACTGCCTCTGCTGAAACCAGGAAGCATACTCACGTACACTTCCTGCACATGCTCAGTAGCATAGCCATTGAAACCCAATAGAAGCAGTAGCAGCCTATCAAATGAATGCTAGCAATGCTCTGGAAGCATGATAACAGGGCTGGAGCGGACCTTTAAGGTCATTATATTTGCGAATGGAGATAAACATTTCATATAATGAAACATCGAAACATACTTTCAGAATATTTCCAGATTTCATAGGCTTCCAAAACATAATAACCGTTTTTTGTTTTTTTTTTATATCATTACAGAAAAAGAGAAATGTGATAAAAATGGCTCTTGGAGCTGGACCAAAATCAAATCAAAGTTTACGAAAAAAAGTGGATACAACGTGAAAGGTAACTGTTTTCTATCCTTGTAGTAAATCCCCCGCCGTTTATTTTGTATGTTTTCTTTGTTGGCGGCCCATTCTCAAGCATTGTATGATACTGTAACTATTGTATGGCATACAATATATTCTAGATTTAGCACAAGGACTCACAGTTTTTGGCAAAGAGCTTGTGCCTTCTCCACCCGTCCCGGGTTCTACAGCAAGATGTCCTCTCTAGAACTTAGATGTGATGCAATCCTTGAATATCTCTTATGCGCGTTTAAATGGGGGGTGCCGTTTAACTCCCGTTGGGCTAGAAAAAAAGTAAACCCCCAATTAGTAATTTTAACTAATGTTGAAAATATGCATCATGGCACCGACAAGCTAAAATATACTATTTTTCTCTTAATAGTTCCCCCATAAATACAAAAAATTCCATAAAACCTCCCAATTATGTTACCAATACTTGGCGCACAGCTATAGTCTGTGCTAGGCTTCTAGGCCAGCCACTTCTAGACTTCGTTATCAGTATCTGAAAGCTCTATGCACCTTGGACTTATCCATGCGCGGGGATTTTTATGAACCCTTTGGTTGCCCCGATTGCAGCTCAAACAGATAACCACCAGTATCGCAATGTTAGGTCTCAACAAAAATTCCAACTAATAAAACAGATAAAACGCATAACAAGGTGAAAATACATTGATTAAAAATGTTCTAAAGCTATAAAAATACCATAAACAAGAGGTGTTCTTTTTTCTATGTTGCCCCCCCCCCCCCAATGTACTGAAATTTATTTATTTTTTTTGCAGGCGAAGAAATGATCAAAATATGTCCCCTAAAAGGTAAATTGGTTAAAGGATGTTTAAAGGGGATCTAGAATTCTACAGTTTTGAGGCTGTTCTTGTATCCAAATCTGTGGGAATTATGCCCCAAAAAATATGTTCATATATATATGGTATGTGATGGACCAGAAAAAAAATTTTTTTGAGGAGGGTAACAGTTTCTACTGGTTATAGACCAGAAAAGATCAAAGTGTTAAGTATAATAGGTATGTTGATAGAAGATATGTAAGGACCACAAAGAGAATTCAAGATTTTCTTGGAAAAAGGTTAAATTATTCCTTTTTTTGTTTTTCTTTAGCTTCTTTGCAGAACCACAAGCAATCTCTTCTAAAGCAAACTTCTAAAGTCCAAGGGAACCTGGGAACTTCATATTCCTGCTGCGAGATGCTTGAAATCAGGTACACCGAGCTCTTTATAACTAACGATGAACCATCTGGAACTCCACCACAGCACGAGTACATTGGGCTGGCCAATCGTCGGGCTCGAATCTTCGAACACAACAAGCATCAGAAAATCAGTCTGATGAAGATCGTTTCGCCACTGGAACCAGATCTGCAGCAACCACGTAAGGTTCTGGTAACAGGTATCGCTGGAATCGGAAAAAGCTTGGCCATGAGGAGGTTGATGCATGAATGGGCAATAGGAATGGCATGTAGAAATGTCTCTTGTGTTATACATTTTGCATTCCGCAAACTCAATTTGATAGAGTATCCAATCAGCTTTCTTGATCTCATCAAACAGTACCACGCACATTTGCAGAATGTGGCTGAGGAGCTATGCAAGGACCCAATGGACCTTTTGGTGATACTAGACGGTCTAGATGAATTCAAGCATCAAGTCAACAATGGGAAACATGTGCATAGCATCACAGAACAGGTCTTCATAAAAGACCTTATTCATAGCCTCCTAAAAGGGACTTTATTATCCAGGGCAACTATTGTAGTGACCAGCAGGCCCCATACTTCCATTCCTCTGGAGAACTTTGACCGGAAAGTAGTTATACTTGGGTTTGAAGACAAGCAGGTGAAAGAGTTCTGCTCTAGGTTTTTCAAAGACAAAGTAATATCGGAGGAAGTCTTCCAGTATATCAGACAGAATGATACTCTGTCAGGATTATCCTTTATTCCGCTTTATTGCTTTATCATTTGTACAGCACTCAGTCATTACTTCCCCGGTGGTGAAGCAGACAACTGTAGCGAGCAACCACCTCAAACCATGACTGAAGTCTATCGTTCCTACCTGTGTACCATCATGCATCACCACATGAGGAACATAGAACCCAAGATAGGCAATTCAGAGCAGGAACCCATTGCGTTCTGCAGTCCACCGGTCTTTGCCGAAATGAAAGATGTTTTGTACCAACTAGGGAAAATGGCTTATTATTCATTGTTAAACAATAGGATTCTTTTCTACAGAGAAGACCTCAAAACATATGGGTTTGATCCTTCGCAATTACCAGACTCATTTTTGCACAGGGTATTTGTTCATGTGGACGGTTTGGGGCAGACAGAAATGTTTTCCTTCTTCCACATGACTCTTCAAGAGTACTTTGCAGCTCTGTATTGTGTGATTTCGATGTCCTCTGCGCCTGAGGAGCTGTTGCAGTGCTTGGACCTGTGGTGCTTGGGGGCCCATCCGAGAGAACCGGTGCAAAGTCAACTCCTCTCTTCCACCCTGAAAACCATGACTGCCCATTGGGAGAACTTGCAAATGTTTTCACGATTTTTCGCAGGTCTTCTCTCCTACAGGATAAAAGGGAAATTACGAGGTCTGGTTGAGCCCTTGAGTGAGGACATATTGAATCCTGTAGCCGACTGGTTTAAAGGAAAAATCAGATACGCCGTCAATCAAAGCCTCTTAAATCTCTTGCATTGTCTACGGGAATTAGAGCAACGTACAGTGGTGGAAAAAGTGGCACCTGATATCGATGAGGTCAATTTGTTCAAGGTGACCCTAAACCCTTCGGACTGTGCTACCCTATTTTATGTGCTTCAGCACTCCACCACTAGACTGAAAATCCTCAATCTTGGATATGCCAATATCGGCATGCAAGGACTCAGGCGGCTGCAGCCTTTACTCCACCGCTGTCAAACACTTCAGTGAGTACCACACACAGTGTAGTTAAAAGGACTTATTAATGTGAATCATTGGCATTCGATTGTTGACTTTGTCACAAATTGCTTGTGTTTAGCTCTTCAACCTTGTTTATATACTTAACAAAGCTGACATGTGAATGTAGATGAGCCTCTCAGATTAGTTAAAAAGAAGTATAATAGCTCCAGGCACTTGAAACTCTATAAAGAAAACTCTAAAGAAGACTTGCTGTAAGATGAGACCTTCATCGTTTTCTTTCTACTTTAGAGTAACTCGGAACTCAGAAGTCAACTGCAATAGTTTACAAGTTAATCCTTTTCACTGTTTTTCTTTAATCTCCCTCTTTTAGCCTTCGCTATAACTCTCTGGATAAGGAGGCTGCCATCATGGAGGCCAACGTGCTGAAATCTCCTACTTGCCAAGTCAAATGTTTACTGTGAGTTTTTATATCATACAAAGTCAACATATTAAAATATATTTGTTGATCTCTCCGACATCTGATCGTCCAATGATGCATATTAAGTGCGGTTATTTTTTTTCATAAGCCGAGCGTCTGTCCTTTTTTTTCATTGCTGTTAACTTTACAATAAAACGGAACATTAGAGACCACCTCAAAAGCATTAAGTCCCAATAATTTGGGGGTTGGATACCAGGGTATAATATGAAATAACCCACTGCTTCCTTGTTTTGATTGTGTTTCTGTAGGATGTGCGGTAACAGCATTGGCTCAGAAGGAGCACAACATTTATGGGAAGCGTTGAGTTCCAACCAGACACTGGAAGAGCTTTACGTGGACATCACAGGGATAACGGATAGTGGTCTAGACAACTTACTTCCCTGTCTGACAAACAACACAACGTTAAAAGTAATAACGTAAGTAACTCTGCAGTAAGTAAATAGCAGTAACTCGAGAGTCGAAGAGACAGTCTACAGCACATTCAAGAGAAAAAGAAGCATTATAGGTAATATGATACACCCAAGGGCATTATATAAAGAAGTACATAATGAACAATCAATAGGCAATAGCATAGAAAGGTGCTGAAGCTCAATCACACAAACATGTTTTAAAAAAATATACATCTCCTCATGTTTACACACTTTGGATCATCCTGATGGCCATCTTGAGAGGTTCTGGGCACCTTTGGTGGTCGGCAGACCATAGTTAGCAAACAGTAGCTTTAAGTACACATTATGTTAGCATTTTAGTGTACTCACTGACCTATCCTGTTTAACCCTAAAGGATTGTGGGTAACAACCTGAGCGGACAAGGAAAAAAGATGTTGCGGGAATTGCAGAGGCTCCGACCCACTTTGAAGATCCTCAGCACCTTTTTGGGTGACATGGGCCTTTTACAAGCCTACATAGACTGGGTGCAGGACCTCAAAGAAGACCCCCGGCTCATGGATTCGGCCAAAAACGCAGATGCCCTGCGCAATGTCTTAAAAGAACTCAACAAGGAGGAGAGTGGGGAGACAAATCAGGATCTTGAAGAAAGGAAGGAGAAGTTGAAGGATGAGATAAGCAAGCTCCTGGGAGACCCTTTAATGAGTCCTTGACTCACTGCACCATATCATGGCCATCTCCCTTTTCATAACGCCATAATGAGGTATATTCACAAAGAAGACCCCTGGAGGCAAGATGGAAAGTGTGGTGAAATCGCTATGGCAACTGACGGGATTTAGTCATCCAGATAAGTTGTTGCAGAGACGGCCCATGGACCTTTGAATAATAGCCTCGGTGACCACATGTCTTTTTATGAGAATAATACATTAAATACACTCCCTGGGTAATACTTGTACATACTTATGTGTATCTAAACAAGCAACAATTACTTCTACTGCACTTTGCTTTTGCTGATTCCGCAAAATACAAAAAAATGGTATTTCTCGTTAAATCAGACATCCCAAATATCAGGAAATTCTTTCCACTAGACGCTGTATCTAGCCCTTTCAACACTATATTTTGAATTAAAAAATAAATTAAAATATGTTATCACATTTTGCTGCTGTGTACCCAGTATCTTGAATTGTTTCGTTAAAATTTTAGTGTATTTTTTTTTTTTGGAGTGTTTGCATAAAATCCAATCAATTCATTTTTTAATAGTTCAATAAATGGCCTACAAATTGATTTAGTCCACAAAGTTTAAATACTATATTATGATTATTATTATAGCACTTTATTACGTTGCATTTTTGTAAAATGATGTGGCTTTTCACCATTCGATCCTCAAATCTAATAATATATTATTATAATAATTATTTATGTATTATTTTAATTATTATTCATATTTTTTTCACATTCCCGGAAGGATTTCAAATTTGAATTAGAATTCAAGAAAATGTATCTCTTATTAAATTTAAGTAATCATCTCAGTTTAAGGTAATTGGAATGTTCACCAATCCTTCGTTATGATAAAAAAAATACAATCTTTTTATAATTCCACATACCGGGTATATTATATTTTATATGTTTACAGAAAATATACATTAAATGAAATTGAGATCTGTGTATGATATTTTCCATAGATTACTTTATATAATATTTTTTTTAAAAATGCCATCATGTTTCAGATTTATACGACCTTATTATAAAATAATTAGTAAATTATTAATTATTATAAAATAGTTTTTCATTTTTCCCTGATAAATGGAAAAGATTTGTCAGTAAAGCCCATAAAACAGGAGATCTCTACAGTCTCCATAAGGGCCTGTCATATAGGGCAATATAGGCCCTGACACTTACCTCATTAGGGTGCTGTCATATTCATCTATAGGGGCCCTTGGCAGCTGCCTATGTAAAAAAGGACCTCCTCTTGCTCATATGGGCTCACATAGCACACATAGCTCCAGAACTGGAGGTAATATGGGTCCCACAACACGGGGTCCCAGGGGGGGGTTTCTGTAACTGCCCCTTTGGACTAGCTTTATACAGAGAGTTCCTGGCGCGGAATGATACACTCTCAACAGGTAGGGGATATCAGATGGACCTGAGAGCTTCAACTGGCGGAAGAATATAGATGGCGCGGTACCTGATTGGCGGAAGGATAACAGAGGAAGGCGCGGTACTTAACTGGCGGCAGAGCGCGTGACCTGCAATATGGAGAGCGGCCCGTCTGTAACCGTCGAAGAGAAGTGCGTGGTGTGACATTATACATCATAGAATCTATACATTCACCAAGAGACGATGCATCCCATAATGACCGGCATTTATAAATGCCATATTGAAACAGCACATTTTATACTAATCTATACATGACGTAGTGATATATATATATATCATAATGATATGTAAATACGACGCAGTGACCTATAGAGCATGGGATATGTACATCTTAGATCTATAGAGCATGGGATATGTACATCTTAGATCTATACAGCATGGGTTATGTACAGTTTATAGATCTATAGAATATTTACAGATTATAAATATATACAGTATGGGGTATTTACATTTTATAGATCTATACAGCATAGAATATTGACAGATTATAAATGTATACAGTATGGGGTATTTACAGCTTGTAGATCTATACAGCATGGGATATTATAAATATATACAGCATGGACCCTACTGACTGATACAGCATGGTATCCATAATTCTCATAATGACCTGAATTGCATCTCTAGATCTGATACTGATCTATACAGCATGGTATCAATGCTTTCTACGGTATATAGATCGATTGAAATATAGGTGGATAGATACAGATATATATATATGTATGTATATATATATATGTAAGTATAGATTAATATATGTACACCTGTAATATATACACCTAATAATAAGCTTGTGTGTATTACATTCCCATTTAATGTATATATCGCATACTAGTATATGCAGTACTCGGCTTTAGTGTGAAACACCAAGTAAATAGTTCAATTTGGAGGAATCTACAGCACCGATTTTAATTTTATAAGTGAATTGTTCCTCTGTGGCATCAATATAGTTATGATAAATACTCTTTAAATAAACGGATATTTGAGTGAAAATAAATAATTATATTATCGTTTGCGTTAAAGGATTTCCGAGGTGGAAGAGATGTCTTTATCCCAAGATGGAGCTTACAAGGAAAGCGATTGCGTTGAAACTCGTAATGGCAACGCAGCTCCAGATGCCTCCAGACCTCAAGAAAGAAAAGCGCACCACGTTTCTTCAAGATCAACTACTCCAGGGTCATCTAATGAGAGGTCATCTCACTCTTCGGAGAAGTATAGTCAAGCGTCTCCTACTATCGGGTCTCTGGAGCTCCAGCCTGCTGCTATTGGTCGCTCAGGCTCCGCTCTCTCCGGGGTGACTGTCCCGATTCGCTTGGATGCCTTGTCTTACCTGCTTAATAATGCTCTTATGGGAGCCTATAGGATGCCGCCTCAGGTTCCTGTCTACGGCCCTCAGTATATGCCGAGTATGTGTCAACCGTGTCCTTGTACTCAAATGGGCTGTCCACCTTATGGATCATGCGTGAACCACGGCCCTGTCCCTTGTTCAAATCAGCCTGGTTACCTTACTTGTGCTAACCAACAGGGCATTCAAACATACCTACCCCAAAACACAAGTTACATGCCCTGTATGAGCAATGCCCCTGCAGGCCCTCACAAGAACGCATTTGCAAGCAGCTCACCCCAAGGTGGAGTGGTGTGGAATTCTAGCGGAATGACCTGTGCGCAAGCAGGTGCCCCCAACTTCCAGCCAGATGTTAGCAACTGGCCTAAAAAATCTAATGAAGGATATGCAAACAGCTTCGATTCTTTGGAAAGTGAACAAAGTAGGGCTTCACCGCAGAGTAGTTTTGGGAGGTTTGGAGATAACCAGAAGGAAGACAGCTGGTCTGGGAGACAACAGAGAGATTTTTACCGACCCCCAGGAAGAGGAAGAGGGAACTCTTCTGGTCGTCCCTGGCAAAATAGCTCCAGAAGTCAAGATAGAGAATGGAAATTTGGAGACAGATCACGAAACACTGATTTTTTTCCTGATAAAAGGGGCTTCAGAAGCCCAGAAAGATCCCCCGGCAGAGGGCAGTATTCTAAACGTGGCCGTTGGTCTGGGGGAAGAGACCAAGGAGGAGACAGTGGAGATACTTGGAAACAGAGAAAACAACAGGACAGTTCCTCAGTATGGTCTGGAGCCACAAGTACGCAAACCAGATTTGAAGCAGGCAGCGATATAAAACTAGACAACCAAGCTGATGGGAAAAAAAACGGGGGAGATGAAGATTGGGAGACTGAATATTTGGAAGATAAAACTGCTAACAGCCCTGCCGGGCAACATGCTAGCTCGTCTTTGCATGCTTCACTTGCAAGCGATTGCAAGATGTCTGACGAAAGGGAGTCAACCCAAAATCCCAGTCTATGTGAAACCAATGATCATCAGAAACCTACCCTTGCCGAGGTAAATGAGGAAAAAGAAGATAAGGAAGAACCAGGCAAATCCCAAGACGATGCTTTTGATAAGTTCATGCAAGGTTATGTGTCCGATCTGGTTTCTGGTAAAGACCAAAATATATCGTCCACAGCTGAGCAGGTAGATGTTGAGATCTCTGATGTTACCATTCCTCTTGAAGAAAAAGAGTGTGCTTCATCTTCTTGTGTTCCTTCCGCAGCCATTCTTCCTGAAACACAACCAGTGAATCCCTCGCAGCCGGTTAAATCAAATGAGGATGCTGGAGAAAGGGATCTGTACACGTTGGTCTTCTCAGTTGACGTTGAAGAAAACAAGGCAATTGTACTCGAGTTGGTAGATGACACCAGTGGTTAAATTCACCAAAGAATGTTTTGTAACCCTGCAAAGTTTCCTATGTTTACTGTCTTTGCACAACATTACTGTGCGATTGAATGAGTTACTTAATGCTCCTAATATAAAGCTAAACCTGTTGTAACTATTGGGGTTCCCGTGTTAAGTTTTGTTGAGGTCATATTCCCACATCTACGATTTGATCCATGATTGGCGTGCAAGCTTCATTCTAAACACGTTCTGCCAAATCGCAGTTTCCTAAGAATTCCATTACACATCGTTTGCTGTGATCGTATGGGAACCAGTAGCCAATAGTTACCGTGGCGTATTTATGTGGCTTGTATAATCCGCAATATTAATCCAAGTTAAAATGTAACAAGGAGAACATTAGAAATAACATCTAAGATTTTTCTGAAGCTTTTGTCCTAATGTTTTTTTTCATTCATTCGCATTTCTTTGGAACGTTTAAATTGGTTGAAGTTTGGAAAAAGTTAAAGCAGAGGAAAGCTCTGACAAAAAATCATTGAATTGTGTTTAAAAATATCTTCAAGTGCATCGGCTATTAAAAGCTTCAGTGATGTCACTAACACATCATCCTGGCATAATTTGTTAGCACATATACACTCAAAATAATATGATACTGTACGTGCCGCAGCGTGTAAATGTTTGATTCCTATTAGGAATGGTTTAAATGTTTATTCACCTTTGAGATGTATTTGTTTTTTTTAAGAATATGCCCTGTTGCTATGGTACCTGTTAAAATAAATGTTTAAAAAACACCTTTGACGTGCCGTCTGCTTTTAGTGGCTTCATAGGGGCGGTTTTTTCTTTGCTGTAGGTTATATATGGACTAAGACATACATATATGGTTGAATGTGGGGCAAGATAAGAAGTTAAGTGGAACGGCTTCTCAGCATTGTACATTCACACCTAATCCCTGTTTCAGGCCGTTCCTAGGGACCTCCTCTATATCATGTGCAAACCATGGTTCAAAAAAAGGTTTAGTATAAAAATGGTTAACGCAGGACGTTATTGTTCAAAAGGGCCTTGTTCTATAGAAAAAAAAACAAAAAACTGTCGCCCTCATCAGATCCATTCACAGGCAGAGAGTGCCAGCTAAGCACATAGCTTTATGACAAACCCAACCAGCTCGGAGCTTCTGCTGGTGGTTGGAGAGTGAAAGGGAGATCTATCGGCTGGGGGGGGGGGTGGAGTATGCTGAGCGAAAAAAAGGATTTTACCTGCGTCAACAGAAACCATCCAAATCGAGGAGCGGGGGTATGAGCATCGAATGGGGGTTTTGGAAAGCAGCCTAGTGTGGGTCTTTTTCGGAATTGCTCGGTGTAGAAGGCACATCTGGCAGCTTACCTCTAGCTTGGACAACTAACAACAGGTAACTTACTTCATAAACTAGATAGGACAGGTTTGACTATACATGGTAACCTTTGGTAAAAAATGTCCAGAAAATAAACAGATAATTAAAAAAAAAATGTCCAAAACGATATTAGATTCAATTAGAACCAACAGGAAATGAAAATTCTGTCGCAAATTATTACTCAAATTATTTCATTATAGAAGTATTTTTTATTACGTACAAATATATTGGGAAGCTTCCATAGCTTAAAATTCAAATATACCTAAAAGTAAATTGTGATGTTCTAGGGTCTTCTTTTTTATTTTGCATCATTTTTTTTATATTAAGTTTGGAAACAACTTTTACAGACAATTTAAGATTAAATTAATTTTAAGATTAATGGCATGTAGGCCTGCTTTGAATGTTTTTGGATATAGTTTTAGATCTATAAATAGAAATGCTAAAAATATTTGCCACCTTTTGTCATAATTAAAAAACAATAATTTTTGGTTCAAAAAAGAAAAAAAAGGTCAAATTTTCACCATGTATAATAATAAAAGGATTTCATACAAAAAAAAATACTACATTTAAATCGTAAAATATTTTGCTTATTGATGTATTAAACAGGGAATATTTTTGTAATTCATGGTTTGCAAAATTATGTATTAAATTTGTACTAATTTACTATCTTGAACCCCACTGTCCATTAAAATACTTTTTGGAGAACATATGCGGTGGGTCACCCTCTACCCAGGTCTTAAAAATTAAATATATGCTTGGAGTGACTATAGATGGAGCTGAAACACTCCAGTTTATTGAGCCTTAGGGCTTAGCTGGTCCAGTTCCGCAGTTGGGACTGTGATGTAGAGATTTTGAAACCTCATCCTCAAATAAAGATGGACTCGTCAACAGTCATTTAGTTGACTATGAAGAGTTTTTGGCCAGTTTTTGGTGTATGTGGGCTTAATCTGTCATGCATCGCTCAGGTCTTTTCTCCTCTTCTCTCCAGGCACCATACTTGATCCTCACTTACTGTCGAGATGTACAGTTTCATGGGAGGAGGCCTCTTCTGTGCCTGCGTGGGCAACATATTGTTGGTCGTCTCAACTGCAACCGACTACTGGATGCAGTATCGATTGTCGGGGGCCTTTGCACACCAGGGCCTTTGGAGATACTGCGTGACCGGAAAATGCTACATGCAGACCGAAAGCATTGGTACATGAACCTTCTCAACCAACCCATCTTGGTGTACTGGCCAATATCTTACCCAAGTAGCCAGGTGCTTGTGGACCTCAGAATGTATGAGTCCATACCATTCTTACAAGAAAAGGTTGATGCTGAAATCGGCGGAGAAACATTTTCAGTAATTATTTAAAATAATGTACATTAAGTAATCGACGATGAGGTCTACTCAAAAATACTTTAGTGGTAGCTTCTAAATTTGTTGTCCTGGGGGCAGATGAGGGGAAACTTGGTCTCAGTCTCATGGTTGATCATGGGCCTTTGTCTGCCACTTAAGATATCACAAGTTAACTTACTATTTAATATAGAGACCGGTTAGGCTATTCTCCATGTCATGGTTCCTTCATGAGATTACTTACAGAGTTAGGTGTCTTTACCTATAGCATTTTAAAATATCTTGCAGCTTACTGGAACGCCACGCGGGCCTTCATGATCCTGTCCACCTTATCCTGCTTTGCTGGCATCATCGCTGGAATCCTCTCTTTTGCCCACTTCTCCACTTTCCAACGATTTAACAGATCCTTCGCAGCTGGGATAATGTTCTTTATTTCAAGTATGTATCCTAAACAATAACACAACTCATATAGCAACGCACAACAGCTTCTCAACCTGTCAACGCTTCCCAATGTCCGTCTTCAACAGTACCAGGTGTCACCCCTCTGCAGCGCTTTAAGGCTATTTACTGAAAAATGATGTTTCTTTACAGTAAAAAAAGTTATGCATAAAAATGTCCACCATTTTGGAATACTTGAGGTTTGCTTTCAAAGGTTACCATTGACCACCGACTCTGTCTTACTTTTCCAAGTATCTGTAATGTTGGGTTCCAGAAATTGCAACAGATCACCGCACTAATAGAAGACAAAATATCACCCTATTAGTACAAGACCCTTCTAGCTCATTAGATAACCTGTCCCTTCCAATGGTGGCTCATCTGTTGAAGTCGTTACTTCTTCTACAGGATGCCCCCAATCTACCGTTTCCCTCCCTGTCTTATTTATCTTTTTCCATCCCCAGCCCTGTTCATTCTGCTAGCCATGGCTATCTACACTGGAGTAACGGTCAATTTCTTGGGAAAGCGCTTTGGCGACTGGCGATTCTCCTGGTCCTACATCTTGGGTTGGGTGGCTTTGCTTATGACCTTCTTTGCAGGTAATTATATATGCACATTTCTTTGGAACGCTCAAAAATTCACTTTAATGTGTGTGGGGGGGTAATTTATAAGCCACCGTTTCACTTCCAAGTTAATAATATGGATACAAGCAAATACATATTTGGCCATTTACTAAATCTAGACCAGAAGAGACGGCGTCTTTAGTTAAAGACGATACCACTTATTGGACCAACATAGAAAATATAATTGAATCCATATGAATGGAGGAACCATTGAGGTTCCCAAAGCTTATGGAACGTTACATCTTTTTCTGTGTCAGCCCAATAAAAGATATCACCAGCTACAGACCCCGAAGCTCGGTCCCTGCTGAATTTAGCCTCAGATCTATGGTGAGCTTCATCTGAAACCAGTGAGAAAATGACACCACCGGGCACGCTGCCTGGCTGAAGTTTCTAGAGCTTCGACAAAACAGCGATGGAGGGAATATGTCCAAATCTAGCTAAAAATCCGTCTTTGCCGAGCAAAGTAACGTAAAGGATTTAGCTCTGTAATCCATTCTTTTGGCTTTAAACCAGCAGAGTTCTTGTGAACCAGAGACATTATGTTTTAAGCACAGAACACGGACGTTAAATGCTGGTTGACATAATGGTTACTTTTCTGAGATTAAACCATATATGTTGCATAAAAATATTCTAAAGCCGTGATGTGCTGCATAACTCAGCTAATGACTTTACTTTCTTCCTCTGCCCTCGGAAGTATTCAGATCAATTCGGAAATTAAATATAAATATCTTTTATATTATATAAATATGAATTAAAATACACAGCCGGGCTCATTTAATTTTTTGTATATTTTTTTATGAGGATGAATTGTTGAAAATATTTGTGTTTTATTTCTTTAACCCTTTGCCCTCCCTGTGGTTTTTCTGATCATACCCCGTTCCCGTGTCCGCAGGGATTTTTTACATGTGCGCTTACAGAATGCACGAGTGCCGGCGAGTGTCTGGACCACGTTAATTCACCAAGGTCATGGACAAAGACAAAAAAAACACCCAAAAATGTCTCAATCAAGAAAAAAGAACAGGAAAGTGGCAGCTCGTATCGACCCATTCATTATACTTTTTAGTTTGGACCTTCGGCAGTAAGGTGACCCTTAATCATGAACATTGGATGAAAAGTTTGAACAACCAAGCAACTGATTGAAATCGATTCCTATAAGCCGCTTCACTTTTATTAACAAGGAGCTATCGCTCTGATCCAACACTGCTTCAGTTGTTCCTTGATATAACCCGAGCATGATGTAGCGTTAACGGGCAAGTGTAAATGAATAATTAATAACGAATGCTACTGAATGATGAAATAACACATTCTTGTTTGGAGTCTTGGTGCTGTGTGCTACTTAAAGCTTCTGTTGCTTTAATTTGAGCTCTCAAATATAATTTATTTTTTAAATCAGACAAAATATTAACATTATAATGGTTAAACTCGGCTTGGATTCGGCAACATCATGTAATTTCACTTGAAAACACAGATTACCAGTCCCCATCATAAATGATCCATTGAAAATAAGACAACGTGATAGGTCAACGCCACAGTGGTATAAAGAATATAGAGTAAAAACAGATCACAGTTTATTTATATCATTTTAAGGGGGGTGTTGTGTTTGTTTAAGCTATGGAATCGTAAGACACTCGGTAATATTCTTGTGGCCTGTTTTTCCTTTTGGGTAAAATAATTGCTTTTTTTCTTAGAAGGTGTTAATCGGGAACCGCAGAAGACGTTATTTAGAAATTAGTCTCTGAAACTGGCCATTAAGACTGCTTTCCAAATAGCCGAGACAGGCAGACCGCAATGTATGGGTTAATGTTCTGGGCTCTCGTTAAATTTAACAGCCTATAACCGATCCACTTCTACGTGGTCTTCATACAAAGTTAGAAACAGCTTCATGTTCATGTAAAACCCATACGGAGGCATTTCATCTCACCGTGTTTTTTCCCCCATGGAAGACTCGAGATAACCCTGCTTGATCTGAGCAGTAAGATCTGGGTCAGAAGATTCATAATGGATGGATGGGTCTGCACTCCCTGAGCCGGACACAAATTACGCATCAATAATTAAAAACCTTACAATTTTAAAAAAATATGACAAACAATAAAATTTCTTAATTATTATTGCCGAACAATATTGGTTGTGTAGTCCTTTGCGGTCCGAGATGTTTAGAAATGTTGGGTCTTATAGGAGAAAAGGAGTTTGATCTCCAGGCTGTGAACTTAAGGCATAACCGAGTAGGGTGGAGGGCTTTCCATGGTGGTATCTATTATAGTTGATGGTTCTTCTATTTCTGGTTCAACTGTGGCGTGCCAATAGCTCACAATACCTAAGGAAAGAACAGGAGGGATAGTTAGAAAAGAGCATCAAACCGGGGCTTCTCGAAAAGTGTAGAGGGATATCATCAGTTGGAAGCTGAGCCATGGTGGTGGTGGATCACAGACGTTATACTATAGGTGACAGCCGTACAACAAGTCAGCTGCTGAGCTTATTCCATTTTCATGGGCAGACTAGTTAGATCTGAATTGTATATTCCGTGCTTCCTACTTTAAACATGGTCGGACCTATCCCTTGGCTGACATGCATGGATGTACGGTCCAATAAGCTTTAAAGACCTCGGAGACTTACATTTACGAAAAAGGATTTCTGGGTTCTTGTGACTACATCGTGCTGTATAAATGACTTAAGATTAAAAAAAAATACTTACCGGCAGCGAGTGCCATGGCAACAGCGATCCATCCCATGAAATACGCATAAGCCAAGCTTTCATAAAAGGGGGAGAGAATGAAAAAAATGCTCGCGTTGATCATCCCGGTAGCCTCGAAAAATGCTGCAGAGAGAAAATACAAAAAAAATTATGTTTTAGGACACCAACCTCTTCTCTAGACCTATACACCTCATTGCTAAGTCGCAGCCACTTTACACTTTCCTCCTCACACCATAGCTATTAAATAATCAACCTTGGATGGAGAAGACTACACGTTCCATAGTATCACCGGGTATTTCAGTTCAGTAAAGCTTGAGCAAAAAGTTAAACTCGGCCTCATACTCACCCATGACCAGCATTACTTGGCCGAGACTCTTCTTGAAGTTCGTAATAGTAGAAAAGTCATAGATGAAGTGCAGCACGGCAACCACATTTACCAAGAAGGAGATGATGAAGCAAACAATGAAAACGGCCTTCATGTAGTCTAATCAGAAAACCAAAGTGAGGATTAAAGGATGATCTATAGACAATAGCATACCTCCCATTTGCCCTTGCTAAATTTAACCAGTCCCTCTTAAAGAACCAAACCCTGTTCCATTTTCCATCTCTGATGCACCTCTTTTCTATATATATATATATATATATATATATATATATATATATATATATATATTTAAAGACTACTGTTTAAATGTTTATGATCCGTGTCATGTTATTTAAATGGACCAAATTTCAATTTCTTTCAATAAAATATACATTTCTAAGTGACCCCAAACTTTTGACCTCTAGTGTATTTTTCTTATATATTATAATAGCATATAAATTGCCCCAAAAAATTCTGCAATAGTTGGACAAGATCATTATATGGACCGGGATGAGTCCTAAAGGGTCAAGTGATAGAAGAATGGAACGAGCTCCTGTTCTCTGGTGAAGATTGGTTCTGAATTATCGACTAGGGTTACCACTCACATCCATTTGGCTCTGGTAAACATATCGCAGCACCACAAAATCTCCATATGCCAAGATAAAGGATCCCATTTCTTTTATTTCCAAAGATCCACTGGTCGGACACCAAGGCGATGAGAAGAAACAGGTTGTTGAGGCTTACCAGGGAGGTCAACACCACTCTTAGTCTGAAGGACACTTCTTTACTGTATAGAACCAAAAAGCCCCAAAAGCGTGTTATTCCAAAAAGGTTAGCAAGATTCACTTCTGGAATTTTATCACATCTTACTGTTAATTTATGCTAAACATAGTATGGAAGAAGTTAGTGACATGATACATCACCCTAAGCGTCTGATACATCTTCTCTAGACGTCCTATTACAAGATACCCAAGATTAAGTAAAAAACGAGTTACGATACCTTGGTCGATTCATGTTTAGAGTTCCTTCTGAGCGCTGAGCTTTACACTGATGTGTGTGCTGGTTGTGTAAAGCTTTTATCCCAACCACAAATATTTTTTTATGTGTGTGTGTGCGCAACAGTCTTACGAGAATGGGAAGTTGTTTCTTGTAGTTCATTATTGCGACTTGAGAGAGGATTTGAGAATTAAGGATTATGGTACGCCACGTTCCCGTTTTACTTTGGCCGTAATATGCTTTCAGGAGTCAAACGCTAACAGTGGATAGTGGCTCCCAATCTGGACATTGTCCCCTGTAAACAAGGACGTCTGGGTCAGCTTGCCCTGTCGCAACACCTTCATTTTCCCAATACTCAATGATCTTATGCGTCAGTGTGACAGTGTTACCAGAACAGGGTGTGCAGGGTTCCAAATCCCATGAGGACGATTCTGTACACTCGTAACCCTCTACTGGGGAGATGCGTGACTGTTACTAGCCTATGAAGAATGAGGGGTCCAGGGTATTATGTCTTAAACCCTATGGCCAGTCTGTGCCAACATACGCACCAGCAAGAAAGAGGGAGACCTGACCCGATGGAGATACGAGTCCTCTTCTTGGTAGCCCACTAGATATATAGACACTGGTGCCGAATGAGGATGTGGTATGGATCCTATAAGGAGTTTCCTGATGTATTTGGTCAATCAAATAATGCACCATTTACCTAAAGTCTCTTACAACAAGTCCCTCCTCTTGTAAAACCCTACCATGCTGGTGGCACAGCCGGGGGGGGCCTCTGGTTCTTCACCTAGTCTTGCGTCCCTCTTGCTCTGCATTATACATCCAACCGTCACTCAGTAACAAAAAAAAGGACCTTTTCTACCAATAGGAAATTGCGTAAGACAATGCAGTAAATCTAAAAAAATGTACGAAAGCTCTGACCTTTCAGTGTCTTCTTTACATCATTGTTACAAAAATTTCACCATCAAACCTGCAATCTGTTTCAAAATGTTTTTTTTTTTACTTATTTTTACTAAATCCAGTAAATTTGAGCTTTAAACAGCGATCACCTATAAATATGAACAAATACAGCTAGTGAATAAATATATTTTACTGGAATAAAATCAAGGGATTTAATTCCACACAAATTTTGATAAATGCAAAAATTTCAGTAAATACTACAAAGGTCATATTATGAAGACACGTGTCACGGGTAAATATAAAAATGTATGCTGAAGGACGGGGAACATTGTATTATTTCATATATATATATATATATTGGGCATATATTTTATTTTATTTTTCTCTTTATATATTTTGTGTGCAGTAAAGCATTGTGTGGTTGGACCTGGCCTCACAAACCCTAGGAACCCTTGGAATGTTCTGCAGCTGGTGTGTTTGTTCACTTTATATACAATGTATCTTTTCTTTATTTACATTGAAGTTACTTTATTGCATCAAAGTTTTTTTTTTTACTCCAGAACAACATTTCTTCGTCTTCTGAATCCATGGGAGGACATCAGACAACTCAATGGGAAAATACTTTAGAGATGCGATTGAAATGCATGGCCGTTTGCCCCGTTGGGCGTACGCCGGTCTGGGTTCCAGTTTCATCTCCCCCTTCAGGTGCCGGGGTTGGTGGTTCCACTCTGCTGACGTAAAAACTCAGAGCGGCTGTAAAGAGAGAACCCAGATTGTTTGATGGAGGAGAAGACAATGATGGGCAAACTGGCCATGGTGGGGTGAAGGCCCAGGCACGCATAAGCCAAACGCTTGCTTTACAGAGCTTCCTCGATGAATCTGCCCATTTCCCCTTGAAGTCTTGTTTCTGATTTAGAAGCAAAGAATTCTTACAACGTTTATGCTGAGTGGACATCAAAGCACCTTCATCAATCCCCATAAAATAATTACATGACACATTACATTTGCCTCCAAAATCATGTCTTTTATTTCCGGTTGGTAACAATCGTAAAGGTGATGACAGATAGACATGAGGCTGAACACATTCACTCCGGTAACTTAGTGAATGGTACCTTTAAAAGTTTTCCTGCAAGCTATGGCAATGCTTAGAACAATCAGGAAGACTAAGCCTAAGACGACCCCAATCATCATTTTGTCCATAGGGTTATCAAACAAGGCCTCTGGCTTGTACTGCATCTCATTGAAGATCACATTAAACCTCCCGGCCAGGCGGTGGTCCACGTAACATTTGTAAATTCCGGTATCTGATTGGTTGAGAATTGGAATAAACAAGGATCCGCCGCCGGTGGTGTTATCCAGAATATACGGGATGCTGCCGCGGAGCTGTTGTAGACGCGATATAATGACATTTCCACGTTCCCAGTAAACAGGTCTGCAAAGCAATACAAAGAAAGAGAAATCAAATATCCTTCATTTCATTTTAGTTCCTAGTCAATACAATGCTGGGGGGTTATTACTGTTTACAGCTCTGGGGGGTTATTACTCTATACAGCATTGGGGGACTTCATGATGAGATGTAGATTCTTACCTGTAAATGGAGGCCGTGGGGCATTTGAGTAATGCGTCGGCGTGGAGGTTGGTGTAGTAGTTGTCTACGAGAAGAAGCTCAACCTCATTTTCGGAAGATGTTGGTTCCTTGCAGCTGTCTTCACACATCTCTATCCTGAGCTCAGGTTTGTGAGCGGACGGAAGTTCTTTGAAGACGGCTCTCAGGAGGCCGCACGGCCAAACCTTCTCTTCCAGATCCAAGCTGCTGTTAATCCTGGCGTAACAAAAGCCAAGCTTCTTCCTCTCTCCTTGAACGCCGCACCGGTCACAGGGCTGCCATTCCTCCCAAACCGTGAACATTTCCCCCGAACCCTTATCTCCAAGGTCAAAAGTGGTATTAGGTTGCACCATCTGCCCCAGACTTGCATGAGAAATGTAAATGTCTTCTGCGTTCTGGACATCTAGCGTGTAATGAGCTAGAAGCGCCCCTCGATCTCTGCAGGTGTAGATTCCGGTGTTTTTCACTTCCGGGGAGAGAATCTTCAGATCGCCGGATATCAGCGTCGGGCGTTGCATCAGCTCCAGAAGCTTTGTCGGGATGGTGGAGATGGAACCTTGACTTTGGACGAGGGTAACGGGTTTAGCGCTGGGATTGGAAATATCCCGATACTGCCAAGAAATTGACGCGTCCGTGGGCCTGTTCACACAGGTTAGGGTGATGGGATTACGGGAGGCAACGGCTATTTTACAGGGATTGTAAGCAGCGCAGGCCGCAGTGATCCCTTCCTCACCAAGTGAGATAGTGGCTTGTGCTAGAAGCACCAAGCCCATCACAAACGTGATGAGTGACACCCGAATCATGGCGTCACCCGATAGTTCGTTTTCTTGTTTCTTTCTCGAAAGAAGAACCGCAGAAAAAAATCAGACCAACTCCTAGACTCCTCTCGCTTGTCTGTTAGCCGGTTTGTCAGTTACCTGGGTAGTTATAGACATAGCCAATGATGTCATAAACAACACAAACATTCTAGAATGTTACCCTCGATGATGTCACTCTTCAATGTTACCATCTATCATATCATGAACAATACACATCACTCTACAATATTACCATCGATGATGTCATATAGAATCCAAAGCTTTCTAGAATGTTACCATGTAGAAAGATAGCAAATAAGTACCATCTTAATTTTCCCAAACATATGACATGAAATGACCTGTATTCAAGCAGGGTTTCCAGCTGTGATATCGCAGCGAGAAAATGCAGCAATTGTGATGTTTAAATCTAATTCAATCAGAGGAGCAAATATAGGAATCGGCTCCAGACTGTGTTACCCAGAGAAACTGCCCCTTCACCCCCGACACCCTGAGACTTTCCGTATATGGTTATATATAAAACGTGTTTTGCAAAATAACCAATAGGTGCAATCTCCATAGCAACCAACAGAATGTCAAAACACATCTAAAATGGCATTAATTCTTAATATTCTTAATATTTTATTTTATATTTTTCTCTTTATATATTTTATGTGCAGTAAAGCATTGTGTGGTTGGACCTGGCCTCACAAACCCTAGGAACCCTTGGAATGTTCTGCAGCTGGTGTGTTTGTTCACTTTATATACAATGTATCTTTTCTTTATTTACATTGAAGTTACTTTATTGCATCAAAGGTTTTTTTTTACTCCAGAACAACATTTCTTCGTCTTCTGAATCCATGGGAGGACATCAGACAACTCAATGGGAAAATACTTTAGAGATGCGATTGAAATGGATGGCCATTTGCCCCGTTGGGCGTACGCCGGTCTGGGTTCCAGTTTCATCTCCCCCTTCAGGTGCCGGGGTTGGTGGTTCCACTCTGCTGACGTAAAAACTCAGAGCGGCTGTAAAGAGAGAACCCAGATTGTTTGATGGAGGAGAAGACAATGATGGGCAAATGGTCAATGGTGGGGTGAAGGCCCAGGCACGCATAAGCCAAACGCTTGCTTTGCAGAGACCCTTCATTGAATCATATTTCACCACCAGGTAGACACGGTCTTCAAGTGTGTCCCTGAGAACTCTAAACATAACCCCAAAACACCATGACCATTACTATTAGCTGCCTCAACTCTGTCATGTATCATCCACCATGGACAAAAACAAGGAGACCCTTCCCTAAGTGTTACCACAGTCCTGTTTATTGAGGAGTTATTGAAGATTACCTGAAGCTGCAGCTGCAATAACTGAAATCCACCCCACGGCGTAGGACCAGGAATAACGATACAGGGGGTACGCCTGATTTAAGACCTCCGACAGCAAAATTGGTCCTTGAACCATAGCGGCTATTCCTAGGATTACTGTAGGGAGAAGAGTGTTTAGCTCGTCAGGTCGTCTGACCCAAGAGTCCCGCAATTTATGTTTCTAAATGATCTTACAATCTATTTAATGGCTTCCAGACATTTGGCTGCCTGCTTGTTGAGGGTCACCTACTTTCTTTATTAAGACAAACTTTTTGTTTCAATATAACCTCAAAACACCTTACCCATAAGACACGATAGCGCCCCCATGTACATAAGACATCCATAGGCGCCAGCACGGGCGTAACGGACTTCTAAGATGGAGCACGGCCAAATGAAAAGCAACCCGATGAAGAAAATCGATAGCAGGATGTTTTGAACGTGTTCTGAAGGAAACGAGAGTTTATGAATGAAAGGAATGTGCATTCTCACTCATTAATCAAGATTAAGGCATACACTTCTTCCATACATTCTTCTACCTGGACCAGGTGTTTAGAAGAAAAGATATTCTCAGTACGAAACAATGATACCTGTTATCTGTAAGAAAAGTACCAGTTGGGATGCTCAGATATGAAGGAGCCGGCTAAAGGCTGAGTGACCCTGAGAATCTGCCTACCCCCCACCCAGACCCTTAGACTGGGGTAAAAACCCTGAAAGTAGACAATTTATGCTGAGTAGACAATTCTTTGGAGGGACATCAAAACATCTTCATCAATCCCAGTAAAATAATTACATGACGCATTAACTTTGCCTCCAAAATCATGTCTTTTATTTCCAGATGGTAACAATCGTAAAGGTGATGGCAGATAGACATCAGGCTGAACACATTCACTCCGGTAATTTGTTGATGGCATCTCTGACAGTTTTGCCTGGGTAGTTACAGCATTGTAGCCAATGATGTCATTCTAGAATGTTACTCTCTGATGTCATAAACAATACACGTCACGCTTCAATGTTACCATCTATCATATCATGAATAATACACATCACTGTACAATATTACCATCGATGATGTCATTCAGAATCCAAAGCTTTCTAGAATGTTACCAAGTAGAAAGTTACCAAATTGGGATCATCTTAATGTTTACATCTATGACATCACCTGTAGGCAGAGATTCCAGCTGTGATGTCGCAAGGAGAAAAGCATCAGATATCATTCAATATCCAGACTGAGAATCTACCCTTTTACCCCAAGACCCAGAGTTTCCATATATGGTTATATATAAAAATATAAAAAATATGGTGCAAACAAAAAGGTACTATCGCCATAGCAACAATGGAATGCGGAAACAAAATATCATTAATTGTAAAAGACAGAGTCCCCGTTTTATGGGTGTAAATGTTTGTAGCGGCGTACCTGTGTTGTATAAACTGGAACAACCATCGTTAGTGCATATCCTATAGAGCCCAACATGTGATAATGAAGGGATAGCAAGCCAGTAGTCGGTCACCATGGCCACCAGCGCCAACACGCCGCTAACCAGCAGCAAAATCATAATCGCTGACTTTAAACCACAATACATCTGTAAAAAAAAAGTCAAAAACACATAAACTGAGACACCCATTTATTCCTAAATTCAATGTAAAGTTTACTGAGAGGGTGGTGGATAAGTGGAACAGCCTCCCAGCAGAAGTGGTAGAGGGTAATACATTGAGGGGTTTTACACATACGGCTCCTGAATCTAAGACGAGACCAACGGGCTACTAGAAGGGCGGACAGGGGCCGAACTGGCGGCAGATTCTAGTTAAAGTTTCTACAATACATTTGCCCCATTTTGATGTTAGTCTTATGATGTTCAGCATTTTTGAGGGTCTTTTGGGGTCTAAGGAACCCCCCCCACGTATCCTGCCTGGATTTTAGTAAATTGCTTACCGTTGGTGGGCTTTAGATCTTCTGGCCGTTCCAAGACCCCGTGAGAACGTCTTGAGTCGACCTTCTGTCTCTTAAGCAACAGCAGCTTTTTGCGATGAGCTGACCGTGTCTGTGCCGAGGGTTACGAAACGTACCGGCCGCTTGTCGAAACGATCATGGAGGATGTGACTGCTTCCCAAACACTTGGAAGTTGCAGCTTTAGACATTCTTGACGGTTATTTGAGAGGAACAAAGAAACTTTTACCAAACTCATCTCGTTGAGTAACGACCGATAGGAAGCCTCGATCGTCCGGCGTTCCAAGAGTTAATGTCCAATAAAGTCAATTTTCGGTCACTTTTTAAATACTGTTACAATAAAATAACAAAAATAAAAGACAGAAACAGAAAATGGGGGGGGTCCTGACAGCCCTAATATAGAAAAATGCGTATTAACCGATAGAAGCTTAAGCCCTGCTGCAGCTCCTGTCCTCCTCTATGGCCCGACGATTCCTGCTTGAAGCAGCCAATCAGCAGCAGGGAAGCACTCCCATGGAAATGACTCTATGCAAGCACAGGGGGTATGCTGGGCAAGTTTATCACATGCAGGGAGATTTGCTCGGCAGGCACATTCACAAAATAATGGGGGAGGGGGAGAGGGGCAAATGCATATGTGGCAGTTCTGGGGCAATCCCCCAATTCACTTGCAAAGGGGGACACCATGGAGTATTAAAGGGGGCCGCGCAGCCAGCAAGTGTACGTTGGCTGCAGTGTTCAGCATTATTATATATATTATTAGTATTATTTATTGATATATAGCACCATCATATTCCATAGTGCTGTACATCGGATACATGTATCAAGTTACGAATTATATTATCCTTTTGGGGTATCTGTATTCCATGGGGTGGTTTTTAGTGGGTTTTTGGGGAAGGGGTTTTAAATGAACCTATTTATTTTTATTTAAAAATGGTTGTTATTAAAAATACTCATTATTAGCACCAAAAAAAATAAAATGTAACACCCAACCCCTAAAAAGTTCTTTTTTAAAAAAAAAAATACCAACATAATTTCTCGCACGTCTCAGTTTCACACCAGTTCTAACAGTTTGTCCCAATCTCACCAGTTAGTTGTATATCGCGCGTATCCTGTTTGACTCATCAGCCAGACCACAAGAAAGTAACTGTATCTGTATCTCATTGTGGGGCATTTAGAAAAAAGAATTATGGGTTTTATTTACCCCGTTTGATGTATAAAGCCATTTCCCTGCTGTTTCTATACACATTATCGGGGCTTTTAGGGCTGGAGAACCCTGCGATCCCCTCATACCCAGCAAACATTCTGACCTCCTAGAAAAGAGGGGCATCAGGGGAGGAAAGAGGGGCATCAGGGGTTTGGGGTCCATGGAGGGAGCGATGAAACTATAGAGGGACCCTGGTGGAGGATGCATGGGTATTTCTTCATCCTTTGTAATACTCCATTATATGTTCCTTGATCATCTTGGGCGAAAAGCCATTGGTGGTGCCTTCAGACGGTCACTCGATGAGTGCGTTTATGGAACGTTACAGCACTATTGCTTTTCATATACAGTTTTCTTATTAGTCTGATATTGTAGGACCCCAACATTCTGGGGGCTCGTCTTTGGGGAGAGAGGCGCCATCCGTCGCCCCCGGTGATGCCTTTCACGCTTGGACGTCCAAATGGGCCCTCGGTTGACATCTCTGACCAAACACGAGTCTGATGCTGACGCCATGACCTCCCATCCCCATCCATCCCACCGGTGGATCCGTCTCATGCTTGGACAAGTCGGACCCTCATCAGAAGGGCGTCAGTTAAAGCTTCCCTTCACTCCAGACGGACCCTGGGTTGACATCTCAGAACCAGACACAAGTTCTACCCGCATCCCAGACGCCATAATTAAACCATAATCATATTATCCAAATACAAGGGTCCACGAGTGTGAAGGCAAAACCAGAGCGCTTCTGAAACAAGACCGGGCGCGATCATTAAGAACAATCCGCAGTTGCCCCAAATTCAGAAGTTTGCCCCAAAACGTGTATAAATACGGCCAGATATTTCTTTGTAACCAGGAAACTGTGTTTGCGATATACCACGTTATTGTTTCCATCGAGTCGCTCGAAGGAACTTCTTACTAACACCTTTGAGGGGCAGAGGATGGGGGTGGTGGTGGGGGGGGGCATTTCTTTCCTCTGGAGCCCTTCTGATAATCTCCATTTGAACACAAGCTGGGTGGGGTGGGGGGGACATAGCTTAAAACCGATAGTTTGTGGCTGGTTATGCGCTGGGACTTCTTTAGAAGCTTGTGGTTCTGACACAGAACATTCATCACCCAGACCACACGGGGAACGAGACAGCGTTCATTCATACATCAACCCGTCCGCGCTACCCTTCTTACCACTCTGCGTCTCGTCGCATTAACCTCACCCCCGCTTCTCTGCGCTCTACGTGGGGCTTCGTGACAATAGATAAAAGATCGAAAAATCAGATCCCCTGCCCCGAAATCACGAGGGAACCTCCAACAGATACATTTGATTTTTAGCTGCTGGACGTCGAGGGTTGAAAGCGGTCGGTAAGAAGCATCTTCTGCGCGGTATAAAAAAAGAGATATAAGTAAAAGGATGGATTTTTTTAAATCGCGTTTTTGATTGTTGGCAATTTATAATTTGCTTTTTTTTTTTAGTTTCTTAAAAGAGTGGTAGATAAGTGGAACAGCCTCTCAGCAGATGGCTGGATGGGACTTCTTCATTCTTGCACTTTTCTTTAAACGCTGTTTTATTTTTAGGTATTTGTCGTTTCCGTAAAAATCTAGTAACTGCTTAGACAAAAACATATAAAAATGCCTGTCTGTCCACATACATGACATAAACACATGGGATCATCCCACCTGACATGGTACGTCACCTTTATCTCCTTTATTCACTAAAATAGATGTTCAAAACATGGCAGTTTTATTCTGCATTATTATGGACTGACTCCGTCGAGCTTTTCCTGCAAGGGTCGATCCCTGCACGCTGTATAGTTTATTCAGTTCATATTATTGTTGAATGATGCAAGGTGCCCCACCAACACGTCAGGTGCCCATATTAGACACCTATGTTGGAGGGTGTGGCTTGAGGTGGTTAGGGGAGTGGTAAGGGCCAGGAGGGGGCATGTCCAGGGCCACTGGCTCTACTGCATGGGTGGTCTTTCCTCACACTGCTGTTCTTTCCGCCAGCGACTGACTGTCGGAACATTGTGATCGAAGATGTTCTGTGGCAACGTCGTTGGGACGATCACGTCCTGTCTGGGTTTCGTGCTCGCGCTCACCGGAATCCTGACCGATTTCTGGCTGGTCGATTTCGGTGCAGGATTGTTCCACGAAGGGCTGTGGGAGAGATGTTCCAAGGGAGACTGCGCGAGGCTCTCAGGAAGAGGTAACCGCTCTGTTACTCTAGAGTATTCGGGACTGCTTTTGGTCTTGGAACTGTATTCTGAATAAACGCTCTACAATAGAGCCATCAGTATCGTATATGTGCTTTTGAGGATGTGGCCCATAGGGCCAATATGATTACAGCATCCATGATCTGCAGGTCCAAGACTATGGAGGTCTACATCATCTATAAGGATGGAGCAGAAGATGATCTGGATCTTAATGGATCCCTTAGTGGTCTTCAGCCTTAGCCTTCCCTTTAGTCTCCAAAGTTTCTTAAACCGGTTGGATGGTCTCGTAAACCTCATGGCTTCTTTCCCATGGTTACTTTATCTTTGGGTTTTTCCTCAAGCACAGTAGGCACCTTACCAGTTCCTGCAGAACCAACCGAAAGGGCGCCGTCGGAAATGAGTGAATGGGATTTGCCGGTCACCATTTGTTTTTAATGACATGTTTCTACTCACCTAAACTGTTCCTTGCTTGGGACGGATGCTTTGGGTACCAGCGATAGGTTTTGACTTTTGTTTCTTCTGCAGAATATCTTGATGCCACACGTGGCCTCCTGATTGTCTCGTTGGCCTTCCTCGCCTTCGGGGTGCTGTGTTCCAGTCTTTCGTTCTTTAAAGTCTCGGTGGGAACAATCACAGCCTCCTTGATAGCCGGCATCATGGAATTCGTTTCAGGTATGGGGCAGTCCTCTGGTTTTCATAAGTAGGACTGCAGAAACCCAACATGGCAAAGGAGTAGAGCGGCCAACGGTAGGGCGACAGCATTAGGGCTTTGGTATCAGGGGCAGCTGTTGACAACTGGGGGGCCGATGCCAAAAGGGGGATCTAATGATGCAACCCCAGTAATAATACCACTCCAATCGATTAGACATTGGCTTGATGCTCACCATCACCATAGGCCCTGACAAGGTCTACTCGGTGGAATGTTTTGAGGAGCTTAAGCTGGACGCACGGTCACAAGAGAACATCCTTTGGGTTCCCAAACACCGGTCACTAATTGTAACCATTATGCTGTTCTAGCCATCTTCCTCCTCGTCGGGATGTCGGTCTACACCGGGGAGACGCAGTACGGTGTCAATAACGGCTCCTTAAACTACCAGTGGTCATTTTTCCTCTGTTGGGCTGCAGTCCTGTCTCTGCTCGTAGCAGGTGAGTTGGCTTCCAGCACGGCCTCTGAACATAAGACCTCTGAGATCTCTGAGGTCTTTGAGGTTTACATTTAACCCTATAAAGGTTCATCCACTAAAAGGTGCCACAAACCATTGGTTACTCATATTTACACGTTTTACATATTTTGTAGCTCTCTCTCCAGCACACAGTAGACTTGGGTATGGACTTGTGCTGAAGTACCACTTCTTTCTCTCTTTCTCTCTAGGCACATCCCATACTTTTGCCCACGTATCCTCGCCCACCCCTGGTTATGAATCGGTTTAACCCTTTCTGAAACGTTTCCTCCGAAGTATGATACTCGCTTAAGCCAGAAATCGATACATTAAGTAGCAGCCAAAAGAGGGCCTCATGTTAATGATGTAATAATGATGTAATATCCCAGTACCTAGTTATTCCAGATAGGGGGCCACAATTGGCCTCCTAAACGCCGGACAATGCTCTACATGCTTTTTACTCACACGTAGAAGACGAAGAATGAAAAATGATTTGTTTAAAAAATGATACATTTGTTTCAGATAGAATGCAAAACTTTATAGGAATTCCATCGTTTTGTACTCGTATGTTATGCTGAAAAACACGTTTCAGGCTGATAAAAGCGTCATGGATTCTCGAGGCCGGCCGGTTTCATTATTGTCCCTGAAGAGTTAATACTTCCGTGATCCAGAATTGGAAATTAAATATTAAAAATACTCAAAATAAGGTAATAAAAAAAAATATAGATTTTTTTCTTCGTGAAAATAAAAATTCCTTACAAGCGTGGCTTTAATGTGTTTTTTATTAAAAATAAAACTTTAATACAATCCATAAATCAACGATAATACTCATTAACACGATCGTTACAATCAGGATGCAAATGGAATGTTCGGAAATGACACTAATTGAATGAATGAAAAATCAACTGTCATGGATTTTGGTTACTCTCAGCCACACAAATCACACTTTAGAACACACATCACTCTCAGCCACACAAATCACACTTTAGCACACATATAACTCAGCCACACAAATCACACTTTAGCACACACATCACTCTCAGCCACATAAATCACACTTCAGCACACACACATACATCACTCTCAGCCACACACATCACTCTCAGCCACACAAATCACACTTTAGCACACACATCACTCTCAGCCACACAAATCACACTTTAGCACACACATCACTCTCAGCCACACAAATCACACTTTAGCACACACATTACTCTCAGCCACACAAATCACACTTTAGCACACACATCACTCTCAGCCACACAAATCACACTTTAGCACACACATCACTCAGCCACATAAATCACACTTCAACACACACACATACATCACTCTCAGCCACACTTTAGCACACACATCACTCTCAGCCACACAAATCACACTTTAGCACACACATCACTCTCAGCCACACAAATCACACTTTAGCACACACATTACTCTCAGCCACACAAATCACACTTTAACACACACACACCACTGTCAGCCACACAAATCACACTTTAGAACACATACACACATCACTCTCAGCCACACAAATCACACTTTAGCACACACCACTGTCAGCCACACAAATCACACTTTAGAACACACATCACTCTCAGCTACACAAATCACTCTGTACGTAAAACAAAATGGAAATGAAAGTTTGTTAAAATAAAAGTAGAGTCATTCTAGCGAAGCACGTGCTGAGAGGTGAGGACACTTCCTGAGTATAAAGAGCTCTGGCTGGATAAGCGTACTGTGAGTAGGGCATACTTTGCCCACACTCAAGATGGCGGACTGTACATCCCGCAGGGCACTCTTTATTCGACGCACATGTTCTAGGGGCGGATCTCACTTACGATTGGTTGTTGTAGCTGGGCCGTGTGACCAATTACACGTTTCTATTGGTCGAGCTGACTCTCTCCCTCCCGACGTTTCTGCACTTGTATTGGCTGAAGACATTTGGTATTATCTGATTGGCTGAGGCTGGACGTCACTTGCCTGGGTCAGTCGGAAAGATGGCGCTGAGGGCTCTGGTCGGTGTCAAGCGGGTCATTGACTATGCCGTGAAGGTGAGGCTAGGATAAAGTGACCCCAAACCTGCGGGCTCTGTGTGATCGTAACCCTCCTAATGTCATAGAGAGTAACAGTGGGGTATTATGAGGGGTAGACTAGCCTGCAGGGGGGGTACTTTTAAATCCTTGGCTACATTGCCAAAGCCAGCACTCTTTTACTGAAAGGGTTAACACTGTCTGTGCCAGGATATGTGAGAGTACTCTCGCTCTGAAAGGGTTACTACTCACTCCCAGGAGAGGTTGAGGCTCTGTCACCCAAAGAGTTAACTTTTTGGGGGCGATGTCATAGTTGGGAGCACCTTCTGGCAATAAAATGGTTAATCCTCTTATTAGCAAGCACTGAGCCCCTGTCTGTAGAAGGGTTAACCTGTTTTGGTGTCAGAGGTCAGAGCAACACGTTGTACAACTCGCCTGGCATTGAAGGGGTTATGGTCTGACTAGTGTGTGGGGGTTAATACACATTACTCTGGCATCACACGGGTTAAGCCATTGCCTTCCTGGGTGCGAGTAATACATTGCCTATCTGCTGGTGCTGAATGGGTTAAGACCCTGAACGCTAGGGAGACGAACATCAGGCCTGTCTCTCTGGCGTTGCGGTGGTTAATTGACCGCTGCACCCTTTTTATGAAGCGCTATAAGAATAACCCGTAACCTAGGAGACTGGGGCGTGGGGGTGTAACTGGGAGAACGTCCTCGTATTGGGGGTAAAAGTAATTAACCCTTTGAGTCAAACCCAACACTTCTTATCACTTCCACTAGAGGCAGCACTGAGCCCGACCGGCACCGAATTAAAGGGGCCCTATCGTAATCCAGAGTGTCTGTCATGTGATAACGGCCGCCTATCGGTGGGCATGATGGGGGGGGGGTGCAAATACCATTCCCACCCCAGTGAGGGCAGTCAGTTATATATGCGGGTGGTTTTAGGCTCCGTCTTCCAGTGCCGCGGAGACCCAGATCCCGTAGCGAATGCCGTTGTGTGATTGGCTAATATAACATTAACCTAATCCTAGAAAAAGCACGTTCGATGTTCTTCGTCGCCGCGTCCATCTCCGGGGGGCTGTATCCCCCACTCACTTATTTACCGATGAGTTGAGATGATTCCATGAGACCCCCCATGGATTTTATTAATAAAGAAACCTTTTTTTATTTATTTTTTTTATTTAATGTGCGCCAAAATAGGATTGGTCCATACATTAAAATGGGGCTGCCAATCAAAAACGGCGGCTGATCCGCTTAGAATAATAGAACTAGAATTTTTTTTATAGCCTGGGTTCCGCCCGTTGTGTTGTATTCCGCTATAGAGGAGCATTATTTTTATTTTTAAAGAAAGTGGTGTTATCACCATAGCAACCAACAGGCATGTTCCATCTGTTGCTATGGCGATAAGTCCTCTTTCCAAATAACCCCCCGTGTTAAACGCCTGTCAGTAGGAATGGGTAGAATCCTGTTTCGATGCAATCCTTTTACGAGATGGATTACAGGAGCGCCCTATGTCATGACGCGCGGCGCAAATTGCTTTCTGGGCCCCACACCGTGACTCGTGTTGCTTCATTACGAATGAATGAGTTTCTGAATGGGAAACCAGGGCACGGCTGTCGTTTTCATGTATTCTTAATAAACTGCAGCACGAAAAACACATTAATTCCTAATAAACCGTGAGCTGCAGACTGATTCTTAGTCGCCGGCCGGAATGACGATAGGTGCAGATCACCGTTTGGCCACTAGAGGGCTCCAGCAGCTCAATGGCGGAGAGAGAGAACGGCTCTTATTATTTGATTTCTTCTTTCTTGTCTGAACGCGATTTGAGTTACATTTCCCTTATCTTTATTGTGTCCGTATCCGAGGAGGTTCACGGGAATTTGACAGAAGAGGTGTTTTCCCTCCCCTCCCCTTCTCTTGTCCGAGTGTTCAAATGCCGCATGGCTCTGCAGCAGTGGGGAGGGAGTTAAAGAGCCCCGGCGATCGACGCTGCCTGCCTCCTGGCATCCTTTCAATCGCAAAGCAGCTGTGTCCTTGGGATGCACTTCAGTGTCCAGAGCGAATGAATGTTTAACCTCTGCCGCAAGAGCGAGGCGTGATTTCCCTCCTTTCCGTTAACCCCCGTCGCTGTATGTCGGAGGGTTTGTGAGACCAGTGCGTTAACAAAGGGTTAAAGTAGAATAAGGTTTAGTGATTATTAATAATATATATAGGGTTAAAAATGCAGCATTGGCCCTTTTTTGGCCCCTAATACTATATCAAAGAGAGGAGCTGACCAAGCATTATGGTGGATTGACAGGCTAGCCAATAAAGGGTTAACAATGTAATCGCATAGCCGTGCCAAGCGGCGCCCGCTGTCCGTTCTGGTGTCGGCCGATGCAGCGGCATCCGCGGGCATAAAATCCTTGCGCTCCGGCGTGGACTTCTACTTCGGCCGGATTCTTTATGGGGTGGAATAAAGAGATTTTAAGATTCACGGGGAGGCGGGCGTCAAAGCTCATTCTGTATAATAAAGTACGGCGAGTTCGCGGTCAGGATTGGAGCATTACGAAGACAACGCTAGGCGATCGTTCTGCTGCCAAAAAGGGAGTCCAAAAGAATTAAATAAAAATGGAATTTTCTGGTATAATATAATGAAATCGGTCAACATTGAAAGAGCAGGGGGGGTGATTCTGCCCCAGAAGAAGCAAATTTGGTAAATATGACCCCCCCCCCCCGAAAAAAACCCCCCCAATTTTGTGCTCCCCCTCCTGCGTGATGAATGTGGCCCTCGGATTATATTAATTCCATCTTTATGACACTGCTGCCATCTAGTGGTGGAAGTGTGCAAGTGTGCTTTACACAGACTTAGTCCTAATTCTACTGAATGGGGATGAATATGATTTAATTACGTGGGGGGGGTTGTTGGTTAAGGGGGGGAGGCATCAGAACCTTGATATTTTACAATATCGGCTGAACCGGGAGAGCATGGAGAAACGTCGTGAGCGCTCGCTTTATCCCTCAACCCCCTGCTTCCTTGTCCTCAGGTGCGCGTAAAGCCGGATAAGACCGGCGTGGTGACCGATGGCGTGAAGCATTCGATGAACCCTTTCTGCGAGATTGCGGTGGAAGAGGCCGTCCGGTTAAAGGAGAAGAAGATTGTCGGGGAAATAATTGCCGTAAGCTGCGGACCCCAGCAATGCCAGGTACGGACCCCCCACCTCTTATATCCCTGAATCTGGGTTACCTGTGACCCGAGCGATGCGTCCGTGATAATAGGAGGACTTCTTACCCCGTATTCTCCCCCTCAAGCAGTTCCAGAACCTCCTTCCCCATCCCCTGCCCAAATATATATAATTTTTTGTTTTAATGTCCCAAGTATTTGCCTTTTCTGTCTGGGCATCGATTTCTCTTCCAGTCCTCGCTTTAGAAGAGCGCCTCCCGTTCCTCGCTTTCAATTCACACCTTCCTTCGAATCCAATGTGCGGCAAAGAAATCTGAAAGCGATGGCTCTGCGAAGGGTTAATGTAATCGTCCGCAGTCACAGAACATCAGATAAATAGCGGCACAATTTTCACTCGGTGTCATTCCGGAAATATTTCCATCCCGCCGCGGGTTTGATGAGACGCGTTCTGCATTATTTGGGTGATTTAGACACGGAGGTTATTGTCTCGGCTAAGAGATACTCGGAAGAAAATATAATTAACTAGGAGCAGGTCCCGCTTCTCGTCCGTCTAGTGCTCCTTATCTGTTATTTGTCTTTCTCAGGGTGTAAAATATATATTCAGGCGCTAACGGTCAAAGGTTTGGGGTCACTCGGCTGTTTTCATGGAAACAAAGACATTTCTGGCTCTACCATAATTACAAAAGGGTTTCTGACCATCGATTAGCCTTTTAAACTTAAACTTGGATCAGCGAACACAACGTGCCATTGGGACACAGGAGTGATGGGAGTGATAAAGGGCCATTGGGACACAGGAGTGATGGGAGTGATAAAGGGCCATTGGGACACAGGAGTGATGGGAGTGAGAAAGGGCCATTGGAACACAGGAGTGATGGGAGTGAGAAAGGGCCATTGGGGCACAGGAGTGATGGGAGTGAGAAAGGGCCATTGGAACACAGGAGTGATGGGAGTGAGAAAGGGCCATTGGAACACAGGAGTGATGGGAGTGAGAAAGGGCCATTGGAACACAGGAGTGATGGGAGTGAGAAAGGGCCATTGGAACACAGGAGTGATGGGAGTGAGAAAGGGCCATTGGAACACAGGAGTGATGGGAGTGAGAAAGGGCCATTGGAACACAGGAGTGATGGGAGTGATAAGGGGCCTCTGTACGCCTATGAAGTGATTCCAGTAAAACTCAGTTTCCAGTTTACAACATTAACCTCGTCTGCGCTGGAGAGAGGGAGAAGGAAGGAAAGAGAGACAGACAGAGGGGGAGAGAGAAATAAAGAAAGAGAGGGAGAAGTAAGGGAGAAATAAGGAGTGCCTATGTTAGGGTAAGTGTGAATGTGTGTTGTGTGTGTGTGTGTTGATAGTGTCTGCACATAACCCCCATAGATATCTTATTGCTGCATTCATGACCTCCTCAAGGCCGCCCCGTCCCCAGGTTATCACATGGCGTCACGGCGCTCTTCGTAGAACCCGGTTAAAGGATTTTTGTAAGCGGGTCGCTGCAACCACATTCCCTATCCGTAGGAACCATCGGCTGCGATCGCCTGGGTTTCCTGGGGGAATAAAATAACTGCAGAACAGATACTATGAGAAATGGGCCAGCGCTGCGCACGATAAAAGCTCTCCCCGCTTACAGATATTCCCTCCAAAGAACTGTTTACTTTATCATTCTTTGGAAAGGAGAGAGAGCTTATCTTTCTCAGAGCTTAAGTGGAACAGCCTCCCAGCAGAGGTGGTAGAGGGAAATGCAGTGAGGGTATTAAACATGCATGGGGTAAACACACGGCTCCTGAATCTAAGATGAGACCAATGACTGATTAAGGTTTGAGTCTTTACAGCAGCAGAAACGGGGACTAGACGGGGGGGCGAATGGGGGGCCGATCTTGCATATCCTTGACAACCTGTAATGTGCTGTTGCATCATGGGAGTGGTTCTAGAACCGCTGGTGAGCTACCGATTGTCTACTTGGCAAAAAAAATGGCTGCTCCTGCCTCGTTTGACCATCCGTCTTGGTATGCAAATTATGTATGCTCATTTGCATACCAGGCAACCTGATATAAACATGTTTTAAAAGGCCAGTTAGTCCCGTGATCAGTAAATGTATGGATCAAAAGACAGACAGGTGAAAGGATGCAGCGTTCCGGCTTCAGTCTCTAATGGCCTGTCGGGGCTCAATCTACTTCACGTGCGCTTAGCTGATAAACGGCTATCGAGAGCTACTTTTCTGGATTTCGAGTACATTTGCCCCGGAAAAAAAACATAAAACTGGTCCTGCGGCCGTACAGGAATCCGCAGCATAAAGCAATCGAATGTCCCCTCCGCAGAGCGTTCTTTTAGACATGCTCCGGGGCTCTGTGAATGAACCCCCGGCCGTCGCCTTCCCACTGAGTGAAAGGTGGACGGCGAGGAGGGGGTTGGGGGGCCGCTGTCACATCTCGTTACGGTGAAGGAGCGCATGAGCTTTGGCTGCCGGCTTGGGGCAGTAATTGGCATTATTGATGGATTCGTCTGCAGATCAGTCAGAGAGAGACCGCTGAGTCCTGGGGGCTGGAAACCCCGCATACAGACACGAGACGTATCACACGCGGGCCGGCTACATATCAATCACGGGCTGCGGCCGGGCGATGGTTAAAACCGACACGCATGGCAGCGACGTTCTGTGTTTTATATAAAAAAAAAATTGTAAAGCAGAACTCAAAGCTTCAGATTCAGGAGCCGGATGTCTATTCCATGCATGTTTAATCCCCTCACTGTATTACCCTCTACCACTTCAGCTGGGAGGCTGCTCCACCCTCTCAGCAAAGTAAAAGTTCCTGACGTTCCACCCGAGCACAGAATACCCCGCTGGGATACGTTATCCCCTCCGCAGAAGCAACAGGAAATATAAGAGGCCAATCTTTAAACTATTGCCCCGGCTGGGGGTGAGAAGGATACTTTATGAAATGTAAGCAGTACTCTGTTTGACCACCAGGTGGCTCCGGTGGCTATTCCCGGTATCTACTATGTTACATATGTACATATAAAGCATAATTACCCTTTTTATTTCTCGCAGTGCACTCGCGTGTTCGGTGGGTTCCGCCGCGTCTCCCCTCCTGTCATGCGTGTACGTCGTTGGCGGGCCGCACGTCCCCCGTGTTTTTGTGTCACCGATTCACTCCGGCGCTGTCACGATCGCTCTCGCACGGGAACGCGATTCATTAGCCCGAAAGCTCTGGCGTTTCCGCCTCAGTCGCTCTGCCGCGCCAGACGGCCCCGGATAGGCTGTCTGTCTGTCACTAACCCGTTGTGTTCAGGAGCGCAGATACGCGCGCGCGCGCGGGGGGGGGGGGGGGGGGGTCAGGGGTGTTTAAAGCGGTCTCCCCGCATGGACAGTCTGGTCCCTTTTTAGGGACGACCTGGCAAGGGTGGCCATTGGAGATCGTCAGCGTCGCTCTCCTCTGCCTCTCGCACTCACAGCCAGAGACCCCCGCACCGAATGACAGCCCCAAATCAGGTGGCCCAATTCGCTGAAAAAATAAGCCCGACATGGCTCCCATGTTTAGGTTAACCATTCGGCTTCTCACTGAAGGGTTAACTGACCCCAGACACCCAGCTGCCCGGCACTCAGGGGGTTAAAGGGGATGGTTACGCGTGTTCCGGGATGTACGCCTGTATTCTCAGCATTGCACGCCAGCGCTGCTAAGCAGCCCTGCAGGGCCAGGCTCAAAATCTGGATCCGGCCATAAAGCATTAAGTTCCGGGGCTATCGTCTCCATGTCCTGCCCTCCCCGCAAGGACAAAGCCGCACTGCCCCACCCCCCACCGCTCCCGGCGCATGGCTCCGCCAGCCCGTCCACAGACCTGTCAGTTCTGCTTTTCTGCTCTGGTAATTCTCTCCACACTTTGATTTTGTTTTTTATTTATTCTTGTTTACCAAACCCGGGCAGGATGAAGGCGCTCGCGGCTGCTACGTGCGTTCCTCTCCACCCCTCGCACTTCCTACCCAAGGGGTTCGCGCCCTCCGATCCTCCAACCCCAGATCCCTTTCTATCGTCTTCCACAACATAGTATTTCTAATTGCCCCAAACCAGCCTTTCTCCCTTGATTGTAAGCTCTGCTGATCACAGCGCTCAACCCCAGAGGGAAGAGAGTTTCTATGGCTTCAAAGAAAGAAAATTAACGGGAGTCTGTGTGATGGGGGGGGTAACGGGAGTCTGTGTGATGGGAGGGGTTAACGGGAGTCTGTGTGATGGGGGGGTAACGGGAGTCTGTGTGATGGGGGGGTAACGGGAGTCTGTGTGATGGGGGGGTAACGGGAGTCTGTGTGATGGGAGGGGTTAACGGGAGTCTGTGTGATGGGGGGGTAACGGGAGTCTGTGTGATGGGGGGGTAACGGGAGTCTGTGTGATGGGGGGGTAACGGGAGTCTGTGTGATGGGGGGGTAACGGGAGTCTGTGTGATGGGAGGGGTTAACGGGAGTCTGTGTGATGGGGGGGTAACGGGAGTCTTTGCAAATGTGGTTCGGATTCACAGTCTAATAGACGGGGCCGCCCTGTGTCCGGTGACGTCCTTCTGTCCCGCTCTGTATCACCAGGAGACCATCCGGACGGCGTTGGCTATGGGGGCCGACCGCGGAATTCACGTGGACGTGCCCTCAAAGGACTTCGAATCCCTCGGACCCTTCCAGGTCTCCAAGATCATCGCTGCCTTGGCCAAGAAAGAGAATGCGAACCTCGTGCTGCTGGGGAAGCAGGTGGGTAACTCGGGTAATCTAGCGAAAAGCGGAGGGGGGAATTTAACCTCTGAAATGTTTTTAGAGGACCCCCACGCAGACCACCTTTTGATGTTCTATACATTATATATAATCTCGTTCCTTCTGCCCTCCCGCCGCCTGTCTCTGATAACGTGTCCGGATCGAGCAGACGTGCCCCCGAGCTCACCGCCTTGTACCGCTTCCCTTTTTTTTTAGGCTATTGATGATGATTGTAATCAGACCGGACAGATGACCGCTGCTCTGCTTGACTGGCCTCAGGTAACTGGCTTTCTTTTTCCTCCCCATTGCAAAGTGAGAGAATTAGCTGCGCTGATGAGGTTTAACCCCCTATCCCCCCGTGGAGTAACGTGGAGCACAGCTTAGAAGTCCGTGTTACGCCGCTATGGAGCCGCACATCGCGTTTTACAGGGTTTCGGATACATTGTTGTGTTCGGAGAGAAATGAGTTTTATTGATTCCGCGATCTGACCCATTTTCTTACAAAAATCCCCTCGATAAACAACAGCAAACGTTAGGGCGGGGGGGGGGGGCGGTGGTATATTGGTAGCAACAACAAAAGCAGTGGCTAGCATAGGTGGAACTGCAGCTTTAAACAGAAACAATTCTTGATTTGGGTCAAATTTTGTCCAGTTCGGTTTTTTGGTGTAGAAACCCAGTGTTTATTAGATTTTCCATGGATTGGACTAATACCCCAAACCCCCCCCCATTTGATGTTACATGGACTGTGTAGAAGAATCGGGAGGTTGTCTCTCATTGCGGGGCAACAGTCCGATTATTCATCATTTTGGTAAAGTTTTCTACTTGTTTCCGTTCAGGGGACGTTTGCGTCGGAGTTGAAGGTCGAAGGGGAGAAGCTGACCGTCGTGCGGGAAGTAGACGGAGGGCTGGAGACCGTCAGCTTGAAGCTCCCCGCCGTGGTGACCGCCGACCTGCGGCTGAATGAACCAAGATACGCCACCCTGCCGAACATCATGGTGAGACGGGGCTGCCGAGGAACGAATTGTTTGGTCGTGGCCGGTGAGGCCACCGCCGTTTAGAACCTAAGGGCTTCTCCTGCCTTCGTGAACGGTCACCTTGCTTTATGAACTTGGCTCACGATTTGGGATTTTGGGGGGGTTTCTTTCTCTCGAAACCACAGAAAGCCAAGAAGAAGAAAATCGAAACTGTGAAGCCTTCGGATTTAGGGGTGGACACAACGAGTCGCCTGAAGATCTTGAGCGTCGAAGATCCTCCTCAGAGACAATCCGGCATTAAAGTGGAGACCGTGGAGGGTCTCGTAGCCAAACTTAAGGAGACCGGCCGGATCTAAGCCGCAGGGTGAGTGGCGGGTCCATTGCAAAGAGCCCCAGAGGCTGCATCAGTTATATAGATAAAGTTATATTCATGGCGGTCTATAAAATAATTTATGGAGGGGTCAAACCTGGCTCCAGTCCACCTAGACTGAGGCGTATTGTCACGTAAAACTCTGAGGTCAAAAAGGGGCCTATGTGGTGATTGGTCATCTGGTTCTAGGTTGACCAATGAAAGGTATCATGACCTTATATGGAAGTTTTCTAGTAAATATATAATATGTAATAATAATTATATAGTAATCTGTCTTCTCCCCCCTGTTTAAATTTTTTTTTTATGCTACATATAAAATAATTGTCCGAGCGCGTTGAGTTTTTTTTTCCCCCCCGCTGGTTGGCTTGTTGGCCGCCGTAAATAAAAATCCAACTCTGAACTCCCGGCTCCTACCTCATCCTGCGCAGCTGCACTTCGCCTTCCCAATTAGACAATTAATTAATCTAACTAGGTAATTGGAGTTGTCATCTTCCGACGTGAAGTGTTCCTGCCAAGGGTGGGTGACTCGAGAACACCGTCAATATTTTGGTGCCTAATTTGATAAATGCTTAATTTGATAAATATGCTTTTAATGATGTTTTTTTTGTTTACCGCGCTTTAATGTGTCAAGCGTGTACAACCCGACAATCGGAACGGCGATCAGCGCCGGCGGCGTGCGCGCTCCGCCGCGTCTTTAGGCGCCAGGGACGATAGGCTTACTGTATTCTGCTGAAAACGGGGGGGGGGGGGGGAGTTCTAAATATGTGTATATATTGTCCACAAACTGCAATAATTACTGAAAAATATATATATTTTTTTTAATTCGTTTCAAATTTGGTTATTCTTCTGCTACAAAATTCGAGTCCGTAACAAAATCGTACGAAGTGTCCAAAAAAAAAAATGCAATATTTGATCTGTTATAAATAATTGTTTATATTAAGTTTTCTCGTAATATTTATAGCCTACTCATTGGTTATTTAGCAGATATTCCCCTGGCTCTCTCTTTGTTCGGACAGCCAGCGGGTATAAATGTCCGTCAGCCATTGGCTTCTTCACGCCCGGGCACCATCGGGTCTTCCTTGGGTTAGCCGAGGTTTCCCGTAAGTCATGATCTTGGAGGTGGAACCTCAGATAGCCGAATGTAGCAGCTCCCCCCAAAACTCCTTAATTTTGACCCACAAACATACCATCTCCGTAGCTTTTGGATCTGTCCATACAACATGTTCCTCGGGTTCCTACGTAAGCTCGGCTTGTATCAATGGACCGTTGTGACAGGGGATGTAAGCCCTAGGTTTGTGTTGGCAGAGAGGACTTCCCAAGACCTCCTCTCCTACTCGGCTCCTGTAGGGATGGGAGAGCGAAGGGACACACGGCGCCCTTACTTGTCTCCTGCCGGCCCGACTCGACGATGGGAGAGCGATCTCCGGGGAACCTTCTGTGACAACGTCCTCGTGATCGCTTAGCGTGACCCCTCGGGGCTCGCAGCCCTCTAAACTTGTGCACGGAGAGCGCAACCCCCCCCCCCCAACTGCTTAACCCATCAAAAGTGGGATAATAAGGAAAGCCAGAGACCGCGGGCGCCGGTCTGCGCAGTCATGCAGCGGAGGCGTGGGCTTCCTTTCTGTCTTCCAGCGTCAACCGAGCTTCATAAAGGAACGAAAACAATAAAACATCTGTCGTCTTTTTTGTTTTTTGTTTTTTTTCTCGAAAGCTTAAAAATCACGAGATACGTTTATAAAACAGACTGTAATTAAGACGCGCATTTTTATTTTTCCCTGTCGTTCTTTTTCCTGGGCGCGTTTAAAGGACTCTTTTTAACCCTACAAAGTTATCATAAATCACTATTATTTCCCCCCAAAAAACAATTACAGCCAGATAATTTTTTTTAATTAAAAATATCAATTTTTTTCTTTAATATTTAGATGTAAATTGTCCGTCTTATCGTAACACTTCAAAACAAAACAGCGGGAATGTGTTCATAACTAAATATTTTAATCGCGTGGCACCAACAGGCTCCGTGGCGCTGTACGGTACCGACCCGCTGTGTGTTACAGGTCAGCGGCTGCGCTTCGGCTTTATTTTTTGTGAAATGCTGAAAAGCGGCTCGTCTGTCTTTTTAAATCTCCGTTTTTAATTTTCGCCATGACCCCACCTTGTCACTTTCTGCCTCGCTAATCTCTGAGCTGCCGCGGCGTGTCTGGGCACCGATATCCTTAAATGGGGCGGAATTACAATATTAATGGCTTTCACAGTTCTTGATGGCTTTGTATATTCTGCTTTACATTTATTTTTTTTTTATTTTTTTTAAATAAATAAAATACAGCTGATTTTCTAATGAATTATCCATTTTTATCTTTTTTTTTTTTTTTATTGTTCCTTACATCTCCAAGAACAAAATGTTAAATATTTAACCCCTTCTTGTTCCCGAGTAAAGAAAAAGTCTCTCTGTTTTATTCCAGAACCCGGTTATTTTGCTGCTGGTGGAATGCGGGGTCCGACGCCACCTGTCTGTTCCGTCCCGAACGCCTTTCTCCGCGCGAATTCCGACCGTACAAACGTCTTTGTCTGAGCCCTTTGGAGCAGAGAAAGGACCGGAGGAGAGCGTCGCCGTCTCTCACTGTAATTAAGTCATGCCTTTGAATAAACGTTTCTACTTCTTGTATGTCTGGACTCGAGCTCAACGGTGATTATCTACCGGGAGGACAGGGCGATGGGGCTGCTACTTTGTATTAAAAACACAAAGAGCCTGTGTTGTACGTCTTTATTATCAAAAATAAAGTATGGTGTACCGCTTACTATTACGCTTTAAGAAAGGCTTTTGGATGGAATCTATAGAGAAGCTGGAGAGACGCAAACGCCGGGTGGATATGAAGAAGAGGAACAGGAGATTATTAAATGGGAACCGTCTGCCTCAAATCCTTAAAACATGTTGACCCCCCCAATACTTGTTAGAGCTGACCTTCAGGAAATCCCAATGAATGGGCAACCAGGTGGACGACATTCTAGAACGTTCTAGAACGCTTTTGCTTGGGAACGGTTTGGTTTAGGAGTTCTGGAGGTCCGCAGCTTCTCCATTGTGTCGATCCGCCCTTCTTGGAGCCCGTGTCCGCTAAGGTGTGGAGAATGTAGTAGATGTTAGACTGAAAATAATTCCTGAGCGTCTTATCACTTGGGATCCTACTGTAGAAGTCCTTGATGTAGCCACCAGAATGGACACGAGTCCTTGCATGACGCAGAGTAACAAAAGCTGGTCTTTTTATACCATTTTCTACGTTACCAAGGACAGGAAGAAGCTCAGCCGGGGTGTGCATTTCTGTTATTACTGTTTTCTGTGTATTTTTAAGATTTTTAGCAATAACTATCCATGGTACAAAGCGACATCGTTTCTGGAGGAAGCGATGGCTTGGTGGGTGGCGATGGATCGCGTTCTGAACCCAATAATGATGTCCTATCTTGTAATGCTTATATAGAAATAACTACTGTTGGATTTTTTTGGGTTATGTTCCTAAAAGTAAGTCGAAGCTCCGTCAAGTTTTCCTGTAAAAAAAAACTGGGTAATATTTCCAGCCGGCCGACGTTCCGTGAAACCAAGGGTAGGAAGATAAAATGTAATTAAAATAACACTGCTAGCGCTTTGTCACTGTCATCCTGATGGCTTGTAGACGAAGGAGAGAGGAGGACCATAGGGTCATATTGCCAAAGCTCACTCCTGTACTCGTCTCCGGAATGTGCGATTAGCCCAGACGTTGCTCTCGCTGTCACTCCGTGCTCCGAGCGGGATCACGGACAGATTCATCTGTCATTTCTCAGGGGTGGCGGACTTCACGCGCTCATGGGTGGCATATTTCCATCCCGAGACACGTCCTAGGACGGCGCCCATCAAGCTGCTGTACACACAGAGAGACGGCGGAGAAGAACCCACCGGAATGTCTACTTTAAATCACTTAGACGTTCTTTAAGTGACGCGGCAAAAGGTTTTCGTGGCTCTTACCTGAAATCAGAGAATCTGATCACAGAGGAAACGAACGCGGGGAACCATAAGAACTCTTGAACGCTAAATAAAATCGTTCTGGGACGCTTCCTGTGTGCCTTATATACTAAAACAAAATATAGAACTTACCCCATCTGTGGCTTTTCTTTCCACCAAAAGGGGTGAAATAAGCTGGGTGGAAGTGGTGGCAGGTATTATATTGGCGTCTGTATGTAATCAGAAGTTTAAAGATTTCAAAGTGTCTGGACAATTGCGTACAATCTTTGGTTTATTCTCCATCTTGACTGTGGCCCAAAAGGAGAGAATTTACAGGAGCCGTGTTGTAGCGCTTGTTCTCGGAGCGCTACACCTAGAAGACACCAGTCATGCTCTGTCATGAGGTTATAACGCTAAGGATGTGAGGATTGTGAGTGAGGTAGTAAAACACCTTCACGCCAGCTGCTTGCTCTCCCTATCATTTCTATCAAACTTCTAATTACTTTTCTCGTCTTCCTTTCTTCTCTACATGATTTATTATATTATTGTATTCTCTCTCTTTATCTTTCTTTCTCTCCTTCATTCACTTTCTTTTTCTTTCCTCCATTCTCTTTCTTTCGTTATTCTCTCCTTTCCTCCGTTCCTTCCTTTTTCTTTTTCTTTCTTTTCTTTGTCTTTTCTCTCTATCTTTCTCTCCCGATTTTCCCTCTTTGCTTGCTTCCTTTCTTTTCATTTATTTTCTCCCTCTTCTTTTTCCTTCTTGATCAATGCTGATCTACTCCGAAGAATGTGAATGAATGAGAAAGTAATAGAAAAGAAAAACATTTTCACAAGTGACAGTTGATTGACAGAAATCAAGGCCAGTCTGTGCCAACATATGAGAGGTATAAATGCAACACACCATTCGCAGACCTAGGGAGAAGCTGCAGCTACAGAGCTTCTCCCTAAGACATTCCCTTTCTTTTCTTGCCGGTTAAATGAATGCGTGTTCAAGTGATTTGGCTCTCATACCACGGTGCTGGGTTGAGCCAGGCGCCCAAACAGTTACGACACTGCTTCACAGTCTCCAAGAAGCCTTCTGCCATTATATACCCTCCACCAGCGCATATCCATCCCGGCCAGCGGTCACGTTCCAGTTATCTCGCCACTATCAATGAGATCTCGGATATGATATTTTACTGCTAATGGCAATTTAATTTTACTGCGTAATTAAAATACGGTTCATCTATTTAAATAAAATTTAGTGGTTATCCTTCTTATTACTTCCACTTTCATTGTATCCACTATGATCATCATTATTTTCCTAGGCTGGTTTAATTAACACTTACTGGACAATTACTAAGAACTGTTTGAATAGATTTGCCTTTGAAAATGTGGATGTTTAGATCTATACCCCGTTACCTGGATTATGTATACATTTTTATTATTATTAATTATAATAATTGTTATATAATTATATTAGAATTATATAATTAAATATATATATATTTAATTTTATATATATATATATATATATATAAATATATATTATATTATTATTAATATATATATTTTAAATATATAATAATAATTATTTATTTAATTATTTATTTAATGGGCAGCCACTTAATTCACCCTAATTTTCTATTTTTAATTAAAGTGTGTTAAAAAAAATGTATATAAAATATGTTTTGTTACGGAGTGAGAGATAAGAATGTATAAAAAGCACAATATACAGCCAGATAAGGTTTCCACTGAAAAATTTCCCTAATTGCAATTTGTTTTATGTTAATAGAGGGTATTAGCGGCACCCCCGCTATGCCGCATCAACAAATACTGCTAAATATTCACAGGATAAGGAAACGTTAAGCTTCTCGTTCAAAAACCCGGAAAATGCATGTTAACATTCTGTCGAAGCTGATTTAACACCAACATTCTTAAAAAAAACGTTAAAAAAAAATTAGCTGACCTTGAAACCCCTAATAATTGATAATTTCAAATACATTTAACCATTTAATGGTCCATCACAATGATGCTATTGTACCGAGTTGCTAAGGGTGGCACTATTAAAGGTCCTTGGAAAAAAACATAACTCTGATAAAGTCACCTGTTTTCAAGCAGGAAATTCATTTGTGGTATGGGATGTATCTATATTAAAGCAGGGATTTGTCCCATTCATCATGAGACGGGGGGTAAAAACCCTGAGACTCCGGGGTAAATGCTTCTGTCGTATGTGATGTTCTCAGAACAGGGCAAAGAGGTACGGCCCTTGGAATGTGGGGTATTAATGACAATATACTCCGTCCAGTCCTCTTGGCCTCCATAGACCTTCCAGATTTATTAACCCCAAAACTCCAGAAGAGATGTCATATTCTCTCCTAAAACATTTTTATGGACACAAACCAACAATTATAATCATCTTCTAAAAGGGGGGGGTCTCAACCTGCCCACAACTGACCCTCCCCTCCCCCACCGAGCTCTTCTTTTACTAAGAAAGACTGAGAGAAAGGAGCACGGGTAGCCAACCATAGCGGTGGAACTAGCGACATTTAGAGGCGGAGCTATCCTCAAACTGCCTTAAAAGGGGGTGGGAATGGGTGGAGTTTGGGTTGGGAGTGGGCATGTTCTCCCGCCTGGAGCCGCCATGTGAAATAGAGACATCCCACCCATAGCCCTAAAAAAATAAAAAATTATTATTATTATTATTATTATTAAAAAACAATAATAATAAATATATATTTTTTACATTTTTTATGAGTTTTTTGTTTTTTTAATGTCAGAAACCACTGGGCTCATTCACAATATTTATAAAAACTGCCCCAAAAAATGTACTCTCAGCCTGTTCTACGAGAACATTCCAGGAATAGATTTAAAATGAGTCTCCGGGCTCTCCTGTGGATCTCAGTGAAGTGATGAGAGTTGAGCGGATATTTTTAGGCAAACAATAAATGTCATCAGTTTCTGTATCGGGTTCTGCTGCATTTTTCTAATATTTACATTATTTATTGCCAGAAGGGTTTTGTAATAAAAACATTTTAAAAAAAACAAACAAAAAAACCCCAGTTTTACCCAAAATGTAAGCATTTTTGGCCCTTAACAAGCAAAGCTGCACATATTCCATATTTTCCGGATAATCCTCATCTTTTCTGCAGAATACTCGAGCTTTCTGGATAATAATTCACTTTTTCTGGATAGTATGGAACCAAAATGTCCGGCTCTGACCTCAAGGGCTGACATTCACATTCCTTTAACATAATAATACAATTTGACCTTGAAGTTTGTGTCCTATTGACAGATATTTCTGTACCGGGGGAGGCATTTATAAGGAGAATAATGTATCGTATTTAGGACAAGAGGCCGTAATCTAAAACTAGAGGGTAAGAGACTTAAAGGGAATGGAAGGAGGTTTTACTTTACTGGGAGAGTGCTAGATACGTGGAACAGCCTCCCAGCAGAAGTGGTAGAGGGTAATACAGCGGGGGTATTAAACATGCGCGGGATAGACATACGGCTCCTGAACCTAAGAAGAGACCAACGACTGATTAAGGTTTGAGTCTTTACAGCAGAAGAAACGAGCGACTAGACGGGGGCCGGATGGGGGCCGATCTGCCAGCAAGTTCTGTGTTTCCATTTGAACAGTGTAATTTACAAAGCCGTTTCTTGCTGTTTCTATACACATTATCGGGGCTTTCAGGGCAGTAGAACTCTGCGTTCCCCTCATACCCAGCACACATTTGTCAATTCTTGTCTTGTCATATTCCTTGAATATGTGTATTGTAATAAAGCGCTACGTAAACTGTTGGCGCTATATCAATAAAAGATAATAATAATAATAAAATAATAATAACATTCTGACCTCCTAGAAAAGAGGGGCATCGGGAGTTTTAAGACTAACAAAGGGAATGGCCAGACTGAACAGGGATGGTTGGCAGGTATGAGTAAAGATCTCTCATAATCAGTGGTCATTGGAGCTGCTCCCTTCCCCTGTTGCCTTCTCAGGTTACCTCCAGCCGCTGTGCAGTGTAACCACTACTCCCAGTCAGCAGGAGAGAAAAGCAGAAGCTCTCACCATACATCGAAGGATCAGCAGCCTGCCTGCAATACAATACATTCCTCACGCTCCCTGCCTCCGCTCCCCCCTGTCCTCCTCTCCCCCACCTGCCCTCCTCTCCCCCCCTGTCCTCCTCTCCCCCCCTGTCCTCCTCTCCTGCCCCCCTCCTCTGTCCACTCCCTCCCTTTACCTCTTCCAGGTGTATACAGGAAATGCACCTGTCAGTCCGGTTCGCTTCTCTCTCCATTGCCGTCATTGCTTTTAGGTTCTGATCCTATCCCGGTCTGGCCGTTATTCTGGCTCCCCCCCACCCTAAGAAATGGGAGGCCGCGGACTCGTTGGCTGGGCTCTCCTCCTTCTAACTTTATCCGGTAAGAAAGTCTACACCTTATTCACTATCGGACCTCCCCGCCGCTTCTAGAACCACCAACTAATATATTTACTGATTCTCCGCATATATCTGTATATTTATCATCTGATCCTTTTACATTTAATCGACTCCGTTCTGTATCGGCAGAGTTCTACTAAAAATATTATAAAATATACGAAAAGTAAATACCGAAAGAACACAGAATTCTCGTTCAGTTATACGATTCTCTGCAATCTATATGGGTTTTTTTTAGATTTTATTCTGATGATCATCTCTAAAACGATCCAAGTACAAATATATGTTCGAAAATGTCTCTACAGATTAATGACAATTATTATAGAGGGAGGGGAGAAAAGGGAGAGAGAGGAGAAAAGGGAGAGAGAGAGAGAGAGAGGAGAAAAGGGAGAGAGAGGAGAAAAGGGAGAGAGAGAGAGAGAGAGAGAGAGAGAGGAAAAAAGGGACAGAAAGGCAAGAGATACCCACAGAGGTATACTTAGCAGAAGGGTTCTTCCCCTTTACGGATCTCTGGTTGGACCTCACTTAGAGTATTGGGGGCAATTCTGGAGACCCCCTCCAGAATTAGTGGTGGCAAGATAAGTGGAACAGCCTCCCAGCAGAAGTGGTAGAGGTTAATACAGCGAGGGGATTTAAACATGCATGGGATCGGCATACGGCTATAGCGTAACGACTGATAAGTATTTCTGTGCCCGGGTTCTGAATATCCAGTTGGTCACCAGCTCCATAATTAGAATAATTTGTCCAGTTTTGGTGGCCTCGGGCGTCCTTTCTCTGCTACGGACTTCCTGGACGTGGTAAAGAGGGTCCTGGGATTCTCACACGTAGGGTTGCCAAGTGGCCATTTTTGACCGGCCTTGACCTTTGGCCTGTAAAGGTCAATACAGGTTGCCTGACCGGCTCTACGGAGAGCAGGTTATCGCAGGTACTCAAAAAAGGTATTCTAACTGATAATAATGAAATATCCCGATTATGATGTCATTCCCACAGGTGCGGCAGCAATTACCATATCCAGCCCTGATTCCGGAAACTTCGTGACCGGAGCAAATATATACCTGAGGATCTCACACGATTTTCCAAACTCGACCATCATGTGGAAAAGAGGCGACGTTTTAATACTACAGTTAATTAAAGGCGTTGTTACCGGGAAGTCAACCGACTATAAAGACAGGCTGAACGCTGCCGAAAATGGATCCCTCCTTATAAATAAAACCACCGCAGCGGACGCCGGCACATACACCGTCAGAATCAGTGAATTCGGGGAGGCCGAGGGCATCCTTCCATTCCAAGTAAAATTCTATGGTGAGTATATCGGAAGATGAACGGACTTATGACAAAAAAAGTAAATTAAAAAATCACTCAAAGCTAAAAGTTATTATTCAAATTAATTGGCCGGTTGGGAATTTTATGAGAATTTTAAGTATATTAATAATATAATTGATATATTCGGTAGTATAATACGCTGACATTTTTCCCCCTCCTGATAGACCTGGTAAAGAATGTAACGATGGAATCTTCGCCAGCGTCGGTTGACGAAAGGACCCCCGTCGTTAATTTGTCGTGCAACGCATCTAGATCAGGCGAGACGTTCACGTGGCAGAAGGACGGGGGTCCCCTTCCCGGTAATTATAGTTACAGCCTGTTCGATGGAAACAGAACGTTACAGATCAAAAATCCAAACAGGACCCATAACGGAGATTATGTCTGCAATGTCTCCAACCCGGTGGACTGGGCCAACAGCAACTTCACTCTGAGGGTTTCCGGTAAGTGATGCCGTTTTTTAAAGCCCATTAAAAAAATATATAATATTTTAATAAAAAGCTACGGAAAATACGATGTTCTAAGAGGACTGAGTTGGAGCTCCGGCCTGAGTTGAGCTCCGGTCTGAGTTGGAGCTCCGGTCTGAGTTGGATCTCCGGTCTGAGTTGGAGCTCTGGTCTGAGTTGGAGTTCCGGCCTGAGTTGGACCTCCGGTTTGAGATGGACCTCCGGTCTGAGTTGGAGCTCTGGTCTGAGTTGGAGCTCCGGTCTGAGTTGGAGCTCTGGTCTGAGTTGGAGCTCCTGTCTGAGTTGGAGCTCCTGTCTCCTTTGCTGTCGGAGTCTGAGAATCTTGAGGTTTTTGTAAGAGCATAATTAACATTCCTAGCTTTCATATTGCTGTTTCGTTACACAACCTAAGAAAAATACCAAAGGAAAAAAAACGCTTCAGGGTATAGCCGGTGACTGCACCTTATTAAAACAATCATTTCATAAAGTCAACATCTTGATCTTATTTTTAAATGTATTGTTGGTTGCCGGAAGGAGAACATGGATGTACTCAGCTCTTTCCTCTGCTTTATTCATTGGGTCTCTTTGATACATAGCTTAGGGATGTTCTTAAAGCCCAACTTGACCCTCAAGATACTTTATCTGCCCCAATTGGCTTTTTTTATTATATATTTTTTGAAACATTTGTTTAAAAGGATCATTTCCACCCTGTATGTGAATCCGAGAAGAAAATAAATACCCATGTATAATATTTTTGAATAGAATATCTGTAGAATATTACTATAAAATGCTCAAATACATCTCTTACGGTGAGCCAGCTGCCACCATGGTCTCTGTTTAAGACTTGACACGACTCCTACCTTAAGGTTACCTTTTTTTGTGTTCCTGATTGGGATTAAATGCCGTATTGTTAGACTATTTCCATTTTGAATGGTTTTTTTTGTATATTGTCATCTTTTTTTCCCCAGTTTTTGCAGATTCGTCCCTAAGCCCGGGTGCCATAGCCGGCATCGCGATCGGTTCTGTCCTAGGAGCGTTGTTACTCATTGCTTTGATCATACTGATTATCTTGATGTGTCTGAAACGAAGGAAAGGTAGGTAAAAATGTCCTTTTATAGCACAACTTGACCCAAAAACCCTGGCGCAGCATAGTCTGGGGCATTACAATGTCCACAAGGGCATCTGTTGGTGATTGAATGTGGACAGTCAGACTATTACCTGTCCCTGCCCTAAACCAACAAACGTGTTTTAGTGAATCCCAACTCTAAACCTGCTTTTCTAGACTTGAAGACCAACATTGTTGTTAACCTTCCTAAGGCTTCCAGGAGTTCATCAATGGTTCCTGTCCTCAAGATCAAAGAGCGCCCAAAAACAGTGAAGGTTTTAATGGTATCAAAGCCCCAAACACATTGATCTATGTAATGGCTGGAAACTAATTAGCGGCTGTCTGTTCAGGGTCACGTTCCACGTCAAAGTGAAAACTTCAACATATATTCTCCCTTTGATGTGAAGCTGTGTGTTATAAATATAAAACGGCCCTAGGGCTGTCTGAATGATAGGCTTGGAACAGATCATTGTCATTAAGGAGGCTACAAAATGTGTATGTATTGTGTCACCCATTAGACACAAAGGAGAAGAATCCTGATGGTCCTGCTCATAAGACTGTCCTTCGTACCGTAAGTTCTCTTTTCTTCTTTGGTTGGCGCATTCTACCTCCACTGCTTGCCTATCACCAGACATTTCCAGAGTTCCATCCACATCGTCTTCCTTTTTTCATGTTTTCAGGTATCAGGTTCAACTCTGTCTCCCGATGACCCTGCTTACTTCACCATGAACAACATCATGTACCGCAGCTCCTCAATCTCTATGGGCTCCTATATTTTGGTAGGTTTGGCTGGGGAAGGTACTATGGTTCTGAACCTGAGGAACAAGCCCAGAGAAATGACCAAAGGTGTACGCCATGTAGAAATGTTCCAACAAACTCCAACAACTCTAATTGAAAGCCCAGCCCAATATACAACGGTGTATTCATGTTGGGAGATGTTTCAGACTCAGGTCAAAAAACCCAGCTGCCCCTCAGAAAGACAAGTAGCATTGGGTATGAAAAAGTATGGCGGCTGTGGCGGTTAGCTGTCCACTGGGATGGTTGAAATCAGATAAAATCTACGTATATATCTCCCCAACTGGCCCAGTAAACACAGGAGCACTGGGGAGCCTGCCATCCACCTACCTACTACCCTAGGCAGGTACACTATTTTCCACTAAACTCACTAAAATACTCACTAAAATAGACTTAACAAACTACCTTTCAGCGCAAAACAAACAGAAAACACTTTAAACGCGTTGGCTTTTTATCTTTATGAATTTTGAGTTTCTTAAAAACGAGGATTTTTTTTCCCACAGTTAGATTTATTGTTACAATTTATCATAGCGAATAGCAGATAGCTTAGAGAAGGGACAAGAGGTGAATGTTGCGGAACAGTTAAATACAAAACGAAATTATGCTGAAAAATTAAGAAAAATATTAGAATAAGGATATTCTGTAAACAAAGGCCAGAAGGGTCAGGTGTTTATGCAGAGATATTTATCAGATGAGTCCTACAAAAAAGAATAAGAAAAAAGTTGGTAGAATATTCCGGAATATTCTATGCACCTTGTTGCAGGAACGTAATAAAGAAAATATTATATGTGATTAAGTAGCGTGGCATAATCCTTATTTTCATGATATTTTATACTTAGCCTTCTGGGGAAATTACTACGAATGGTGGAAGAACTTCACTCAACATTCCAAGTGTCCCAACAAAGACAAAACATGCAACTCAAGTTTGAGTCTTCATTAAGCAATGAAGAAGACTTCATTCTATGATGGTTAATGGACAATCCAAGAACTATATAGACCTTACAGCTGTCTATAGGATGAGATTTTGTTCGGTATGGTTTCCTCAATGATGCACTAGGAACTGGTGGTCAAACAAGGTCTTCAACTAGGTCATTTCTGATGGTCTATGAGAACATGGCGGTTCGGGTAGAGAGACATTTCCCTCATAAGCATCTGTTTAGCCTACAGGAAGCCCTTTGTCCCAATGACAATGGATGTATTCTGCCAAGTGATTTAAGAGGTAATGGAGGGCAAGGGTCAGTAACAAAGTATCTTGGGTCTCAGGTAAGACTAGCTCCATGAGGTCTTAATTTCACACCTCATCAAAATCCTAACCATATCTGAAAGAGACAACCAGTAAAAAGACCCCTCTTCAATTTCCCAAAGTTTCCAGGGATCAGTATTGTCTATAAAACATAGTAAAAAAAAATAATATCTTGCACTGAACTCCATGAATCGAGGAGTTCATAATTTGAGTATATTGTCTGGTTCTCTAGATTTCTTCATTTCCTGCCAAGAACTAAAAATACTACTGATTTATCATTTTTTTTTTGTATCCTGTATAACTGTAATTAATGTAAAAATATTTAGAGAGGTCACAATATGTAAAAAGGTCATTTATACAAAATAATATATTTTAATATTTTTGGTATTTTTAATATATATATATATATTTTTATCTGTATGGGTACTAAACATATAACATTTAGCATTCTGGTAGCATGGATGATAATACTTATTCAATTAAATATTTGTGTACGCTTCTAAAATATGTATGTGTGGCTTTGCTTATTACAAGAGGAAAAGGAAATAAATATTAAAAATATAACAAAATAATATTTTTTGCGTTTTTTTTAAATAGAAATTACCAATAACATTACTTGCGTAACAATAATTGAAATTACTTCAAGATTATTTTTTTTTTACTTCCGTTGAATGATGAGGAACTTAGCCAAAAGTGAATTAATTGGCACGTTCTCAGGATGGTCGAAGAGACGCAAAAGTTTGGTTGACCTCAGGGTAATAAGCTTGTTTATCGCACCAGTTAAAATTAAACGTTAAAATTCCACCAAGAAACATTTTCAAATCAAGTGTGAATAATGGATAGCATATTGTAATTTTTATTACGTCGTTGAAAACGCTTGGTAATTTTTTTCTATTTTGTCTAGAAGATGACAACTTGCTGGAAAGGTCTTGAAGACGATGCATGGACCTCCGTCATATCTCATTAAATCAAAATTGTAATTTTTATGGCTTGAGCTTTTTCTCATTCTTCCTTACACACTTAAGAGTTTTACATATAGATTGCTGATTAATTGCGAGGTTAAGTGCCGAGTGATCTCATCCGCTAATGCGCCAGATCTCCGTAGGAACAATACTTTGTCCATTTATCTTGAGACATTTGACCTCTTCGCTTCCAACTCCTCTAGTCTTTTGCATATTCTTATCTCCCTTTAGAACTAAACGTGACTCAGAGTTCTAAAGAAGAATTATTTGGGGCTATTTTGATGAAACATGAATATGAGGGGAGGTCACGCCATTATTTGTAAGGACGATTATGATGGAACGCAAAAACAAGATAATGGAAGGCTTATAACCAATGGGCTTTGATTATTTTTTACATATCTACCCTTAAGTTTCAATGTGTTATCTCCTCGGAGATATTCTACATAATTCTAGACTGTTCTGGACTAACGTTACGCCTGTAGCACCTGGAACACATAGACATCCAAAATGGCGGACCTAGCCATCACTATATCCAGCTCCTTGGCCATCAAGGACGTTGTTGGTTGAAGGATAGTTTATTCCAGCTGGAAGCTAATGAGTCCAAGTAAACCTGTCTATCCCGCGCCAGTTTATTAGTTATTGACGACAGGCAGTAAATAGTAAAGGGATATTTTAACCCCTTAAGGACAATGGGCGGGCCCTAAACCCACTAAAAACAATGCATTTTGAGCCCGTACATGTACGGGCTTTGTCATTAAGGGGTTAACTGTATGTTTGGCTTCCATCTGCTAATTTCTAATAAATAGAGCCGGCTGCGGCATCGGGAGACGAGTGAGCCGTGGCAGTTTAATAGGCAGTCGAAGAAATGTATAGCGTAAATCAGTCCGCTCTTCCAGACGGTTAATAACGTACAGCTTGCAGTCCATAAACCTCCCGGCACCGTTTGAATTATCCCAGGAGTCCATGGGGACAACCAACGCAGGGACATATACCAAAAAAATAGATAAAATAGATAAAAATAATTTTTTTTAAAAACTTTCCCACTTGGACAAAGTCTACAATATTTCATGGCCAGTAAATAAATAACCAAACATACATTTTAGGGAAAAACAAGCTCTTTTGTGATCATTTCCGCATTTTGAATCCACACTTACATTTCTATAAATATACGCAGATGCGCAAATATACGCGGCAGGGAAGTGGCTATTTCTAACTCTAAGAACGAGCCGTTTTGGTTTTATTTTTGTGTACGAGCGCTGTGGATAAAGCTGTCTAAATTAGTTTTCTACTACAGAGAAAGAAGACACCCAAATTGGGATTTTTGGTATAGAAATAAAATATTCAAGAAGGAAATATAAAATAAGTGTCCCTCTTTAGGCTTCGTTCCCATTAACGAAGAGCCCGCTCCCCAATGTTGTGTTCTGGCCTGGGGAGGGCTCCCTCATTGGTCTGGCCCCCCCTCAACTGGCCCATTAACACTATGGAGGTCTGCGCCGAGTCAGCATACCTGGCAACTCTCTGTGCTCTGTCAATCAGTTTACGGGACTGGTGTTTAGCCACGCCCACTTCCTGCCCTATTCCCATTCCCATACAGGTTTAAGCTATTCAGGGCTAGCCCCGCCCCTGTGTGCCTGACTATCTCCGCCCCCTCACTAGGCAGCTGGCCCCCCAAAGAAAAAGGACTTCGCGGCATTCCGCGTATCCAGGATATGACATCATATCCAGCAGCACAGACGGGATGACTGGCGACGCTGCCCTGGCCTAGACACTATTGCCCCCCCTACCTTCTCGTAACCATGGAATACAATCACTTTTCTACATTTTAAAGTAAATATTACCCGTTCCTTCTGTGATGTATCCGGTAATCTATTAACATAACGACCGGGAAAAAAAAGACCATCGGGGAATAAGAATTGATTCAATGTAGCCAAAAGATTTCAGACGCAAAGATCAAAAAAAGCTGATGCCGGCAGACGCCGCTCATTCTATCCAGGTAATTACGCCTTTTTTCCCCCCAGAATAATTGCTCGGTATGGGAACATTACTCGTATTTTCTGATGTTGATGGAGTATATCTCTGCCGAGCTGTTTTGTGTAGTTAAAATAATTTGACTGCTTGTTCCTGTCCTCGGTGGACTGATTCTTTGAACTTTCTATTATTTGTCTTTGTTCTATAGAAGCCGGATTTCCTTTGTTTTAATGACAAGTGTTTATAACCGCGCAATCAATTTTTTTTGTTTCTTTGAAATTAACAATAAACAAAGGAAATAATTAAAAATTAAATTAAAAATAAATAAAAAAAAATAAAAATAAATTAAAACTAATTTTTCTTAGGAAAAACAGCAAAAAAAAAGAAATTCATCTATTTTGAGCAATCCTAATAGATTGCAAGCTCACAGGATCAGGACCCTCCTTCTCCTGCTAGTATGTCTTAACTGATTTCCAGCTTCATGAATTGTTAATTTGTGATGTAATAGCGCTGCTGGCGCTATATAAATAAAATGTAATTCAGGAAATGAAAGTACGGGTAGCAGTAGAGGACAATTTTATAGGGAATTTAAAGAACGAGTTAATATTTGAGGTTTCATCACGGACGCTTACCTTCATAACTTGCATGACTTTAATATTTTCATCCATCCCGAGCTCCGTGAGCTGGAACGTCTTAATTAGTAATAGTTGTGGTTGCCGGCAAAAAAGAAATCAAATTATTTAGCATTTTTGCACCTTTTTTCTCGGCCCCTCACCTTCAAAACACAAAAAATCAAATAAAGAAAAATGCATATAAGCCTGGTTTGTGAAACAGTTTTTAACCATTTGTGTCCCTGATGAAGACTCCTGCGAGGAAACGTCTATGTTTTGATGGCTTATAAATAAAATTAAATTTTAATTAATTTTATTTTAAAATGTCTAATTTTTTTCAGCCATTAAGGGGAATTCTTCAGCTATTGTCCCCAGAAATGAATTATTTAGAAGAATCCGTTTATAGATGTTTAGAAGCACATTATACATTCATACCATGAAAATAGTCAAATTTGGACTATGGTTTTTGTCTCCTGCACTCAAAAAGAATAAAATGACATCCCCCCCCCCTCATATTTTTGTTTCCAATTTTTTTAAATTATTTAACTCTATTTTTTTTTTAATCAACAGCTAACTAAATTCTATGTAAAATGGATTGTTTCAAGAAATAGTGGATGAGCTTTATTTGACATTTATTATTTATAGATGAAAATAAACGATCAATATCATTAAAATTAAGAAATAAACGTGATGGAATTCTGGATCACTATTCAATGCTATTCACACCGTTCCCCAAATAATTGGATTTCACCCCTAAAATGTCCTTTTTTTGATGTCAATCTAGGTTTACTAGATTTTGAAAACCTTTTATATGTTTATTCCAACCTTCTCATAGATAGGAACGTTCCAACCAGTTTTTGATGTCCGTGGTTTGTGGGAATATGAAAGAATTGTGGTGTTTGTTATAAAATTCCGCTATAGATAATATTCGGAAAGTCTAAACTTTTTCGAATATCACTATTACATTTTGATCCTTGTAATCATGAAGGTAATAAGTATTTGTGGATTCGGGACTCATTTTGGCTTTATCTTAAATTTGTGTTATAATGAAAACCCAACTTGTCCTTGACCTTCGAAGACTTAATTGTGACCGTTCGGAATGTTCCTCTATGAACAGTTTGGTACTTTGTATCCAGCGAGGTCTCTTTGGCTGTAGGTGGTGCAGCCATACCAGGTTCCATCAATGGATGTAACGAGGATGCGGACGTGTCTTCAAGGTTTCAGACAGCTCATGTCCAAGCTGTTGGCAGACGCCCTACTGGTCGATCCCGTTGACTTTCTAAAGCGCTAAAAAACTTCTTAGCACTTAAGAAAATGGCTAGATCCTTAATGTCAAATTTTATATAAGTAAGGTTTACATTTTTGGTCAAAAGTTGATGAGGGAGGCCTATAAATGGTAAATGTAGATAATGGATTGGGTAGAACCCTTGGAGAACCAGACATTACAACTTAACCCCTTAAGAACAATGGGCGGTCCCTAAACCTATTGAAAACAATGCATTTTGAGCCCGTACATGTACAGGCTTTGTCACTAAGGGGTTAATTTTGGGTTTGTTGGAAGAGAGGAAAACTTCATATATGCCAAATTTCATATAACACCATGTCCCCTTGCCTTATTGTATTTAATATTTAAATATATTTCATATATATATGTGTGTGTGACTGTTGCAATGTACTGAAATATTAAAGATACACAATAGCTAAAAAAAAATAGGATTTAAATAAAATTCTGATCATCCTTCTCGACCTCCAAAAGTTTAACCAGTTAGCCATTTTAGTGCAAAAATATTGTTTTGCTACTTTTGATTTTCAGATATTACACTCAACAATATATATACAAGCAAAGTGTACACACAAATTAGCACCCACATTCTCGATAGAGTTTTCTCTGTCTTATATTATAACACTTTTTACATTTGTATCGCCAATATTCACAAGTAAGTTTTTAATCTTTTTGCAAAAAATCAAGAAAAAAAAAATGAGAAAAAAAATGTAAATTTTTGATTTTGTTTTTTTTTTTTTCTTTTCTTTGTTGTGAACCATAAAGTGCCCCAACATAAACACTAAATCTCCCACAGGAACGGAGCGTGTGAAATCCCAGAATGCATTGCTTTGACAGACAGCTTGGAAGCTCTTGTTGGGCCACATTTTGCTATTTTTTGGCCCCACACGTATCTATAATGGCGGATGGACAAACAGACGCCAAAGGCAAAGGACACAATCGGAGCAGGCCCGCCATTTTGAAGAAAAAGAGAGAAAAAAAAAGCCAGCTGGAGGGCTGCGGGTGAAGTGGTTCTATTGGGTGTAGACCCTGAAACACTTTGTAGGTTTACAGAAATTTGGGTCAATTTGGATAATTTTAAGACGCCGGAACACAAATATAATAGCCTATGAGGTCAGAATCCATCCTCATGTCAAAATAACACAATTAGTTATGGAGGCCCAGGGCTTGCAATCAGTGATAGGAACCATGCAGACAGACAGCTAACAGTCAGACAATACTGAAGTCCCCGTAACGACCCCTCTTTTCTCATCTACAAAAGGGGAACGGGGGCTCTGCATAATACCCACAGGAATGTCACAGACACTGGTAATGAATTAACAGGCATATGAAACTGTGGCAAATCTTTAGGGACAGCGCGGTATCTTTTATACCTTCCACTTATTTAGAATGTTTCTAATATTTTACAACCCCTTTTAGTCTTTGATATGGTGGCAGAAGATCTCAGAAGTAACTGAATTACCAACATCCATCTTTTTGTTCCAGTCCACAGCGGTAGATTTCTGATGATGAAGTAAGTCCCGTACAGGTTCCAGGTTCTCCAAAAGTCCTCCAAAAAGTCAATGTTTTTTTTTGGAAAAAGGACAGGAGACAAAGTTGAGGACAGGAGAAGACAATATCATCGACGAAGATCTTCTATGACCACCTCCCATTGAATCTGCTGATCTGGAACATTTGATATCAAGATCTTACAATCCAAAAACACTTTTGTGACAACCTGCTCAACCAACATACTCTGTATCCTTTCTCCAATACATTCTCGCTTTGGAACATTGGAATCCCGTAGATGTTGGAGGATGATCCATAGATTTTGAGGGACGGTTGGCAATTCATGGGGCAAATCCACCGTTTTTTAAACTGGAAGAATCTGTGTTTTCTTAGAGACGGAACGGCCTTGTAACACTGAAAGTTATGTTCCTATGGGTAGAAAATCCCTACACGGGTCAGTTTGAGGTATGGTGGGGAACTACACGGAATGCTTAACCCTTCTAGTGCCAAAGGGTGTTTCAAGCTACTTCAGCACTAGAAGGGTTAAAAAAAACCCCAAATATGTTACAGTCTTATATTTCCCAGACACCAATGAGGTTCATCTTCGTTGATACGAGAATTCCTTCTACCGTCTACTTTCCCATGCGATGGATTCGCCTTAATTATTTCTCAATCATTAACTTTCTTTCTGACATTTGATTAAATCCACCTCTCCTTTCTTCTCTCGTAAGAAAGTGCTGGAAATCAACGATGCGGGTTTAAAAATGCATAATTTGTTCCCTCACAGTGTCAGTTTCCCTTTCAAGAATTTTTTTTTTGTAGTTTGTTGAATTATTTGTATTGTGTGATTTTTTGTGGGTTTATTTATTTTTTTTTTTTCCTTTTGTTTTGTTTCTGCCAGTCGTGACATTTCTCTCCGGATTATTATTAATTATTTTCTAGATTGTACGTAAAAGTAAAATGAATACAGAAGAGAACAGACCAAGGAGGAGAGGAGATATTGTGTAAGTCACGCCGCGATTAAGCGGAACGCCAGGTTCTAGAAGAAAGAAAAGAATGGAAAGAGAAATTAGACGAAGGCAACAAGTTGCATCGGTTTCTGCACAATAACTCATAAACACATTTGGTGTAGAGTCTAGCCTCCTAATGTGTACTACCTTCTCAGTGCCACTTTACGGCAATGCTAATGAAGTCCGCCCCCCATAGACTTTCATTAGGCAGAGAGTCCGACTGGGTGATTAAGACTGCTTCATTCCATTGTTCCCCACAGGCAGTATGATAAGGAGTCGGGGTGTTTGTCTAGTAGATTGGGGCTCAGATAACAGAGCGAGAAATCATACAAATGGCTAATGTGCAGCTGCCTAAAAACATTATATTATGGGGCAAAAACTACAACTGGGGTAAAAAAGGAAAAAAGCTAAATTTATTTATAATCTGGTACTGGGATTTAAAAAAAATGGTGAACTCTGTTTAAAACACCAGAATATTGAGTTAGTATACTATTTTGTACATTCAGATGTTCCTTAGTTTTACCTGATGTGTAGTGCCTATAATATGGAGGACATAATATGCCTGGTGCTGTGCACTGGCATGCCTAGGCAATTTCATTTCAGTATAATGACTCTCAACAGCCATAGTCACCCGCAGGTAACTCCTTTCACCCGTCGTGCGGGACAAAAGAAGGAATGTATCTATAATGCTATAAAAAAACCCAAAAGTTCAGCTCCAACTGTGTTATTTTGTGTTCTGTTTCACTTCATGACCTAAAAGTCTGTTTTACTTGTTCCTATTCTTCCAATCTAATCCCTCAAGGCTCCTTGTCTGTCTTTTTTTTTTCAAAGGTATCCTTGTAGGAGGCTTTATTAAATGGCTTGAAGTGGTTGCTTTGAACTGTAGGGTAGGAAGAAGTCGAATTTTCCGAGTTGTGATGGACCCGACTTTCCCTTTCATGTTTATTCTGGAAAGCGAATAAGTGAAATGAGCTGACGGAGTCATTATTTGAAAATAACAAAATGGGACATTAGGAAATACTTACCCAAAAGGAAGACTGGGCCTATCCACTAAAGTAATTCTCATAGTTCGGCACCCAATTTTCCGCTGTAATTTGGCAAATTTTATTATTGCTGAAAGCCATGGAACTATACCCTAGGGTCCTTTAGGGTGAGATTAACTGGCCCTTCATCAAACAAAGTCTCCATAGACTTAACTTTGTACTCTAAGGTCTCTCTGAAGTATGGAGCTCTCAAGAGTTTGTCCACATTTCAGCGAGTTGTAAAAAAAAATGGCTGACTATGAATTTTGGGTGCTACAGAATGGACGTTGGCCAACGTGTAGAATTCAAAGCTATCTAGCTTTAAATGGTTGATGAGAAGATTAAGGTGGCTTCTGATGAATGTCAAGCTTACCAGGCTTAATTCTAATTAATTTAGATCATTGGTCTTCCAAAAAAAAAAATAACTCCCAACAATGAAAACTTACAAAATATTACAATTCGCCTAATATTAGAATGTGTTTTTTTGGGTTATGAACATTTTCACAGATTTGGAAACCCAGTCAAACAACCAACAGCCGGAGAGTTTTTCTTTCCCATTTGGCCGGATGCTTTCAGTGCCTTTTGTTGAGACTCATATGAAATATTTCCGTTAATGGAGAACTCTAACAGTGAGATGGACTTTTATACTTTATTAGACAGATGTAGAGGGTTGTATTGAAAAGAATGGATTATGCTAATGACTTCACACACACAATGATTTATGTCCTTTGTTAATGCTTTATTTTCTTTGTAATTCATCCAGCAATGGCATAATGCGGTATTATAATTGAGGAAACCATCAATAAGTTATACGGGGGACAGCGTTATTGGCTGCTGGATGATTTAATGGTAAATTCTATCTTCCTGAATCCATGATGGATATATATATAGTATATATATTGGTTCTCCGATCCAAGGTGATGGCGCTAAAGAGAACTGCGTGCTATTTCTTTGACTTTCATGGAAGACTGGATTCTCACATTCTGGGTCTCATTACTGTCTATTTGTTTCTAGAAACTCAATGCGACTGATTCTCAGAACGAAGATAAATACAATTAGAATCTAAGGGGAATTCCTTGATCTGCGGCTCAGAATTATAATAAAAGCCGCGACTTAAGATGCGCATACGGAGGGATTAAATTTCTAATTTTTTTTTTTTGTGGAAAAAAAAAAAAGAGAGAAGAAAAATCCCCAGAATGAGATTCCCGGAAACAGCTCGGGGAATTTGTTAGAACGAAAATAGAGAAAAAAAACTGTCCCTGAAATTAAACCTCAATCTGCTAAGGATCTGCTGAGACAGAGTCTAATTATACAGCGGAATGACAACATTTTCTGGGAAACTACTCGTGTCGAAACACTGCTCTGCAGAGCTTATCTCTTCCAAAGAGTGCAAACTCCTTCGGCGTAAAATTTATTTTCCTGGGTAAAAAAAACAAACTCTGCTACATTTCCTGATTTATTGACGGCACAATCTCTTTAGGTTCAATCAAATGGCATCTAGATGGGTTTCAGGCACGGGTTTATCAGCAGGGTCACTCCAGGTTGACAGCCTGATTCTTTGGTGAAGGACATGTTCTCCTCAGCATGAGGAAGACATCATGAGGACATCGTTGACCAAGCAGGGAACTCTATGCCTCTAAGTCATATCTCAAAATCGAGAGACCTGTTGGTCTTTACATTGGAAAATCATCGCTTGCTTAGGTCATTGTGGCAAAAAAACCCAAGTATTCACGTAGCGCATATTTACTAAATAGCGCAAAAAACATTTCTCCGTCATTCGAAAAGCTTCCATCAATCATTTATCCACCTATTGTAGAGAAGAGGAGATGAGAGACGAGCCTTGGCATAGGGGAAATTAGTATGTTTCCTGCCGCTTACGGAAGACATATCAGAACGTCACAGTCTGGTTCCTCTCGTTTATCTCGGCTACAGATGCTCTCACACTCTAGGGCTGAATGGCTAACAAAATGGGTTCAGTAAAAACAAAAATAGCATTACTTACTGAGTAGTCGCAAGCTGGTATTAAATGATCCGAGTTTATTGGAAGCCAGGCAGGTGTAATTCCCATAGTGCCTCGAGGTGACATTTGAAAACAAAAGCACAGACCAAGTTCTTTCGTTCTGAATCTTGATGCCTTCCATACTGGTGTAGAGTCTGAAAAAAGAAGAGAGAGACGGAGGAAAAACAAAAAGAGAAAAAATAGTAAGTATTGAAGCAGGGGCGAGATTATATCACATGCTTGATGTTTCTGCAAATTCCTTAAACCATAATATTTAAACCTAAAATTTAGACAACCATCTGCCTGTAGACCAGTCCCATATGGCCAAGATGTCTCTTTCTTCTCGGGTATAAACTCATGGCCCGATATGTTAATACATTCATTATTTTTGTCTCTTTCTCTGGAACTTGTGCTTACCGCTTATCATCCTTAAACCACTCAAACTCAGCGGGAGGCACCGCCATTGCTTCACAGCGAAGGACCGCCGACTTGCCCACCGGTGACTGAGCATTCTTGACATCCGTGATTGATGGAGGATCTAAGAAAAGAAAAAAGATTACATGAGGATAATATTAGTGTATTCAATAATTATACCAGAATGCATGGTCTCCAATTTTAATTACTCTACTACTTTTTCAAAAATGTTAACCCATTAAGGACAATGAATCGTGAGCCCATTGGGGCTTTGGCTTGATATGACCATTCGTTATTTTTAATCTTTCCAGAGTAATGTAGGTAAATTACAAATTTAAATTCTCCTTCTCCAATCCACCAAAATTCTGCTGGTTTCTTGATGGTTATTGAAGTCATTAAGGAGACCTTAGTCCACATAGGATGCCAAAACATTCTGCTCCGACTCTACAAAAATGTAATATTTTGGTGCTATGTATATAAATTTCAAGAATGCAGCAAACAATATATGCGTTTCATCTTAAAAGGGCAGAAAATGGCGTTCAGGAGTCATCTAGCTCAATGAGCAAGGACCCAAGCGCTCATTTCTTAAATGAAACCTTTAACTTGGGTTATGGTTTGAATTGTATAATTCACTTTATGACAATTTATGTTAAATTCAATTAGCACTTAGGGTGATAAATTCCAGGGGTGGAATTATAGTCTAATTTTGCTAATTAGAGGAACAATATTTATCATTTTGAAAAGAGACTTTGTTGAGTGTTCTAACTGGAGACAACTTTCCAGCCTTTGGCGTCGACAAAGCTGTACTCACAATTGACAGTGATTTTCACCTTCTTGCTGTCAGGAGCGGACACTCCGTTGGATGTGATGCACTCGTAGTCGCCTGCTTGTTGTCGATTTATTTCAGTGATCTCCAAGAGTTCGCCCTCGCTGGAGAAACCCTCTGTAGGGGGAAGGTGGGAGTAAAAAGGTTGGGGGAAGGGGAGGTATGAGGGTTGTTGGGTAGGAATGAGACACAAACACACACTTACAACACAGAAACATAACATGAAAGTTATCAATTCAAATGAAGGGGCAGCCACTTCCCACCGAAGTAAGAAAGAAAAACTGGTTGAACACGAGGATGAGTGGCCTTGTGAGAGAATGAGCCTTGGCGGTAAGCACCCGTGAGTAATTCTGCTGATCTTCATGTTCAATCAGTAACCTTCTGACTGATGATGGACTCCAAATGGACAATGACTAAAGCCCTAAAATGATGGACTGCCATCAAAGCCTAAAAAATTATGGTGCTCTGTGTCACATTGGGCTACAAGTCCCAGCTAAAGTCAGCGATATTTGAGAGTCCACCAACAGCTGCATGATTTATGTTGGACCAAGTTTGGTTAAAAGTGTGGCGATATTTCAGCTCTTTATTAAATTACGGGCAACTTTAATGGCCAAAATTATTTAAAATAATTATATATTTGGTAGGCTGGACGTCTCTGGTGAAGACTGGTGTCATCCACAGCCATATGTTCTTTATGCTTAAAGTAGATTTCTTTGCAGGGAACATTGCAAGCTCCATCTATGATGGGTTCATGGTTTGTAGTTGACTCAAAATATGTCTGGTCAATCAGAAACATCAAATACAGTTTGTCTCACATCCAAACAGGATCCACAAAGCCCCTTTACACCACCTAGAACCCACACATTGTCCATGATAACTGGTCTAGAACATATTGAAGGTAAGTTAAACCTGTACCTGTAGGACAATACCTCAGAGCACGGAGAAACTGCTCTGAGGAATCCACTTTCCAAAAGGAATGTGAGAATTTAAAGTCTAGATTCATGGCTAAGGGATACCCCATCAACTGTTTAAAGAAAGCGTTTAGAAGGGCAAAAAATACCGGCAGAGATCGGGCACTCCATGAGGACAAGGTAGACAATGGTTCCCCACAAGTGATACGGTGCATTGGAACTTATGACGGTTACTCTACTGAGGTGTCAATGATTTTTAAGAGGCACTGGAGACTACTGACCATTGATCCAGACCTAAAAGATGTAATCGGAAATAGACCAATGATTACATATAGACGTGGCCCTAACCTTAAAGACATGCTTGTACAAAAAAGAGAAAGGAACGTGGTTGAAATCCCAACTGGTTGGTTCACATTCATGTGGGAACTGTAGCTTTTGCAAATATCTACCTACTGTAAAAACATTTCGGAATCCCGTGGATGGCAGGAATTATGAAGTCAGACAATTCATAAATTGTAAAAGTAAGGGAATTGTATATGCTGCTAAATGTAGCTGTGATAAATTGTACATAGGGAAAACCATCCAAGAGTTCCGTAGACGTATATCCCAACATCTGGGCACGATTAGGAGGAAAGAAGAAACATCTTTGGCCCGTCATGTTAATTTTTTCCATGGTGGAGATCTAGAGTCTCTGAGGTTTTGGGGTATCTCTCAACTTAAACTTGGTCCACGAAAAGGGAATCTGGATCGATTACTATTAAAAGAGGAAGCCAAGTGGATCTATAGACTCAAAAGTTTGAGTCCTCTAGGTTTAAATGAAGGTTTCTCCTTCTCAGCCTATTTGTAGATTCTAAATAATAGGACTCTGATTTGTAATACTGATTATCTGATAATGATTTACTTATTTTATATGGAGCTATGACCATATTATGGAGACTTACATTGTGATAGGGATATTTGGGAAGGGAATTATTCAATTGTGAAGCGTATAACTATGTATGGTAAATATGCCAAAATGATGTAAATTTGCACTGGTGTTTTTTGGATGTGGTGCCTTGGTGTTTTTTGGTGTCCCTTGTGGGATTTGAACCCTGGACGCCAGTGCTGCAGGGTGGTGGTGTAGGCCACTGAGCCACTGTGCTGCCCAGCAATTTGCATTGGTGAACCGAGTGTAATGTGAATAATAAGAATTACAATGGATAGGAGATCTAGTAATAGGAGTGGTTCTGAGTGGAAAGGAACATCTATGATTGGTGAGAATAACTGTCAGTCAATTCCTTTGACTGCTCACCTTTGGGAATTGGAGAGAACCACTGCCCATCATGTATATGGAATTCTATTGGACTATGTGGGTGATGTCATGCTTAGTCACCTTTAAAGCAATTGGCTGGATCTGGCAACACATCTAATACATCGGTAACCATTGGATATGATTGTTCCCGCCCTGAATCCGTGATGTCACTAACAAAGGAGATATAAGGCCAAACAGTCTCCATTTTTGTAGCCATTAGCCCAGACCTCTGATGAAGCTCTGAGGAGCGAAACATGTCAGGGGGGGGAGTTTTTAATTAGCCTCTGCCACTGGTCATAATTGAATTATTTCTGTTGTTAGGACTGCAGCCATCAACAGTATGTACGACCTAATATTAGTGTTACACAGCTTATGTTACTGTGACGGATACCTTTTATAGTAGGACTGGGGACACTGGTGTTTTTAAAAATATTTTTTTTGGTGATACCTTTTAATAAACATATTAATAAAAGTCATGTTTTAGGGTGGGGTTATAATAAGGGTATTTTTTGATCCCGGGAACGGGATTGGTTTATTTAAACCTGTTACTTAGTCAACACCTTTGTCTTCTTAAAACAAGAAACCAAGAACTTATAGATCTATAAATCTCACTACTGCTAATTTCTGATAAAAAGGTAATAATAAAATGATATAATTTATGCTGTGTGCTGTGGTGATCATATTCTGGCCATAACGTGGCAGTGTAAATGTCTGTTTTACAACGGTTTGCTGAGAAATTCATTTTCTTTCAGGTATCAAACCTGCTTTATCAAACATAGTTTCCCGAAACACACGATCGGTCACTTCCAATATACGACGTATTGCTCTGGGACCCACAGCTCACTTAATGGATCGGCGTCTCGGTCTTAACAATCAACCTGGCAAAGTTTGCTGTTTCGATATTTTGTGGGAATGGCCCTCTCTGGAGAAACAACTTTTATTTTTCGGTGAAAATGAAACGTTTTTGCTCCTGAGGGGACCGCGTATGGGACGGCGTATGGTCAAGGAGAACTTGTAGACAGTAGAATAATGACCATGGGGGGTAACTAAAATTCTTAAAGTGGTGGAAAATGCCATATTCTGCCCCAGGAACTTTGGCAGAAAATTGGTGGCTTGGTGGCCAATACTATAACATGTATCAACGCAATACATCGAGTTTTCCATTGTGTTGTGATGTCAGTGGGCTACTCCTTCAGGCAGCAACATTTTTGAGTTAGATTTTAAAAAAAACATTGAAAAGTCTGGAGATGTTCATGTTGGAAATAAAAATCGCCTTTTATCCAGTTCTCCTAGGAGGACCTAAGACAGGCAGCCCCTCGAGCTAACGGTGGAGATCTGGGGCGTAGGGGAGAGGGATCTCACTTTAGGGATATCCTGCCCAGGGTGCAAGTTTGCTTTACAAGTACTATCCTTTCAGAACGGAGAAAAATATTGAGGATGGGAAATAAAAACACGCTAGAAAAAAAATTATTGATGTGCAAGATAGAGAGCATACCGAACCTCCTCAAAACAGATGCGGTGAAGAACACATTCATTGCTAATAAGAAATCTGGAGGCTTCCTCCAGAGGCAATGGGCCCCAGAGCAGAATTTAATATTTCAACTGTTTAAGGGCCCCTCCAATCTAAGGGCCCCAATAACTGCCAGCTGTAGACGGCCATTCACCATTATGAATAGGAATTAATTGGAACTTGGAATGCCGGAGAGTTTTCTGTCCTTGGGCTCTCGTCTACCTTTCACCTATAAAGACACGGGCTGAAGGGGTTTAGCTCTATATCCGTCACACATATGTCACATTTTCTCAATTCAGAATATTGTGCTTTCTGTGCTCAGGGTAAGATCCATTGCTGGAATAAATGCGATGCTTTAGCGATTGTGGGGATTATATCTCGTGCAACCTCCTATAATCGGTACGGCACGCTGAGCCAACCTACTGTGCGGGACATGGGATATAGCCGCGCGTTTAATCAGATAGGAGGAGACTATTATCCGTAGACTGTGTCAGTCCCGGGGTTAATGCAGGACCCAGCGTGAGAGCAGGAATGGAAATGGAGATTAATGTAGGTAGTTATACACACAGGAGCCGCTATCTCTATGGAATTCTATAGCATCACGCTGGCGTTTAATGCGTATCGTGACTGTGTGTGTAGGGAATGGCAGAGTGTAATATCGTGCATAGAAGAACACATGCGATGGACACTGAATGAAATCCCTGGATGTAGAATTACAGATGTTTATATATATGTGTGTAAGAATGAATACTTCTCTGGCTTGGTAAGAATTGATACTTTGTATCAGAAATGTCTAGTATTCTGCTTAGCCCCTCCAACATTTCAAGTAACCAGAGAAGGACACTTCTGGTTTTAGGGGGTGTGTCTGGAGGCGGAGCTAAGGGTCAAAAGAGCCCATATAAGGTATAATCACTTTCTCGTTCTTAATTTAATATTATGAGGAGATGGGAATGTTTCTAGGTTTAAATGTCATTTGGATTTAAATGAGTTTAGACACAGCTGGATGTGATTTAGCTGATTTCAGAAATCGCATTTTAAAAATTCTTTTTAAATATATTTTTTTTATTCGCCGAGGAAAAAATGCTATTCTTACGTGACAATAGGCAGATATGCGTGTTATATGTGACCTGAGTGTAATAGGTATATGTGCACTTTTACTACATGTATGCATTTGAGTGAAGTGCATGTCGATGGCTAGTGTAGGGCAGAAAGAGTTAATTGAAATACCTGCTTTGTATCCAGATCTAAATGGCAATGTTCTCCCCTTTTCCCCCCGCTCTCTGTGGCTGGCTCTCCTAACTTCCTGGCAATCCTCTCGCCCCATACATCAAAGTCACCGGCCTGTTATGATGTATACGTTTAATGCATTACGCTAATACATCAGCGGAGCGATGGCTCCCAGATAATGTATGGATATCATGCATCACGCCGCTGCTGTCTCATTCCTGATGTATGAGTCTCCCACCCCTCAAATGGGGAATCACTATGTGTGAAGGCCTCCTGCGCGGGGGCCCGGCTCCACGTCTTCACTGCTCTTTCTTCTGCAGGGTCTCATCATAACTAATATACCGTATTAACCTCCGACTTCATATCCCGGGGGCCATTCTACACACTCAGGATCCTTCTTTAATAATCTGGAATGAAACACCGTACCCGCAACTCTCTGTATCAATCTAGAACCACATTTTACACACTCCAACCTCTTCTGCTAGAACTGAACTCAGATACCAATCTAGAACATATTCCAATACACTCGGGATTTGGGTCTTGAAATTTTTTTAGTAATCATTGATGACAAAGAAAAAAAACTGAAGCTATTTCTACGGAAACCTGTTAAGTTAATAAGAATGGAACACACTTGCTCCTTGATACAAATGTAGCACTTGGAATTCCCCAATTAACGTTTTGTATGCTGATCTAGAAGCGAGCGTTGACCGTGGCCACCTTACTCTGGAACCCTTTCCCTTTTTATCGCCCTGGCTTACACCCCAATTCCCATTCTCCTCACACAGCAGCGACCGCCATGTGCAACCCCTAGGACACATTGATGCTGATGTTCTTACCTTTCAGCTGCCTCCAGGTCACCGTCGGCTCCGGCTTCCCCACCGCCAAACACATGAGGTTGACATTACTCCCTTCATTGACAGTGATGTTGGACGAGATGTTGACAATTTGTGCAGGAACTAGGAAAGAGAAACATGGGTTCATATTAACTAAGCAGCGCTATGACACAGGTTAGCTATGGCAGACATGTCCTTCTCTTGCATCTTTCGAGTCCCGCTCATACTCCTTTTTTTAGTATGTAAGATAAATATTTCATATTTAAAATTTAGATGTATTTGAAAAATACTTATTTAACCAATTCAAGCCCATACATGCATTGTCTTTAAAGGGTTAAACCAGCCCTTTGATGAGTAAAGTTCTAAACTGAACCAAACAATGTATCATATTATCTCTCAGCTTGGGTTAAAACATTTTTTTTCTTGATTGAAGAATTTAGAATCGGCATGACAATTAACCCTCTAGTTTCCAAAGATCACGCAGGCCCCCCCCCCCATCACTTTTGGGTGTATCAGTTCTTAACGTCCGACGGTGAATGTGACGGTGATCGGGGACCAAATGCTATTACTGCGATAAACAGCGTTTTAGTGGAACCAACACTTTAACTCTTGGTCCAATAACTTAAGAGTGAACCCAATCTGTAAAAATTGCCTCCTTCAAAATGGATTACAAATTAAATGTTTCTTAATGATCTTGTTACATTAGAGAAAGATCAGAATACGAATCCTCTGGAATTGGCCAAACGCCAAGAAATCGAGACAGTCCTCGTCTCCCTTCAAAACATACAATGTCCCAAAACCCGGAGGGCCGAAAACCAACCCGTAACCTTATTGTAAGGAAACGGAAAACTACAATGTAACAGTTTTGGTAAACGAAGGGTTTTTATTTTTGTGTGCAAATAACGCGTACTTTTTCTTTTCCGTAATTAAGCCCCACGGAACGAAGAAGGACTCCGCGGATTGGAAGCTGAGCTGTTACATCTACGTTAAAAAGGATTTCAAGCGAAGCTGTGAATTTCTGTCGAAAACAAACTGCTGACATCTTTGTAAAGTTTTTCGGGACTGTTTGTTTTATTTATTTATTTTCTTGGCTTTGTTCATTTGTGCTGAATTGGACCCTTCGCGCAGACTTGCGTTTTTTTTTTTCGTTCCAGAAAACACCGTCAGGGCTGTAATTATCCGCCGGCCCACAATAGAACGCCTTTCATGTCCCTGACAATACCGCTGATTGTAAGGGAGAAGGGAGGAGGTATGGGAGCCGGGTGACTGACAGCTTCTCTCCCACAAATCCAGATGGGGCCCCCACGTACACACAATGGGAGCCATTATAGAACTGGCCAAATTACAAGCCGCCTCGCAATTGGCTACAGTATTTCCACTTTGCACGTGCTCCCCGCAGCTCGAGTGAGTGGCATGAGATGGATGCACGGAAAACATTTCCCAGCAGACTACCTGATCCTTAACAATATCATTGTTTAAGGGTTAAAGGCAGACATTTTGGTTTTTCTGCCGTCGGAGCGTGATTAAATCTGAACCGCCGCATTCTAGGTTATGGCCGACCCTAATTCTTACATTTAAGAAGACGATATTCATCATTTCACTTCTGAGGCTGAGAGTGCCGCAAAGCCACCCGATTTGCCGCGTGGATACGCCCGGCAAGAGCATAAAAATACATATGGCCCACACAAATCCAGCCGTCAGCCACACTGTCTTTAGGGCCCGCTGCCTTAAATTTTAAGGTCAGGGGCTTCATCACCCTGACCACCGCTATCCCAGCCATACTTTTAATGGTTCCCTCATCCTAGCCAGTTGAAGAGGAACTTTACGTCTGTAAATAATCTCTATGAAAGAGGCTGATGGGAAATGTACTAAAAATTTTCATAAGAAATCCAGAAAAGGTGTTGGGCTGATAGGAGGATTTACTAAGGGACCCCTAGGAAATGTAGGGAAATTTGCATGAAATGCCACATTTATGCTTGTAGTGGAGGAGGATGTGGAAATTCTTAATTTTAATAATTTCAAATAGAAAAATAAAATATTTAAACATATTTTTTTCTGAGAAAAAAAACATGAAACAAGAAAAAAAAAACTTAATTGCATGCTTTGGATTTTAAGGAAACTTTTCATTAAATTGTCACAGAACGACTTGTGAGGGCAGGACCAAAAATTCAATTTGTTCCCCAGGAATTCCACTTTTAAACTAATCACGTTTACGGTATATGGTTATAGCTACGTGATGTTGAGTAAATAATTATATATCAAGTGAAATTTAAATAACGGAAGAAAATAATTTGTCTTCGTGGTATGTAAAATTACCCTGAGAAAAAAAAAACCTGCTCTGCAGATCGAGGACCTTGATGGTTTCCTTTAGACCAAAAGCATTTTAAGGTTCCATCGCTACGCTGTACTGGTGTACTGGTCACCTACTGTATAAAGCTGGCATCTTCATACGTGTCTCAAGAACATACCCTGGGGCTTCTGAAGATAGACTATCTGGAGCTCTCCCTCGACTCTGAGTTCCTTCATGAAGGGGCAATGCTAGTCACATGTGAATCAGGACTAGTCATGAACAGGTCCAAGGCTAACCACAGATGGACTAGTAAGGGAAGAAGGAAGAGTGGAGAAATGAGTGGAGAGTCGAGGTGGCCAACCCTACTTCCCTGCCCAGAGAAAGAAGAAATTGACCTGGAGACTCTAGGAAGCAGGTCTGTACCAGGAGTCTCCAGGTCAAACTCGGTCCTAGGTATGCATTTCTCTCAGCGCAACGGCCTACTAGAAATGGAAGTGAGACACGGTTACCTTGTACGATGAGATAGACCTGTGAGGTGTGAGGCCTATCTTGGGTTTGGTAGGAGCAGGTGTAGAGTCCTTCGTCTGCCATGTCCACCTTGGTTATCACGATGCTGAACTCTGTTTTGGTGTTGGTCACCAGCTGGACGCGCCGGTCTATGGACCACTTGTCTTTCCCGGTATAGAGGATGTTGGAACGGTTCAGCCAGGCTACTCTTGTCACATTTTCATCAATGAAACAACTGGAAAGAGAAACAAGAATTTTAAGTTTCATTTGCATCTTTCCTTACTTGCAATCTTAAAACTGTCTTTGACTTCCTGTTCTGGACGGTTGTCCCACGGTTATCCCACAACTTGTTTGTCTATCCTTAGAGGATACTCTATGATGTGGACGTATCTGCTAAGTAAAATCTAAATAAAGTGTAATTTAGAATTTTGAACACTAACTGACCACCTAATTAAACAACTTTTAATTGGTCAGTAAGTCCTAAAGTAAGCAACCATCCCAAGCTCTTTACGAGTGAATGAATATACAAGATCATAAATTAGACGTTCTTTTTTAAAATTTCTTTTTAAATAAAGCAAATATACAAAAAATAATCTAAAAAAAGGCGCCCTTTTTTATTTTTTGTTTAGTTCACCTAAAGTCAATTTTCTTGGGTGACAGAACAATGGGAAATAATTTTAGGTGACGTTTGCTCTGTTTGTTGACTGTAAAATCACTTGTCGAGAAAAAGCCGAGCTCTGACACAAGGGATGTAAAAAGAATGTGAAGCTTAATGTCAAGGTCATTCGGCAACTTGAAAGTCACTCGGCGTGTGACAGCTGGTTATAAAGCAACGGGAAATGGGAAAGTTAGACACATGTAGAACTGATATGGTCATTGATATGTATTGTGTTCCTATCCAGCAGAGGTGGCATTGGGGTAACTTAATAAACCTTGTAGCCCCCATGGGGCTTTAAGCAGAAGGGGTGAGACTTTGACATATCAAATCTATCTCCTTATCCATCCAATTAGAAGCCTGGGGTATGGATCCTGTGGCTCCAGACATCTTCCATTATGTTCTGTCTGAGATAGCCAAGAATACAGTAAGAAGTTACAATGAGGCTTTTAATATTTAAGTTATTTTTTTTTAGTCATGTCATTTAGTCAAAGAGGTATAAACAATGTGCTATCTGATGTAGTTAATAACAAAAAAAGGAAAAGTAAAGAAATTTGTAATTTTTGAAACACATTCCGTCAGATAACCATATTCCTGTAGAATTTTAAACATCATAAGAAAAGGTCCCAAATATGTTTTTGTGTTTGTTGCTTTTAGAACCACATATTTCAGCTTTGTTTGCCATGGCATTTGAAGGGCTACTAAAATCACTGAATTGTAATCTCAACAAATTTTTTGACAAACTCATATGAATGTCTGAAAATGAGGATGGGTGCCGAACAACACAAACGAAAGCTCTGAAGTTTTGTTGTAAGTTCATGTTTAAGCTGTGTGTGAATGTATTTGATACAAGAGAGATATAGAGAGAGTCTTCATCCATTTCCGACTAAAAAAACATTCTAGATTTTGTCAGAATACGAAATTGTTGTCCAAAAATGAATGACCCAAAAAAAAATCAGTACGATCTACACATACTTTCGGGGGAGTAGCTTCAACATCAGCTTTTATAAAGATTTGTTGATTGACTGCTCAGCAAACTCCTTAAGGTACAAAAAGTTGGCCATCACACAAAGGGAGAGGTATCAGGACATCTTCCTTCCCAAACATTGGCCATCATACCAAAGGGAGAGGTATCAGGACATCTTACTTCACAAACATTGGCCATCATACCAAAGGGAGAGGTATCAGGACATCTTCCTTCACAAACATTGGCCATCATGTCAAAAAGAGAGGTATCAGGACATCTTCCTTCACAAACATTGGCCATCATGTCAAAAAGAGAGGTATCAGGACATGTTCCTTCCCAAACATTGGCCATCACGCCAAAGGGGGAGGCATCAGGACATCTTCTTTCCCAAAGATTGGCCATCATACCAAAGGGAGAGTTATCAGGACATCTTCCTTCTCGAATGTTGGGCATCATACCAAAAGGAGAAGTATGAGACATGTTCCTTCACTTTCCGAGTCATGCTTAGTATGTGTTGACACAACACAGCTCGCACCCCACCAAGGACGAACAGTGCTTTGTGCTACAATTGAACTCATTATAAAAATCATTAATCTGCCACATAAATCACGGAAACTGTAGCACCGCTAAATAATTACAGCCGGGCGCATTCCGCCTTCCCTTCCATTAACTGCACCCAAGACTTTGCTTTTTTTGATTCCCTATTGAGCTATTTGTTGTTTTTTTTTTCCCTGCAATTTTTCCCCCTTCTTAATTATGATGCTTACACAGATACACAGATGTTAGGAAGCCGCTTAGCATTCATGTTTATGCATTAAAAAGTAAAAAAATAATGTTTCTAGGCATCAAAAATACACATATAAGAGGGGGGGTTGTCATTGTATGACAGTTCTAATTTTATACACAGAATTAAACCTTTAACACCCTTTTGATACCTCTGGCAGGAATTCCAACAAATAAAGGTTAACAATTATCACCTTAGTTAAACGAGCTACGAATCAGAACTAATACAGATGGATCATATATTATAAATTTATTATTATATTTATTATTTATTATATATATATATATATATATATACACCTATAGCTAGGAAAAGCCAATGGAAAACAAGAAGGGTGTAGATTCACCCCCTATTGCCAGCACTTGTACAGCCATGGATAATGGATCATGGGGATTGTAGTCCACGGAAACTACTGAAACCATCATTCCTAGTTTGCAACATAAATACTCAATACATGCCATGTCAACGAAAACCACTTCTTTTGGTATAAAGCTCTACCACGCTATACAACAATTTATACAATAAAGAGATATTTACATAAACTAGTTAAATAAAACAAAATGCCTGGATTTTTTTTTTTTTACAATAATTTCAATATTTTTTTCTTTCACCACAAACAAACGGAAAAATCCAACCTTGGTGGTAATTATAGTGTATAACTAGGAATGCTCAGATATACTAATTATACAATGTATAATAACAGGAAAAATAATGCGTGCCGTTACGGGCAATTTGCTGTCAAAAAGGAGATGGCGTTCTGTGATAGAGAGCAATTAGATAAGTGTACTAAATTATACATGATAGCCACAACGAAGGGGACTGTTTAATAAATATAGGGTGCAGGCAAAGCGGCCTCAAACTCCATATCACCCCACGTTTTGAACGTATGTGAATGCAAAGATGTCATTCAACCTATACATTTCCAAGGGATTTTTCAATCACATTCAAGCTTCATCTAAAGTAGTCATTGGTTTTTTTTTCTCAAATGTGAAAAGGATCGCTTTTGAACACATTTTTAAACGCTGTTGGGTCTGACGCACCCCAACTTGGAGTCCACATTGACGGAGACAAGGATCAGGTCTTGATCAGGTCTTGACCTGGGGAAAGTAAATGTTGCCAAGATTCGTTCCCACGTTGTTAATTAGTGGCAATGATTATGTGAACGGAAAGAACTGTGAATCTTCGATTGGTGGCATCACAATGCCACGTGATTTACTTCCGATGTTATGATAAAGGCACATCGTCCATTTGCTAAGTTGGCAAGACACTTGCGACAGCGGTCAAGTACCATTTGACATTGAATTGGCCGGGGACATCAAAAGTGGTCTCCAGTTTTTCCATAAAGAGTGCTTACTGAATACCTTAAGACATTAAGCCTTAAAAATATGAAGCCTGAGTTATTCTAAGTCAATTCATCCAATGTGAAGGAATAAAATGGCTTCATGTGATCCAGATCTTCTACTCTTGTTGGGTTCCTCAATGCTCCCGATGGCTCTCAGAGGGTTTTCATGATATAAAGTAAAAGGAGAAGGGGGGATTTAGGGAGAAGCTGAAGTAATTTATTTTACAGATAACTTTTTCAATACTAGGGGGATCTGTTTAGTAATTTTTTTTTTTTAATTGCACAGCGAATGCTTCACGTATCAAACCAACGAAAACTCATGCTGCACCAGCTGTGTTTTCTCTGCAAGCCTAAACCCGAATTCTGTAAGCAGAAAAAAAATGTCTGCCGCCAGCAAAGCCCCCAGGGGTATCTGCTCAAGCAAACAGAAATACGCCGCTGAATATGAAGAGGAAGCAAATTCCATCTTACAGGTGCAGTGCCGTTTTACCTCTGAGGACCACAATTACGACCTACATCTTTGTCTACTCAAAAAAACTGGTCTTGGAGACCCCCCCCAAAAAAGCTGATCTGTAACGAGTTGGAATTGAGACACAGACCAGCTCCCTGCGGCAGAGAGAGTCATAAATCTGTAACACATATAAATCTCGACCCCATGGTGCACCAAATAAACCTCTTTCATCATGGTTGGAACGTTAGAAATAGTAGCCATGGGGCAAATACTATTTGAAACCCTTTGAGCTGCAGCCATAAAGCAGTTTATTGAATTTATCACTGGGGCATTGAGCTGGGACTCGAAGGGCACATTTATTAAGCATCGAGAATGGGGAGAGGTTTCTCCTGAGCCCTTTAATTGTGATTTGTATCTTTCATAAATAAAATGAAAGCCCCAACCCAGGGGTTTGGTAATTTAGTGCATCGAGTACAAGAACAAACATTTGAGGATGTAATATGTTCGGAATAAAGAACTGTATCGAACCCCATCGTGAAGAATTACCATTAGACTTTAGAACTGCCGTAACGCGCTTGCGTTACTTAGAGATTCTACAAAAGAGACAGAAGAATCCGTTCTGGTTTTGGTTATTTGTAGATCATTCCTAATGACCTAAATTCTCCAAATCAGAGGAGCCAACGTTGCTGTTGCCCCCGAGGATCCTTTGTCAGTTCTCGTCTTTTCAAATTGCAGTTTAATTTCGCACACAGAGTAAGCTGTAAGAAAAGCGGTTTAAAGTAACGATACGGGTACTTATGAGACTTCCCGGAATCATAGCGTCTTCATAGTTGGCTTCCAGAATTTGGCAGATTTGGGGCAGACTGAATGTCTTATTCTTGGCATGGGATGTGACCAGCACTTAGTTAGAAACTTAGGACATTGTCAGAGGAGGCCGACAATCAGATAAGAGGAACAATCTGGTTCTTGAAGTTGTATTTTTTAATATCTATTCATATTTTTCTCTTCCCTTGGCTGGCTACACTCAAACTAGGAAACATTATTATGTAAACTTCTTGCACATGCTCAGTAGCACTTCCAGTGATATCACTGAAGAAAATAGCCAATTGCATGTACGTAGCAAAACATCAGTGCTCAGATTACATACATGTGATTGGTTGCTGTTTCTCCCATTGACTAGAGTGAGAGGTCTACTGAGCATGTGCAAGAAGCATACTGAGGTATGCCCCATGTTTTCAGTAGAGGCAGCTGAGGGAGGGGTTAAATGAGACAGATGTGTAATTTTTTAAGTCTGATAACTAAAGAACGCCTTCATTGATTGGCATGCAGGACTGAGGTTCATGCAAACTGGACCACAATATGCGTTTAACATGCAAACGGGAATGGAGTGCTCTTTTAGGTGTGAAAGACGTCAGGTATAAGCTGTCTGGCCCTTGAAACAATTTATTGGTTGTACAGACTTACTGCATTTTTGTTCTTGTGGACAGCTTCTATAGTATTGGAAGGTTCTTTGGGCAGAGGACCTCTATAGGAGCTACAAAGGAGTTCAAAGTGCACAGCTCCTTCGTAGATCTCCGGCCCACAGAAGCCAGTTATGGGGACAACCGCCAACATTCCACCAAAACAAGAAGTTGTCCATAAGCTTGGAAGTACCAAAGAAAAGCCAAGAGATCCACAGTGGGTTTCTTTAACATAAGATGACAAATATGATGGGGTGCTTTTATAAATGCCAAGATGCCATCAAATGCTCCCACTCTGCACTTGTAGAACGTCATGTTTCTTGATTAATGACCTCTAGAAGGTTGCTTTAAGCATCTGTCAAGACGAGAAAATGTGTGTTCTGCTCCCGTGAGCTCAGAACTTTCACAAGCAAAGGATTTGTTTTCCAACTGACTGATGCAAATGAATCTGGGAAATAGGGATTTCATTAAAAGAGCAGATGAGGAGCTCAGGAAGGTTGGAGGAGGTGTAAAGGGAAACTGGGGGATCAGAGAACAGATGAGAGAACAGGCAGAAGAAACAGGAGGGGACAGAAAAACAAAAAGCATCACTTAAAATCTTAATTCTGGAAATTCTGTAAACATCTTTCCAAGCTTTATTCCTTATCCTGACTACATGTTACCAGCACTACTGCTTCTGCAGCCCCTGCAATCCTTTTATATTCTAAATACACCCGACACCCCATCTACATATAATCTTCATACTGCCTACCCTCTATCCTTTATGTGGTCTAAGTAAAACCTGGACCTTATTTGTCAGTAGTCTATGTAGAACCAGAACTTTTTGTCGTTTACATAGACTCACCTCCCATTTTAATGCTATTTATACAGACCCACTACCCCATCTTTATGTTGTCTTTATGGACACAACACCCTATCTTTATGTGGTCCATATAAACCCACCACTTCACCTTTATGTTGGCTTTATCGACCCAACACCCCATCTTTATGTCATCTACATAAACCCACCACCCCACGTTTATGTTCACCATATAAACCCACCACCCCACCTGTATGTTGGTTATATAGACCCAACACCCCATCTTTATGTGTTCTATATAAAGCCACCACCCCACCACCCCACCTCTATGTTGGCTATATAAACCCACCGCCCCATCTTTATATGGTCTATGTAAACATACTACCCGGCCTTTATGTGGTCTCTATAGACCCACCACCTCATGTATATGTAGCCTATATACACCCTGTCCCTCATCCTCTCATAACCTACATACTTTACCCATTTTGTGTATTTTTTTCTGAACACATTACTCGTCATCCTGTCGTATCCTATACAGAAAACCCTGTTATAGCCCTGGGGGATATACTTATAGCTCATGACTGAAAGCATATAAATATTCAATGGAAACATAAACACACATAATTTAGCACATAAGAAAACATAAGCACATTTTGGGAAAACAGGATAATAAATTGAGGTATTTTTTTAACTCTTGTATGAGATGCATAAAAATGTGTAATTCATTAGACAATCAGATATCTGAAATAATATTAATAAATAGATCTTTTTCCCCAAAACACAGGAGGGCTGAGCAGGAATGAACATTTTAAAAGATGTGTCATTTGTTACATAAGCTATCACGATATTACTAAATGTAGTATGTATGGAAATCGCTAAAAATACATTAGCCTGGCTGTAAATGCCTAAAATTCTAAATAATGATCAGAAACCCCAGCCACGCCTCTAACCACACCCCTTAAAACAAAGATGTCCCTCATTGGCCATTTCAAATATTGCCGCATTTCTATAAACTGCACAAATTTTCAAAGACACACGAGGTCATTCATGGGTCTGTCTATAACAATTAAGTGGTGCTGTGACATCATGCCACCTTCTGCCCATATTAGATCGTTGTCATTGCGACATCATAGGGAGTTCTGCTTATATAATGTCCCATTTTTTGTTAATGTAGTGCCTGTTTCATTCATTACTCATGCAGAGTTGCCAACAGTCCCGATAACTGAAGCACCTAACGGACAACAGGTTTTGGGAAGCGTCCCACAGATTTAGACGTGTTGGCAGGTATGAACTCTGATCACAACATCTGAGATTTCTTGTTACAAATCCCATTTCCTTTATTTCTTTTGCTAATTGCGCTAAAGCTTCAAATTTTGGTCTAGGGCTGGGGTCAGCCCAACGATCATTCGCAGATACCTCACTCTCCATCTCTAGAAAGTACCCCAGACATCAATTCCACCGTCTGCGGTCTGCAGTGAGGAAACCAAAGCAGCCATCGATATCAGGATTAAGCACGTTCGCTCTGCTAGCACTCGCTACCTTGGAGGACAGAGGGCCGAGGTGTTAAATTAAACCTTCTATGTATGAGAGGTCTAGAACACATTGTTTCTCTGTGTTTTACAGCCCTATTTGGCTCTGTAGGGATTAATTTAGATGAGTGCTTTTCTTATACCCAGCCTGTCAGCCCTGCACATAAAAATTAATTTAAAAACAAATCCTCGCACAACCACAAAAATGCACAAGACAGTTTTAACAAATCAAAGAATTGATCCTTTCCTTAGACCAAGGCTCCGATCAGCCGCGGAAAAAAAAAAGAGCTTCAATAAGATATTAAACATGTAAACGGGCCATAGAAAGCTCATAACCAATGACCTCCGTTTGAGCAATGAGCTGGTACTCGGATGGTCAACCTGGTTTCCAGTCTGATTCCCATAATGGTCTTCATGTACCTCCCAAATGTGTAGACCAAGTTGTTATCATGGTATGTTATATCGTCCCTTGTGAGTTGGAGCTATTGAATCTACTAATTCCCTAGAATGTTTTGGGATCTTCTCTGAAGGTCGTCGATAAAAAGTTCCTAAATTGGTTACTGGGATGGAACCCTTGCTAGATATTGAAATATAATTTTGGCTTCTTTCTAAGAAGATCATGGATATGGAGGACACCTGATCATCTACCATAGCAGTATGGTAGAGCGAGGGGTGGGAATGGGCTACAGATGGATAAACTCGTTGGTGGAACAGGGTTCTGGTCAAGAATTCAGGTGCACAAAGTATGTACGTTGCAAGCCTGCCAGGTGTCTACTAAGGATGGTAATCCATTCACGTCCTACCAGTTGACCTCCAAAAGAACCATGATACCCATCAACAGCAAAATTAATTTGGTGGGACATGTGTTGATATTCTCAGGCATGGACTAGCCATCTGGCGCATCAATATACCGGCTATTAGGAGGCCACCGGCCTTAAAGTGCCAGGTCTTCCTTGTTATCCCCAGCCTTGCTCTGGATATTCCAGTGAAGTTTGTTGTGCTATCTGGAGATATGATTTTCCTAACCTGTAAAGATATATTTATTTGATTACAATATGAATATTAATTTTTTTTTTTAATTTACCACCTGCAAGTTGTTTTCTACGCAAACCTGAATTGTTTATTACCATCTAACGGAACTCTTACTAACGCTGGAGGGCAAACCTTGACTACCTGCCGTCAAGAAAATAAAAATTCTCTTGCCGTAAGAGGCAATTAGCCAGTGTTTTTTTTCACAGTTTTTTTTTTTTCTTACTAACGTGCATTTTCCTGTTCATCCTGATTATATGCGTTCTGCGTTCACGCTAAAAAAAAAAAACATAGCAAATGTTTTCTGTGAAAGAATTCTTATCGTACGTGTGAAAATTATGCCTGCGTACAGCGAGCGCAGAATAAAAAAAAAAAGGTGGGGGGCTCACTTGCCTTTACGTCGCCATTTCCGCTTATTTATTTTCCACGCATTAATGATTAATGCTGTGTATAAGTACGAATGCTCAGAGTTAAATGGGTAATATTTTTACCCATAAGATTTATTTGGGGAGGGTGTTCTCATACCGTCCCATTCTTGCGTGACTTACAACGAGATAATAATTATCCGCGCTACATTCTTTTTAGCTGATACATGCGCCCGAGTTTGATTTTTATGTGATTACATTATGACTTTCTACACAATTTAGATTTCTTTTATGCAATTCTAACCATCTTCGTTTGACTTCTCTTGAAATTTATACCACATTCACCTGACTGTTCACATAAATAAACCGATATAAATGAGAATGCGTTCATTCCTACGTATAATCGTCGTCTACAGGCTCTTGGTTAGGACCTTGGAGGAACACGTCTTTTTAAATGTCATTAATGATAACTTGCTGCACTAAAATATTACCCCTGAGTGTCCTCCTTGAAACCCCAACCCTTGTGTCTTTTTCCTCCTCGAATGCCCCTTTTAGCTCTTTAATATCTCTCCTCTCTCCCCTGATGCCCTCTTTCCTCCCCTAACACCCCTCTTTCCTCCACTGATGCCAATTTTCCTTCCCCTGATGCCCCTGTCTCCCCCGACACCCCTCTTTCCTTCCCTAATGCCCATTTTCCCTTCTTGATGTCTCTATTACCTCCCCTGATGCCCCTGTCCTTTCCCCCAACACCACTCTTTCCTCCCTTGATGTCCTCCTTTACTCCCCTGATGTCCCTCTTTCCTACACTGATGCCCATTTTCCTTCCCCTGATGCCCCTTTCTCCCCTGATGCCCCTGTCCCTTCCACAAACACCACTCTTTCCTCCCTTGATGCCCTCCTTAAATCCCCTGATGTCCCTCCTACCTCCCCTAACACCCTTCTATCTCATCTCTCCCCTGATGCCCTCTTTCCTCCACTGATGCTCATTTTCCTTGTCCTGAAGCCCCTCTTCCCTTTCCTAATGCCCCTCTTGCCTCCTTGATGTCTCTTTTCTACCAGCTTTCAAGAAAAAGCCTACGGAAACAACACGAGCGAAGGAGACAGCCTCTGACACGTCAGAAAACAATATATAATGCGAGGCCGAAAGCGATGGCAGAAACTCAGGCGCGGGGACAAGGCTTTAGCTCTATTAATATATATATATATATAATGAAATACAGCAGGGGTGAGGCCTTACGGGGTTAATTAAATAAGATTTTGAGATATGTTTTGCGTCTTGGAGGAGAAACGAGTCTTAATTCCAAATAGGTAGCCTATGACACCATGTTTTTTAAGGGCGAGGCACAAGAAGGGGGACTCAAGGTGTTGGACGCCTCCCCGGTGCTGAAACGGTTGAAACGGTGAGATCTCACGCAGCATACGGGCTGAAATTGTACAACATTCTTGAGAAAGAACCCTCGAAGGCGATAGAATTTCAGAAACGGGGAGAATTGCTACGCCGAGTTTTGTGGCACTTTTTGACGGTAGCACTACCCGCACCCTGCGGCGTGGAAGAGGTTAATGACGGCAGGGAGCGCTGGGGGAAGTGTTAATAGATCTCACACGTTTCTGCTCTGCAGTCAGTAAAATCAGGCTTTAATAAGAGGGCCGGGATGCTTTGAAATGAAATACAGGCTAAGTATTCCCTGCAGACCTCCAGAATTCATTGCCGGCCTCTGTGCTCCAGCTGTCGGCGGTCAGCATGTCGCGGCGTTACCGCTCTGCTTCCTATACACAAGGACGGGATTGTTCGGAAAGTTTCGGCAGTCCTTCGATTAACCCCTCCCGTGACAGAGTGAAAAAGTCTAGCCAACAGCAAAGTTCTAACGGTTGCTATGGAGACAAGACCACTTTTCCCACTTTGCTACTTTTTATACGTCTATACCTATTTGGCAGCTACCGAAGGGTTAAAGCCATCGAAGAAGTTTATTTTAAGGCGAGAGTAAAGGTGGCCAAAACATTACGCTGTTAGAACTTAAAGCAAATGTAAAGATCAAATCTGGTTCAAATGCACATGCTTTAGGTCCAGCTACTGATGCAGAAGATTTAACCCTTGGTAAGCCACATAAGTTAGCGGAGTTACTATAAAAAAACATCATTACGAAGAAACTTTAACCATAGCTCCAACCATTCAGAATATGACCTCATTTTTCAATATATATAAAAATCTATTTCACTCTCGCCATAATAATTAATTATACATCACCCTTTAACCTCCACCCATTATGGCTCGGATACACTAATAGCCCACTTAGCTAACGTTGCTCCCAGTTGTCTCCATACTGGAAGATCTCCTGTAACCAAGTCTGGGCATTATGCCTCCCTTCCAGCTTTTAGGGAATGATAACTCTCATGACACCAAGCCAGACAAAAGATCACAAAAAACTAAACACCTAAATAGTTGGGCGGCACACAAATTAAGTTAGAAATTATAAAAATGTTAGTGGAACCGGCCAAGTTGGAACGCATCCTAAAAAAGTGGAGCACCAGGATATGATGTCATATCCCGATGATGCAGTATGGATTGCCGCATGGTGGGGTTGGTGGGGGTTGGTGGTGCCGCCACAGATTAGACCTAGGGCAGCACCGAAGACAGCATCAACGGTTAAAGTTTGCATTAAAATCGATGCAATGGGGCCAGAAATCCTTACCTTTTACCTTAATCTGGCCATATGTATATCTACACAGATGACTCGTTTTTTACTTTTTTTTTTTCCAGCTGGAGCTTAAAGCTCCGGGGAAGTCATTCCGCTCGGCGAGCTCCTTCTCAGTCTCCGTTCATTTGCTCGATGCAAATTCAGCTCAAAGAACCCAAGGCTGTATTAGTCTCGGACAAAAGCAGATTGAAAGTATGTTTGCGATGTTGTTTAAAAGATACCATTACAATTCTCCCAAGCTGAAATTATAGAGTATTGCGCACATGATGTAAAAAAAAAAAAAAAAACTTATTAGATTTTGACAGCTTGGAGCCCTATCATTTCATCTATAAATATCAATCCACTAAAAGGTATCACAACGTACAATGAATCTTCAGTGGAAATGAATTTCTTTCCACATCCCGCTAACTGCTCTTCGGTAATCACCAACCTCGGCTGTTCTCTGTGTCTTGGTAATAAAAGTACAAATCCGTCGAAACACGAAGGTCCTGATCCAGCTGTGATTAGCCAGCCCAATTCCCCGTCTTCCTTTATTGACTGTTTGCTGGTGGCTATATTAAATGCCTTGGAGGCATAAGATCCAGTAACCAAGTCAACAGATTCATAGAACATCACATGTCAACAGCTCGTTCTAATACTAGATAGGTTTATTTGTCCAATGTGCTAGACTCACCAACAAGACCATAGCGTCCATATGGAAACAAATCGAAACAAGACCTGCCCAAGCCAACACTGCGTCAACCAGCGATGGTTCTTAACATGTCCAATGTTCTGCCATGTCATGTTCAGAATTCAGGAAACACGGTAATTACACATTTGCGTGAACCAAAGTAGAAATCTACTATAAAACCCATCCATGACCATTAATGATCGTGGTCAAAGAGGGGCTCGGAAAAAGCCTACATACGTCATTCATGCTCTTCTGGGTTGACTCCATCATGGAACCACTCTTGGGAATTTATTGAGTTGCTTTCTGGAAATAGAATTCTCATAACTCTGTGAATTATATAACATGAAGAGCAAATCCTTTACAGTATCCGATCCTAGCATGTCATAATACGGATCCCCCGTAGGTCATACATAATACAAGGAGAAGTGAGGAGTGTTTGTGTATGTGCAATCATACGCTCACTCAACGTCTATTGTTAGTCTCAGCGAGTGACTGCAACATTTCAATCTCAATGGCTTCTTCTCTCGCCGAGACCCGTATGGTTACCCCTTCGATATCTCATTCTGCTCTCCGGATTCCAGCACAGTCGTCTCCCACTGAGCCAATTCCGGTCAACACGACCGTTTCACAATCTACTTTTTTTTGTTTTTTTTACAGACTAGAATTCCATTGCCTTACTACGCATTTCTCTGCGTTATTACATAGGAAGAAAAATCTCCAACCCAAAGCAAAGTGAATAAACCTTCACTTCTTCTTGTCTTCCTATAACTTTCCCCCTGTGGCCATGTTCTACAATAATGCATTTTTTATGAAAGTCTCACTTTGGTATTAAAATTGCACTAATCTGTTAAACGTAGTGCGTTTCGGGGAGAGATTGATGCATTTTTAAAAGCACGGCGTCTTTAATACGAAGATGTATCTCACAGCTGGTACCGAGAGGTGGTGAGGAACAATTGTATCAATATCATTGTCAAAGTATCATCTTCAATATCATCAAACGCTGTCCAGCAGCCAAGACGCATCTTCAACCGAAGACGCAATGGTTAATCCTTAAATTCAGTAGCTCCTTCGAACGGTTTAAGTCTTAAAGACATCTCCAGGAACCGCGGTATCCCCTCGAGCTTCAAACAGAACACATCATAAAATTAAAACATTTTTTATTAATATTTTGGGAATAAAGTTTCTATATCTGCGGAAAAAAAATATATATATCAAAAAAACATCAGTTGATTTCGTTTTACATTTTTTTGGGCATTTCTGTAAATCAGCCTCAAGGAAAAGGTACCGTCATTCCTCCAAAGAAAAAAAAAAAGACATAAAATTATATCTTCCGTCTGAAAACAAAGTCTGTTTCAGTCGGTATCAATAAAAGACATGCTTTTACATTATTTTCTCCTGTAATATTGTCTAGCCTCGTACAAGCATCTGCTTTTATTTATTTTATTTTTTTTTGGTCGCTGAAAAGCCAGCACAGACTCGCAAGAATCCTCTGTTATTAAAGTTGTAGTCTAGTAAAACATCGGTTGCGTTATAGGAGAATCATCTAACCTGTCGCTTTCATTCCAGGCGCCTGTACTGTTCTTCCCGAAATAAGATTGGAACCTTTCAAAGTTGCTTTTTTACTTCAAGAGAAATAATGAATAAAGCATGCTTCTGCCCGAACGCATAAACATATTGTGACTTCTGAAAATGCAGATCCCATGGATCGCTGGTAGGTCAAGGAGAAAAGTCCTATCGGATGCTCTTCCGTGACCTTCGAAGACGACAGCCACCAGAGACAGCCCAGGGGCAAAAATGTATTTACATCTGCACAGAATTTTGTTCTAGAACCGTGGTTTGCTTCACTGCATCATCGTTTTAAGCTCTAAGTATAATTTATATTTCCTTCCCTGTGCTCTCCGGGCGTCACGGTTCACTGAAGGAACAGGTCTTGTAACTCAGTTATGATAACCCCCTTCCTGAATTGGTTAGATTATTTGAGTATAAATGATTCCTTGAGTATTTATCTCTTCATAACTCCTCATTTTCCTTCGTCAGACAAGTTACATTTTCATTGGCTCCCCCTAACCAGCTCATCTGCATTTTTGTTTAATTGTCCTGGTCCATGCTCCTTGAACCCATGAAACATCCATCTAAGCGTCAAAGAGAGTGATGGGGAGGCTGAAGGCAGCACTCCTTGTAGATCATATATTCAACGAGAGCGAGTCTTCTACTCAACTTGTACGTCTACTCGCAGCGTAAATGTCCCGGTGAACATGGCCTTTGCTATTTTTTGGATAAGGCTTCTCTTAAAGCAGACCAGTAGAGGTGAAAGTCCAGAAGGTAGGACATGGAGACCACCTCATACCAGTCCCATCAAAAATTGATATCTGAGCCCGTGCTCCGTTCCTTTTCTCTTTTTCGTTGAATCACTCTTTTCTAGAAACCCCCAGCTTGTTTCACTTTCAAAAATTCCAGAAACACTCTAATTCCTGTGAATTCTACATGAACTAGAAGACCCATCCATGGCCATCAATGATTATGAAGCTCGGCGTACACCTATCTACACCACACCAATTTTATTCCTCCCTCTTCTGGGTTGACTCCATCATCAGGCTAGTCTTGGAGATATAGTAGTTTTCCAGGAAAAAAAAAATATTTATAAATTCTAGAACATAACGAAACTCTCTGTAGTGATGAGCCAACTCCCTGATAGCGTCAAAGCTCTTTGCTTCAAACCCAGGATGTCATAATATGTATCCCCAGTAGACCATACAAAATACCAGGAGAAGTGAGGATTGTTTGTGTATGAGCTATCATACGCTCACTCGACGTCTATTGTTAGCCCCCGCGAGTGACTGTTGCATTTCAGTCTCAATGCCTTCTTCTCCCCTCGCCGAGACTCGTATAGTTACCCACTCCATATCTTATTCTTCTTTCCGGAATCAAGCACAGCTGTCTCCCACCGAGTCAATAATACGAGCTATATTTATCCATAAAAACATGCGTTCTGTTGTTATTACGCATGCAATGTTATTCTCTCTCTTTATTTTACGAACGCTTCGTTTTTCTTTAAAGCCGAATATGAAAATAATATAGAGGTTATATGCGTCTGTATTAAGAATAATGTTATTCACTATAGGTTACTAATGGGAATGTATCCTTGTAAGAGACATTTTATTTCAGCGTATTATGCCGTTGCCAGGGGGGGAGACGGTATCAGCGATGCTGCGAACGTCTCTGTGGAGACCGTAGAGTGTTTTCGAAAATACAAGGGGTAAAAAGCATCAGATGCCAGCGTTCCATTTTTCAGAGTCATTTTCCCTTAATGACATTGATTTCGGTGATAAATGATTGTAATTTTATTTCGGTGCGCTCTATGCGGTTTTGACACCTGCTGATGTTCTACTGTTGTACAACCTAACAGAGGGGCCATTAGGAGATGATGACTTAAGCATGATTATTTGGTTCTCTTGATAAGGGGATCCTTAGACTAAGGGCTAGCTAACTACTTTAAGGCTGAGTCCATGGGCCGTGCAGAGAGATCATAAGAGCGAATGTTCTGACAAATCTTCCCGTGAGTCACAATGGAGCAGTAGGGCAACGAGTAGGAGGTATGGACCTGCACCAACACCAACGCAACGAAAGACAGTGAAACATCAGGGGTGTCTATGCCCCCTAATGGTCTCACCAAACATGAAGAAGTGTTAACGTAAATATTTTGATATACGTTTATTGACTCCAGAGCTGCAGCATAAGGTCCTCTTCTTGAAGCAGGCTGGAAAAGGCTCCCGTCTAGATAAATGGAGGCGCCAAATGTGCCTCTTTAGACCCCCTTGAAAGTCATGCTCAAGCCATTGCTTGGGCTGGCTGGGATGTGGACCTCATGCTCACTGCTGGACAAAGCATATAGAGGATTCCAATGTAACCTCTATACATTGCATGAAAAAAGTGAATTACCAGGTAACATGAATTAAAGCGTGAGTGGTCAGGGAGGGGAAGAAATTGTCTAAGAGAGGGGTTGGGGAGAACGTATTGGGGCTTCTTGATTTTTGCCTGTGCGAAAAGAAATCCTTCCTAAATTCTCTTCTCTCCCAAGAGAAGTGATAATCCTTACAGAAGGAGTTAATCCTGGGCATTTTGTCGTGCCGTTCGCCATGCCGCCTGGCAATGAACGAGTTTTCCGCAGAGCCGTCTAGCTGATCTTTCTCCCCATGGGTATGTGAGCTGGCATTTTCTCTCAAGCCTGACATCTGTTGGACACACAGCAGTGGAATAATTGAGTTAGTCCATTTGCGATGGCTTTGGAGGCTTGAGATATTGGAGGAGGAGAATCCATATCTTCATAGTCTCCGGCTCCCCTGGGACAGCCGGTAATGTGATGGTGTTTGCCGTGATCTGAGCATTTCACTGAAACGCGAGGTCACTATTCTGGCAATTACATGAGAAGGAACCTTGACTTGGGAGTGAATAACTCAGCGCCTGTCTCGCTTCTCAGTCATATTTCATCCCATCAAAAATCATTCCCTGCTTTTTTTTTTTGTCTTTCCGAGGCATTCTGACTGCGGAATGCACAGCTATCTCTTAATCAATCCCCCAATGTCAGTCTGCTCCTGCCTTCTAGTGACATCCAAAGTGTTGCTTTGCAGGGCTGCTCATTCAGTCCCAGGAAAAAAAAAAAAAACACCAATTCTCAAGGCAGAAGATGACATTCAGACATAGCGCACTTAAATTATCCTATGCTATGCGGAATCATTTCCATAAAGCGGGATACCGATGGCACGACTATGGTCAGGGTTCAACCTTTAAAAGTCCGGCGACATCATGTTCAGAAACTATCGACGTGCAGGGCCAGACAGAGCTGTGGAGGGTCCGACAAAATAGGAATTAAGATCACTAAAAAAAGAAAAAGGGATATTCAGGGTTACAAATTGTGTGTATGGAGTTTTGGAAATAATGGAATGAACAGGAACTGAGTCAAGAGAGATTTTCTTTTTTCCTCTTTTGGCCAGAAGATGTCCACCAAGAGGTCTAAGAGTTGGATTTTTTGTTGGTGTAGATACATCAAATGGGTAAATGCAGGACATGTTTAAAGTTCTAAGACATATATATTTTGTTACCCACCTACCTAACACATTCAGCATAAAACAGGCCCTTCCGGACCATCGATTGATTATGGATCTTTGGAGGGTTTCATCAAACATCTGCAGAAAGAGCAGGGTCCTCCTCACCTTTTGTATCTCTAAGTCCAAATTGTTATGTGACGGACTGCTTGTTATGTCCTTTTTACCCATTGGACAGGGCTGTGGATTATGATGGTTCTATAAAATCCAATAAATAATAAATCTGGAGACAAGATTCTGAGGAAAAAGGCCATATTTTAGCCCATTCCATGGACCTACTCCCCACCTGGTGGATCATCTAATTAATGGAACCATGTCTGTGTCATTCATGATACAATAGTTTATCATGAATAATCTCAAATATATGGAAATTTGGAATAACATTTCATCAACAGCTCCATTTATAATGATATCACCCCAAAACAATTCTCTACCATTGTATTCAAAGCACAATAATCAATGGATTATCAAACCAAGATCAACATCCGCGACGCTGCCTTCCCAATCACAAAGCTTTAGGACTCATTAGTAACAATTTCATTCTCATGTCACTCATCTGTATTACTCTTAAGCATGATGCAATATTTGATTTTGAGCTTAGACAGGAAGTTGAACACGATGATCTCATAATTGGGACTGGCAAAATTGACCACAATAAAAAAAAAAATGTGAACAAAAATATTTAGACTAATAGAATAAAACATACCATGTAAAACATATTTCCATATTAAACCATAATTTGCTATTTGACACGTTGTATAGATCACGTAGGGTTTGGCCAGTTGAGTCGCCATTGACTTTGATCCAGAACTCAGCATGGAAGCAGCAGAAAACTAATTACAGGGAAGAACCCCGTAGCTTTCCATAGACTTAATATCAGGCTCTACGTGGCCAGAAATATTGACAGATGCCCCTAGAGTTCAATCGCCGACTTCATTTGTAGCTGAATTTACAGATTTGGCCTTATCTAACCCAGAGATCGACAATTTATTTTATTTTAATGTCTTACTTAGGCTTTCCCTTTCAAGATCAACCGCTATGCGGACTGGATCAGCCGTGAACGTCTTCCTTTTTCTGGCGGTCTTTCATTACTAAGAGATGAATAAATACAATGTATCGCGTTTGAATTTCTGCTAGGAGGGGATTCAGGGCTCTGTCCAGCAGGGGGCAGACTTCTAACACTCTCCCACCAATGATGCGTACAGTTAATGCTAAAGCGGTCCTAGCTTCATAAAGAAGCTGTTAATATATATGGAAATAAGGGAAGGCTGTCGGACGGCTGATTATAACGTCTCGGGAAACCGTGAAGGTGGTCCGATTAACCCCTTTTCATCCAAGGGGAGACCAGTGCACTCTTACGCAGGCTGTGCTGGCACATGAGAGGTTACATGCTCTCCCCCCCATCCAAATGGCTTTTTCAATGTCCCTATCTGTCCTTTAATTCCCGTTTCCGCCGCTGCTTTCCAATCTGCTAAGCAGTTGTGCTGCATCACAATAGAGCCGCAAGCATCCACCGACCATCCGCAGCTCCTTTCTTACTCTCTCTGTATCGTGCCATGCGCCCCGTGGCCCGGTGCTTTGTGGCTTCCCAGCGTGGTCATCCTCAGCTATTTTTAACCACCTGGGCTACTTCTTATAATGGATAAAGAAAAAAAAAATGCATATTGAATTGACCACGGGCTACCTTCCAGCAATGATAAGCCCCCATATTATTCCCCCCTCGCAATCTTTAGCTACTCTCGGGCTCGGGGGTTGGCATGTTTTAAAAACATTTACAAAACATATGCCTCTCGCTATTTGAGCTTCAGAACAGGGGGGGTAGATAGGGATAACCTAACCCTCTCGTTAACCCTTTGGTTATCCCTCTGGTTACTCTGGTTTTATGCTGTTGTTTCCTTTGTATTTATCAATTCATCATGAGCCTTGGTTGGATAATGTGGGGTGATGTATGTAAGGTTTATCTGGACAGTTAACCTATTTAATGTGAAATGCTTTCAAAGGGGTTAACTTCAATGTATTATAAGGTCAGACGTAACCGAGCCCTATCATGTATGATAGATATTGCACCATGCTATAAAATAGAACCGCTGGAGTAGTGTATACATAAGCCGACGCTCCGTGGGATTGCTGTGGATCTTGGACCATAGGGTATGCCTGATGGTCAACAGCTAGGCTGGTAAGTTTATGAATGGTTAACAGCGCAGCGTCCCATAAACTCATTATTTCCCTGCTTCTTCATGCAGCGAAGATGAACACGAATGTAATCCAATTATTTTAAATGGAACTGAATTATGTGTCAAGCACGTGAGGTCATTAGATCCAGTGCGCTGATGTCAACGGACAGGGCCGGATATCACCATCTATACATTCACAGACACTATAGATTCACAGTCAATAGGGCTCTTCATTAATCTTAAATACGGGTCACCGCGCAGGAGTCACATATCACCGCTGCGATAGATGGACCTCCGTGAATAACGACCCATATTGAAGATTTTCCTGTTTTCCGCAAACGACCTGATGGATGCTAGGAAGACAATAGGCCAACGAGCGGAGTTAGAACAAAGTTACTCGACGAACAAAAAATCATTCTCCATCTGTTGCAGCTGCCGCCTCAGATGTGGCACCGGAACCCATGGTACGTTGTGAACAATGGGCAGTAGGAAGAGGAAAAGCGTCCTTTGTCTTGATACATAGAAGCCATTAAATCATAAGAGGGGGTGGTGCCATGCAGCTGTTTGGTGGCGTACATTAGTACTGTATTGTCTATGAAATAAAAGCCTAAGTATGTAGGGTGTTTTTACTTATAGCTCAAGTTGTGCGTTTACTTGGGACAGGGTGGGATGGAGACATCTAGGTGGTGGCAGGACAAGGTGGTCTTCTCTATTGTCTTGTCTGTATAGGTGTTTCATACTCCTGAAACATCTAGTCTGATGGAGCTGTGGATCATAACTGTTATATGGATTCAATGGTGTCTAGCCACCTTGTCGCACATTGCTCCTGGTATTAAGGAGCTATTAAGGAGTGTCTTCCTTCTATTAGAAGAGGTGATGGACACACTTACCTGAGGGTGGCGTTATCCCCTTGACACACGGTGTAGTTATCGGCTGGCGAGGCGATCTCGGTGAATTGAACAAGTAGAACTGGGAAGCCAGATAACAGAGAGCATGATGGGAAAGAAAGCGGGTATGGACAAGGTTCCAGGAGTGATGAGGATAGGGAAATTGGAGAATGTTGAGGGTGGAGGGTGACAACAGATAGAGGAGAGTCGAAAATGGTAGAACATAGAAAGGATGAAGAGGACACGAGGGGGGGGGGTGGAGAATAGAAATGATAGAGAAGAAAAAAGAAAAAAATACTCGTTAGAATCGGAAGGACTCTGACCATTTCGATAAACACAATACCCAATCGATACATTTATTTCTGTTTATTTAGCAACGTGTTTGTAAACAGGATTCCGAGCCGAACAAAGTATAATTAACTCATATGTCTGCACAATCTTAATATTAATAACCCAAAGTAATAAACCACCATATAAATTGCAGCCGATCGTACTGGCTGCTCCAGTAATTCCCAGTTGTACCAGCAAAGACTAGGATAAAATGTTAATTTGGAAATTGATTGCTGTTCATCAATAGAATGTTAACCTGTTTAGTGCCTGTGGGGACTGGGTAACATTTGCAAGGAGAGCGTGTTATTGTAGCTCGGAAGCGATCACAGAAGTCCACATTGTATCAACATAAAAGGGGTTCTTTCGTACCACGTGCTCAACATGCAAAGGGAGGGGTTGCGTGTGCATGTCTTATTTATTAACACGGGGTCAAAGAATGTGTCGATGCAATACCCAATAGGGTACTTAATTTGTGAAATAGAACTGGAATAGCATTTCAGATAAACATGTTTTATGTGAACGCAGTTAAAGGCATTAACCCAGGAGGCCGAGGCCAAGACGAAGAATGACATTTATAAAAAGCAAACCTCATCAAAAGCTCAAAAAGAAAATATATGTTTCGGGGGGAAAAAATAACTCTTTTGGGTTCTATTAACCAAAGGAACAGTTGACAAGAGAATTGTGGGTTTTTAACTCTAATGTCATTGTTTATTTTGAAGGCCCAGCCCTGGTGGGCTTCTGAAGACCACGGTAGGCTGTATAATGTAGTTAAATCAATGGGATTTCCTTAGCTATTGAACTATACATTATACAGGACCGGTTCAGCCGGCGTGGCTGTAGGAACCTGCCAGTGTTGTCCTTTCTTAAAGAACAGTGAAGTATGTAAAAAGAAAAAACAACTCTCCTGAGTTTAGAGAATGAACCCCTTTAACCCCTTAATGACAAAGCCCGTACATGTACGGGCTCAAAATGCATTGTTTTCAATGGGTTTAGGGACCACCCATTGTCCTTAAGGGGTCCTTAAGTGTTCAACTGATCACCTTGAAGGAATCCTGATAATAGGGGTCAGACTTCCAGGAATCTAACAGCCTTGGCCGCTCTGCGGTGCTTTGAGAGGAGAACGTGGAGACCTGCTCTGCATGCGCTGTTCGGAATATAAACAAGTCCTAATAAAAGTCTGCATCTCTTTCAATCTATGTAACGTGGCCCATCTTTATTTGATATTTTTCACGAGTGGTATATTGTGTCTGGTATAAGTACATTCTTATCCCGGCGCCCCGTAATAAATACTCGGCTTGAAAACGTAAGCAAAAAAAAAATCATTTTTCCCTTGTACCGGGCTTTGTTGTTTATGACCATTAAATGATATATCTTCGCAGAGGGCCCTTGTGCCAGCACGCGGGAGGCGCCGTTATCTCGTTGATAAATGTCCTGCAAATTGCTGCATTTCCCACAACGTGGAGGACTCTGAAATTCCCTCCGCTAACGAAGGCTGCAGGACCATTAAAAAATGACGTGTCTCAGTATCTCAGGTTGTAGTTCAAAGTTGAAGACCCTCAAGAAGGTCCTCAGTTAAGAAGGTTATCCTATATTTATTTCTTAAATTTGGTCTCTTATGAATTCTGCATGGAATCTTGCCTTGTTTTGAATATATATACCCTTCCTTTGAATACATATACCCCTCCTTCAATCCATTCGTCTTCTATATGTCTCTTATAACCATCCGTCATATCCTACATACACCTGGCATCCCATCATTTCATTTTTTGCTCCGTTCGGCTTCTATTTCAATACCCCTGGAATAATATAGTCCTAAAGTTTGCGGAGCGCATCATCTAGACATAGCAGAAAAACCTGAAATTGAATAATTTTACTCCGGTTGAGTCTGAACGACAACATAAATATGATACGTAGTCAGCGCGACTCTTGCGTGATATGTCAATTAGCGGCACAGTAGGCAACCGCAGAGCAAAACATCATGGAACCTCCTCTTGGAGGACACTTTTAAAAAACGCTTCTAGGAACAACACTGTTAGCTTTTGAGCCTAAGTGCTGTTTTATTTACTGCTGTTACTGTTAATTTTATGAACACTATTACTTTGTATTATTAAACTGTTCTGTTTAATCGTTTTCTTGCATTGACTGACAAGGGAGCGGGGAATTTTATAGACTGTGTTTGTAGGATCCGAGGCACCTTGATAGTTCCGCTGTCCTCGGAATCGAGAAGAATTATGGACTGTTGCGAGAGGAGCACAAGGAAACGGATTAGGAGATGGTTTATTGTTAAATGTAATTAGAATTCGGTGTTGAGATGGTGCTTTAGCAGGTAGAAGGATAACTAGAGTTTAGGGACGGGTAGCCTGGTTAACTGTTGGCCCCCTACGGTACATTGAGCCTTTAAGGCAAGACTAATGGGTTAGTAACTTACAGAAAAGGGATGACGATTGGGTTTCGCTGAAGAAAGACTCATGGAGTGGAATAAATTCCCCTTATTCTTACTCCTCACGTTCTCCTCAAGATAATAATGCACTGACCCTACCCCTAATGCCTCCTCCATGGTCAGATGCAACGCAAGCAGAAATTATTATCGATGGCAGATACATCGGAAGTACTTAAGTGTAGGCAGGTAATGGGAGATTCTAAAGATGGACAAGAAGTGGCAGATGTTCAATAGACAGAGTTCTCCAAAGAATTCCAGATAGATTGACAATCCTTAATCGGAATACTGAGAGATTCCATAACGGGCATAACTGGCACGAGTAACTAATAAGGGTTTAAGGTCTTTTGATTGAAGACCACGAAGAATCATTGGTGATCATTGCGAGGAACCGAGAATTCAAGAGTTAAAAAAGAACACGACATGGAATGAAAAACAGGTCAATAGAAGTAGGCTCGAGAGATTATAACGAGGTCAGGTGTAGGCACATAAACGTTAAGACGATAAATAGTCATCCTGGAAGATATTATTGAAGGCTCTTCTGAGACTGCGACTGAACTCTGTCTGTAAATGCCAACGGGAAAAATATACCCGTGTGATGTCAGGAGGGGGCTGATGTACAAAGTAATAGAGTTAATGAGGTCAACAGTTTAAATGCTAGAGAAAAAAAAAGCAAGAAGAACCAGAATCTTGAACCGCAAACACCAACCAACAGCACAAGAAAAAGGGGTCAAGCAAAAACCAGCAGGGGGACCAGAAGAAAATCGGAACAAACGTTTTGTCTGAATACTAAGTGCATATAAAATGAATTCAAGGAGAGATGGATACGATATTATATGTGAAGACTTTCAAAGTCTACCAAGCTGTATTGACCTTGTAGTTTCAGAAGGGAAGTACAAGTTCTGTGTAGACTGGTTGGCGGTAGACGACATTCATCTCTTTATGTATATATTCATGGTGTCTCATGGGTTGGAGAATTTTCTACCCAATGACAATTGAGCCAGAACCGTACGATTTATAGGGGATCTCCCACCATGCTTTTATCGATAATGACATATAAATATACAGTATATGTCACAAAAAGTCACATCAATATAACTTGAGTGAGTGCTCACCTGCCCACAATCCTCAAATGTCTTCATGACCAAGAACATCGACAGTATCACACGTGACGCACCGTCCATCATATTCAGATAAATAGTTATGCTACAAAAGCTTTCTGCAAGCCATGTATTGTCACAAACTGGCTGGCCACCCGATCGGTGATAAAGCTCATCAGAGACAAATCACACATAATATAATCCCTTCTCAGATTCAAGACTTCCATGCATTATTACCCACGTCAAGTATACATTTCAAGCGCTTCAATCACTGCCCCTATTACTTGAAAACATATGTTTTACTTTACAAAAACAAGCAAAATGTAAATAAATTACGACGATAATGAAATGAAAATTAAACAAAAAAAAGGGATTTAATTACAGTTAAAAAATGTTTTATTGTTGGCTGCTACAATTCTGTTTGTTGTGTGTGTCTGTAGTCTTTTCATATATCACAAGATAATGCTACCGCCAACAGTGAGCTTGCTTTTGCTGGCAGACCTCCTATAAGGAAGTTTTTGTAAGAATAATGTTTGTAATGGGATAGTATCAAGTGTAAGAAAAAGAAAAGTCACAATATGTATTTACAGTACAATTTACACATATAACATGGCTGAAGTCTGGTGTAACAACACGAAAACTGCTTCTGGTAACCTTTTTTAAACCTATTCACATATATTTTACCCAAGCTGATGATATAGGTTATGGATTCTGTTTAACCTATCTATCCATTCCTCAATGATTTAACAAGTTTGGGAGACGGGTTAAAAAATTATGATGAAGTTCAACATTGATAAATATAAAGAAATGCATTTGGGTAGTAAAAAAATTATTTAATAGATATTTAAAATATTGTGATATTTAAATATTTGGAAATTAAAAAAAAAAGCATTAACTAATTGGTTTCATGAGCTGCCTGGTGAGGATCAGTCATTGCACAACGGCTGCTTTGTTGATTGCATTTTGTGGCATCGTATCGCTAAAACAAACATTTTTTTTTAAGGCTCTGTGGCTCGTGGTTAAAAGTTAAAAGACATAATTACGGTTAAATAATGAAACAATTACCTTTTCTTTGCAAGACAAGGAGTTGTCAATGACACTATAAACATGGCATGCTCCGGAAAGAAAGGATTCCATATTAAGAATCCAAGTGTGTTCATTTTTGCGAGACGTAGAGCATGTTCCTCTGAACAAGTTAAGCTCGTTTAATCACAAATGACTTTGAGGCTATACCTTAACTAAGGTCGACCTTATCTTTGTGAGATCGCAGCGTGCTTGTGACTGAGTGGCAATCAATCCTTTGACCTTGCATATGCATCAAGTCATCAGCCTAACCACCGTACCACAAATGCTGGTGCATTAAAAGAGCGAAGGAAACCGGGGGATGCAACTTTCATAGAAGAACAAAGGAAATAGATCATGCAATTTTCATAGGATCAAAAAAAATTTAATCTTGGATCATTGCCCTCGGATGATTCTTTTCAGGCGAGCCTTTGGTTACTATCACACATAAACAAATTTCACATGTATTTATAACCTTCTCTTTCCTATCTATCCTTGTTCTTTTTTGTTTCTTGTTTGTACCTGTACCTCTTCCTATCTTTTTATGCCAATTTTTCTCTTTTCTCCTTATAGATTACAGTCTTTTGTTTCACTTTATTACTTTTCCTTACCTGCTCCTTCTTTCTTATTCCTTACAACCCACCCCAACTACTTTTACTACCTACCTTATATGCTCTTCTTTTTTCTATTGCTTTCCTAGCTGCTTTTCTGTTTTTTCCTTTCCCTCTTTTTTCCTTTTTTCTTGCTCCTAGTTCCTATCATACCCATCTTTCTCTTCTTCCCTTAGGTTATTAGTATTTCTTTGAATGTCTTCCAACTGTACTGTTTCTCTCTCCCCCTTCCTTCTCCTTTTACCCCTTTCCCTTAGTCAATGTCCTATATTTCTCCTTCATTGCCTCTTCGTTTATTTTTACCCCATTCTTCTAAATCTACCCTAAATGCTCCATTTTCATTCAACCAAATATATATTTTATACGGTACTTTATATCCTTTCCTGGGGTGTTCATTCAGCACACTCGTTCCTTCATTCCTTCTTTTTTATGCTACTTTTGTTTAGTTTTAGCCAAAAAAAGTTTCTTTCACAGAAGTTAACAGCAACTGAGACCTTTTTGAACACGAAAAAGGTCTATTTGTTCATAAAGATGAAAGGTTTTGTCAAATGGTTGAAAATGTCACTAAGGCTTTTGCAAAGAAGAAAAATGAACTTTTCGCACATTTCTTCCCATGAGGAACACATTGGTTCTGCAATATCCCCACGGTATATGATTTCGAATGAGGTTATATCATAAAATGGGAGCGGGATCACAGGTAGTTGTGCGTGGCACGAGCAGATGGTGGGGCTGGTGATATCTATTGTTTTGTCAGGGTGAAAGGGAAGCCGAGTGTGGTTTATAATAGTTTGTGAGAGAGGAGGAGGAGGAATGATTGATGGACATGTATTAAATTAGAATATGGGAGATAGCAGACCATGTCTCTTACTTTACAGTTTGTTTTGCATTCATAGGTTAAGATGGGCAAAGAATGGGAAAAAAGCATTATTATCAAGCTCCATTGAGAAGTTGTCCACATGCGTCTACGTTTCACCTTTAGGGGATTGGCAAGCTGGTCATTCAACCTTTTTCCGCCAGCTGTGGTGGTATGGGAATCATGAATCGTGCAATCATCAAACCTTTAAATCTGGTGCCATCTGGAGGGGGCCTAATGGGCCGAGGCACAAGAAGACCCAAGATGACCAGAGACTTCACTTACAGTGAGTACCGGAATGCACAGGTTTTCTAATGTCTCTGTAATGAACCTGTATTCTGCTTACAGCGTCTACACTATTAATGACCCTTATTACTGCTTATTGTCCTCAGGCTTACGCTTCCAGGATGAAGCGTTTGGGAAAAATGCTCCATGAGGACCAAAAGCTGAGATGAAGAGAAGCGTTCTGACTAAGGACCTGCCTATTTTGAGCTATACAAACGCTGTACATGTAATGACATAGTTCCTGAAACTTGGAAATCAAACAGCATATGTTATATATAGTATGATACTTAATTCATGGAACTGTTTTCCAAGAACTTTTGAGTTTTTCAAGCTGAATGATTCACTACTAGTCTGATACGCCAGGGAGGAAGGTCAACATAGAGTCATCTTCTAGAAGACTTCTCCATCATCCCTTTCATAGGACCGGGCAGAGGAAATCGGTGAAACTGGATGGTGAGTGAGAAGGTCCAAATAGGGCTCAAAGGACTGTCCAAAATAGGGGGGCATTATTAAATTAGGATGGTACCTACTGGATATAAATGGAAAACAAACAGCAATTTACAATTACTGAGAACTGAACTGCATTGTAACACGGCCTCTGAATATGAAACAAGAGTTTGTCACCGCAGCTTGTTGGAGATAATTAGCTCCTGAAAATAGTCACCCTGTCATGTAGCATTAGATTTGACACAACTGGCTGTACCCTTTGACCCCATAACAACTTGTCATGTCGGCCCAAGCTGTCGGACCTTTTTAGTTCTTAAAACCTCGGTCCACAAGCCCCGCCAAGCCCGGCCGAGCCGCGGCATATTAATAGCTGGTCACCGGGGCCTGGTTAACAGACAATTCACAACACATGTTTAGGTGATGGACTGTGAAATGAAGCAACACTCTCACACTTAGCGGGAACACAGTACGAGGATTCTACTAGGGTTACAAAGTAACACCAAGTCTTCTCTTAATTAGAGCCCTGATAATCCCAGCAAAGTGAAAAGCGAGACATCTCATTATTTTTCTGAGCTGATGCACGTGGATTGGTAACCACCGGTGGCTACGGCTCCCAGTCTTTGGCTGGCTGAGCTTACTGGTAGCTGTAACCCATAGTGGTTGAACTGTGGAAACACACCCAACCCTGTTTCAACCACTATCAGCAGAGAGATAATGACTTAGGAGGATCGGTGACCTATTATTATAAAGCGAACGAATCAGTTAGGACTCATTCCTTCCCGACATACCTACGCCTCGACAAAATGAAAAATACGGACCATTAATTCTATCTTTCCCCCTGCCAGTGACAAATTGACACGCACGAAAAACGGATCTATGACCCTTGAAGTCTTTTCACCTTCACACTAAAGGATCTCATTGTACGTAGGCAGAGAAAAAGACTTCTAGATCAGAGAATAAGAATTCCTTCATTCGACAGATAACATACGTTTCAATTTCTATTAAGCACTATAAGCCACGATGTACTTAAGAGACCTTTTTGTCTGTAGACACAGCTCCTTCTGCTCCTCCAATGTTTTGGGTCGAGGAGATTTTTAAAAAAACACCCATCACTTTGTCAAAAGTTTTCAAAAAACTCTCTTTGGGGAATAAACCCCAAAAGTAGAAAAAGAGCCACTTTTAAAGGGACCCTTCAACCTAAAACAGGGTTTAAACCAGAACTACCAAGCATAGAGTTACTGGATCAATGTGTGGGGCCAAATACGAATGAACTATCATCCATTGGAGAAGTTCATTAGCATATGGAGCCTTGTGATGATGTCATTAATAAGACAGTAGAAACAAATTCTAAATTCTGGTATATATTCCATTCTGACTTTTTTTTTTGGTCTCCTTTTGGTCCATTATTTTAAACATGGTAGACAATCGAGCTCCACTTTTATTTTTCTATGGAACATAAAAATAATTTTATGTTTCAAGCAGATGCTTACGAAATAATTTTGTGGATTTACTGGGTGAAAACATTAAAGGGAAAAAAAAAAATCAATCAATTTAAATTGCACGGTGAATTTCGGTTGAACGGGAGCGGACCGCGGAAATTCCGCTGACTTCAGATCTGCAGTAGATTGCGTTGATTCAAAACTTTATGGGATTACAGTCCTCTGCGGGGGGAAATTTGCTGTACAATTTAATATAATCAATTTCTCCATCAGCAAAAATTTGCTGACAAAAAGTATTCTGCGTATTTTCCAAAACTGTATGAGTGAATAAGAATTCCGTCTATCGGAATAGGTGGGGGTGAAAAAGTGGTAGAGTTGGTAGCCTGGACTTTTGTTGTGCCTTCAGGATAGGGTTAAACATCATTAATCTACTTATCTTAATCCAGTCCGTGGAACTCGATACATCGGAAATCACCCCAGTTTAAAGTGGATCTGTCACTTTCAAAAATCATCACTTCGGTGGTAAATTCCATCAAGAGCGGATTCAGACGTCCATTAATTAATTTGACGCCTTTCACGAAAGTTCTTTATCTTCTAGAATAACCCAATGACCCTAATATATTTTTTAATTATTGCATTGTTTTTAATACCAAGCATAAAAAGCTTCTAAGAAAAATAATCAAATTAACGTCCACTTAGTTACATTATAGAATTTTAGATACAAATGAAATAACCATCTTAGATAACCACAAATAGTTAAAAATAAATTGTCAAAAATTTCAGGTTTCTCTTTAATTAGGGGAACTATGAATGCTGTATAAAAAACTGAAATATTTAGGTCAAACATGGAAGAATGAATTTCAGATAAAAATAAGAAATGTTTTAAAAAGAATTGTTAACCAATTTTATTAATATTTATATATATATATATATATATATATATATATATATATATTTATGCTGATTTTAACCAAAAATGGATTTTGGATTTGGTTAAATGCCTTTGCGCTATTCCGTCAATACCTCTAATCTTTTGTATTCTTTTATAGATTCATAATTCAAATGTTCTGTTTGTACCGAGAAGGCAATATGGCTGCCAAGATGGTGCTAACTTCTTCCTCTCGATATCTTTTGCCAGCTCTCTACATAACATATCTCACGACCCTAAAACAAGACGGATTATATGATATAAACTAAGACTGTTCAAAAAGCCAAGGGGCACACGGGACAAACATACCACTTACTTAGAAAACACTGCTTATCCCACCAGCTGCTTTCCTGAAACTGGAGAATACCCAACTAAATTTCCTTGGAGGAACTGCCAAATTTTGATATGGATGAGGCATCCAACTGGCTTTACAGGAGAAACATGCGTTCTTTCTTACCACCTCCACATACACTGAAATCCCAAGTGGCCATCGCCAACCTCTACTCAAGTCCCACAGTGAACCCAAACCCAACTCAACTTTAATTTATGTGTCTATTGTTTTTCTGGTTTTGTTTTGTTCTCCTTTTGTCATTTTATGTTAATTATCATTTATGGAAGGTTGTAATTTTTTGTAAATTTTGTTCCAAAGTTACTTCCAACCATTGTTGTTATGGTCCATTATGTCATTTATCGATGACAATAAAAAAGAATGTCTGGCAAATTCCACTCGCTCTCGATCCAACCAGCTCCATAACATAATCTTTTCCAGAGAATAGTTCTCAGTTTTTACTGCATTCAATTCTACTGGCAGATACAATGATTCCACTTTGTGTGGGGCTCTGTACTTGTCAATTGTCCCAAATTGCGCGCACACATCCTGCCAGTGGGACCGAGTCCAGCTGGCCAACTGTCCACCTCATAGTCTTGTTTTTTTCTTAATTCCTGTTATGTTTGTAATGGGAACAGAGCAATGGCTGCTAATAGTCGTGTGGTCATGGAGCGTGGGCAATGTGGAGAAAGCTGAAGGGAAATGAAGACAAAGGTTGGATATTTTGGTTGGTAAGTGGCTCTTGACCTTAGAACCTTCAACTCAGCTCTCCAAAACCACAATATAGTCGCTAAACCGTAGAATTGTACCAACTAGAACCATACAAAACTGGGATATCCATGTAGCATTTTAGAATACAACCACTATCCTTAAGCATGTGATAACATGGGGCGATAAAGCAATTAGGGCTACTGACTTGGATGTAGGTATGTGAGGGACCATTCATGGTCACCGTGGGCCACCTATTCTTTGAGTTATGCACTGGGGGTTCTAATTTGGAACCCTTCCTCGAAGCACCTGGAAGCTTCGTCTATTGTAATGCTGCATGACTGCAATATAATGAAATAATGTACTTGAAAAGATTTTGACTATAATGCTGCGTTAATATATATCCTCCCCGCGATGCCACAAGATCCTGTGGTTGTAAATTGTATGCAGATAAAGGACTCCCGAGGGATTGCTTATAGCTGCAGTTTACCATCACCACCCTTATGATCTTGTTAGTTTTTTTCATTTTTCTTTTCTTAAAATAGACCACTTTGCTGTTAAAAAATTGCAACAGAAGGACAGCCAAGATTCTGCACGGAAAACATACAGGTGCGATAATTGGGAATACAAAGGCATATACGCGGTGACATCACCCTAACAGGCGAGCGGCTGGATTCATTTTCTAGATGTGACAGCGAGTCTGCAGAGAGGTGCTGCAGTGAACGTGCCCATATTTCTCACTGTGGACGGGCAAAGAAATTAACTGCATCTTCTTGCCCTCCCTCCCTCCTCTTCCTCCTCCTCCTTCTCCTTCTCCTTCTCCTTCCACCCTTCTCCACGCAGGGAGAGAAAGAGGGAATGAATTAATAACAATAAAAGGATGAAACAAAGGAGAGGAACGGGGCTATCGGACTGTGAAATGAAAACCATGACTGCAGCCGACATTTAAAACCCTTTCGCTTCCACCAGGGGAGAGGCGCGGGGAACGGCTGCACCAGTGTGCAGAGGTGGAGCTGAGGGCTGAGATTGTATGTAAGGGTACTGTGAGGCAGGGAGGGGGCATTAGTTGGGGGATTTAACCCCTAAAGTTCTACCAAGGTTGGATTTTAGGGTGTTTGACAAACTAAGTTACCCTACAAGCTTAGCTGCATGGCGTCCATGTGTGTTTGACTATCTTCTAGCCTATATGGACGTATGTGGACGTATATATATATATATATATATTGTAGATGCTAGAGAAGGCTGTGACTGCTTATGATGTTACACACGGGGTAGGTAAATGGACACCATAAAACATAAACCTAGGAACCACAATGAATATCAAAAACTAAGACCCCATGTAGAAGAAGAGGACATCTTTGGCCTGCCTTAATGCACTGAAAAATGTCCTGGCTGTCTTTTCAAGAAGCAAAATGGCAAGGGTTCTGCCTATTTATTGTCTAAGGAGGGAGAACAATGTTAGTCTTGCCAACAAGGAGTTGTTAAATCAAGGCAAACTATTTAAAAGGGTAGAAGCTTAAGCCAGAGCCCTTGGCTCATTCCCGACTCAAGAAGGACTCAACACCAAAGTCCGGCTCGACTCTGCTTTTGAATGATTTGGCGAGCCAGTCATGGTGGGTTTGGTCCCTTTCATCTTTTTGTTTTCCATGGCCAGTGCTAACTTTTGATCACACAATTTACAGTAGAGGAAGTATAGCTTGTATCTATAGGGATTTCCAGAAGATGTTTGCCAACAGAATTATTTGGACCTGGAGAAAAGTTCTGACTTATCTACAGGATCTTCTTCCCATTGACAACCTTTCGATCCTTGTTGTCCTAATGACTAATTTCATAAGCTGGACACACGTAATTACACAAACCTTTCTATCTGGGTAATTTCCAGCTACTGTGTGTGATGTCATTGGGTTCTGATACGAGAGGGAGAGATGGAGGACTTGTTAGCGAAATAAGGAAATTATGGGGGAGAAGAGTGATAAAGTCAGGAAAAAAAGATAGAGACAGAGAAGGAAATGACAGTCTGATAGAGAAAACGGTGGCTTTGTTTTAAGGAAGCTTTGTTCAGTGTGGAGCAATAATGGGATATGGAAACACATGGGTATGGGGTATCTGTAGTAATACTGTCACAGCAATGTTATGGATAAATCTTAGAAAACAACCAGCTAGGAGAAATATACCAGCGATAATCCAGTAATGGGCCTAAGAGTATATTAGAGAGATCAGATGGAAGGGTGACTTCACAACATGGTATAAGGTATTAAGGACTTGGGCCATAATGGCGCACTGGCTGTTGGATTGGGTGTTTTTAGGGGATAAAGTGTGGTTAGATGCAATCACTATTTGGATACAGAGTAGGATTATCAGCAGACGTTATTTTGGGGCAGAATTAGATTAAGGGAAAGCTAGGAATGGAAATATTGATAGGATGGGGTAATCTCCAGTGTTAATCAGATGTTTAAACATGTGTAATACAACGTTCTAGCACCCAGGGTGTTAATACGTGATACCAGTGATTGGGTTTGCAGAAAGCGAAAGAGAGTGGTGTCGTGTACTGGGTGGGTACAGTATGAGAGGTGCACGGCCGCTGTGACAGGAGACTTAATTAAGGCAAAGGTTCCTGTAGGGCAAAGATGGGGGTATGTGAGTGGGGGGTCTGCCGGATGGACTGGGATACAGAGCTTGGTGCAGTGCAGATAGGATACCATTTCAGAGCTCTGTACAGAGCACATTGTATAGTGCTGCAGACCTGTTTGCAGTGCAGATAGGATAGTGTTGCCATGTGCTATGCAGTGCGGATGCGATGGGGCTGTAGAGATCTATGCAGTGCAGATGGGATGCGGGTGCAGAGCTCTAGGCAGTGCAGATGTGATGGTGCTGCAGAGATCTATGCAGTGCAGATGTGATGGGGCTGTAGAGATCTATGAAGTGCAGATGTGATGGTGCTGCAGAGCTCTGTGCAGTGCAGATGGGATGGCGCTGCAGAGCTCTATGCAGTGCAGATGGGATGCGGGTGCAGAGCTCTAGGCAGTGCAGATGGGGTGGTGCCGCAGAGATCTATGCAGTTCAGATGTGATGGGGCTGTAGAGATCTATGCAGTGCAGATGGGATGGTGCTGCAGAGCTCCGTGCAGTGCACTTAGGATAGTATTGCAGAGCTCTGTGGAGCATGGGTTCTGCGGGGGGGATTGAGGCACAGATCTGAGTATTTTCAGACTGGGTTCTGCAGGAATAGCAGGGGTTCTGCAGGGCAGGATTAAAGGACTCTAGCAGTAACAGATTTTCCTGCTGCCGGCTTCCCGCCTCGTTAACTAAACAGTTTAAGCTCCTGATGGGATGGACACTGAATACAGAATAAGTGGTGTACGTGCCCAAATCTGGGTCACCTCCAGCTCACCACTCCAGCTTTCCTCCTATTTACTCCTTCCCTTCCAAAAGCCTCTGCCAACGCAAAGAGGGACTTCAAAACACTCTTAGAAGGAATAGCCCTGGGTTTGCATATGTATAAATGTATATGGAAACATTATACATTTAAACGTTTTGAAAGATAAAACATCGTGGAGGGGGGGGATAAATGAACAGGAGAAGGCTATTATAAAATGGAGCTGGAGATCTCTTCTTGTTTTCTTATCTACAGCCAGAAAAGGGTTAAAAGGAGAGGATGAAGGATAGAACAGTCAAGAACATTCTGTGTTCCAAACCAGCCGAAGGATCTATAAGGTTGTCCAGATGCTCGCTTGGTGAAAACTAATGACGATTTTGGACAAAAGAATCAAAATAAACTTTAAGTTAAATCTTCAGCTCCGTTTTCCTAGAAGAGGAAGATGGGGAGTCGGGTTTAGAAAGACATTCCTGTTAGCAGAATGTTTCATTACAGACATTAGAGCAATATTTCACCCGCGGGCTCCCGTGAAAACGCAAGATTTACACCCTAAATAATTAACGCTCCCTGTTTTAGATGGAAATTTTCTAGATATCTCGACTTTATCCTCTGCTTTTCTGCATTCACGGCTTAATGTTGTTCTATATATAAACCCAGCACGTCATCCTGTCAGCGACAGTATACATCATCCACTTTATATTACACGTTCCTCCTGCACCTCGTGCTTATTCTGTACCCCCTAAGCAATAGTCTACAGCCATCATGCTTTAGTCTATTTTTGACTTAGATTATAATTATTTTACATCATCTTGGATGACTTGCTTTACAAAAGCTGGTGTAAAAAAACCCATTTTATTCCTAAATACCCAGTTGGGTTTTCTTTGTCCATTGTGCAAGGACCTTTCTTTATGTCGATAAACTTGCCCCGTCGATACAATCCAGCTTCTCCTAGACTCCAGCTCCTCACTTTAAATATAAAAGGTCAGAGCCGATGCAGATTTGTCTCCACAGGAGCTCCGTCTGCTGGATGCCACTGGAGGAAGCCAAACTCTGCGTGTGCTTCCTTTATTACACATTCACATGGTACGTTTTTACAGAGTCCTCACCCCTCCTGGCATTGGAAGCAGAGCCTCTTCCAAGCTCGTTCTCGGTTATAGCTGCTCGTATTGGTGGAAACCATTCGAAATGTGATACTGTTTCTCAAAGGATAACTAAGGCAAACATTCTTGTCTATTTCCAGCATCACATGGAGGTGGCAGATAATTCAGTAATTTAACACAACGGCAATGGCAACCATACCTGATCATGGCTATCTCCTGAAACCCAAGCATGAGCTCAGGGGGAAAGTCTTGTAGATAAATAGAACAGCCTCAGAAGTGGTAGAGGGTAATACAGTGAGGGTATTAAACAGTCATGGGATAGGCATTTGGCTCCTGAATCAAAGACGAGACCAAAGACTGAATAAGGTTTTGAGTCTTTATAACAGGAAAAACAGGTGACTAAACAGAGGTGAAGAAGGCCGATCTGCCGGCACATTATAGGTTTTTATGTTTTCCCATTGCCTAAATTACCAAATTTCTCCATAATTGGATTTTAATCTCATTTTCATTTAGTTTATCTCTATTGTCCTAAATATATCTTCTTGGTCCCCAGGTCCAAACATGAACAACCAACCTTTTACCTCTCCCTCACAGAACCTTCTAATATTTCCTCCATATCTGCTCCAAGGGTCAATGCTGGTTTCCCTCAAGGTATTGCATGTTCACCAGAAGAATGGAAGTCCATACATTGGTCCTTCTCGATCTTTGTAACTTAACTTACTGTTCCCAGTTTGATACATTTTACTATAGTTACGCTGTTCCTCCAGCATTCTATCTTAGGCTAAGAGCGACTTTTTTTTCTTGTTTATAAAGATCACTGGAAGGTGCGTCTTTTTTTCTCTTAATCGCTTCTAGGAACAGAATCTTCTCACTCATCGCCTCACCTTTACAACTGCAACTCCCTCCTATCTTACATTTCCTTATTCCATCTGTCGTCAATCCCATCCATGCTAAACCCTACGGTCATAATCATCGGGTTAAATCACTGCCTCTCACCTGCCAGGATACTATGCAAATCCCTCAACTGGATTCTTATTACTCCCCGAATCAAACTCCCAGTCCCCACTCTCACATTCAAATCCTCTGTTAAAAGTCAGTCCTTAAATCCAAACGATTCCTTCAACTGTCAACACTTCCTCTGCTCTGCCGGTGACTTATGCCTTATAGCTTTTTATGTTTTGAACTGTCACTTCTACGCATAACATTTCTTCTTCTCCTTATTCTCCTGGACAATTCTAAAAAAAGAACATTAGATACTCTCCAGCTATATGACTATTGAACCTGTTTGAGATAATTATTGAAGTTGGATTTTGATTTTTGGGATTGTCTACTCGTTGACATGTATTTGTATTATTAAACGTTCATATTGTTGTATTAGAATATGTTTTGCAAGTAAATATAAGGTAATGGGAGAGGAAGGAGATGCAGAAAGTGATGATTTTGAAGCCATTGAATGGGAAGAAGAAGAAGAAGTTATAGCCTGGCGGGTTGGAGGGCATAGGAGACATTCATAGTCAGGATGTGTGAGGAAGAGAGAAGGCCATGTACATTGTGTGCGGGGAGAGAGAGAGGCATGGGTAGGACATGTGGAAGGGTAAAGAAGGGCATAGTAAGAGAAGAAAGAGGACGGAATATTCAAGTAGGCAGCACCAATATGTGGAAGAATAAGGACGTCATGGTTAGAGGGTGCATAGAAAGGAGAAAAAGGCATAACTTCGCTGTGTGGGGAGGAGAAAGAAGTTGGGATGAGTAGGGAAGGTTCTTGAAGGGAGAAGGGCACTGTTACAAAATGTGGAAAGGAGAGATGGAGACAGAGGAAAGTTCCTGAAAGAGAAGGGCACAGTTAGGAAGGGAGAGAATAGCTTGACACATAGAGGAAGGGAGAAAAGGGTCAACATCAGTGGAAGACATAAGTAAAAAGTCAGAGAGTATTTGAGAGAAAATAGTACGTTACATTTTTATCTCTTCTCCTACACACTAAGCTCATCACTCTGTAATACATAGTAATTTCATTATCTCCATATTGCACGTTTTCAGTAATAAGGGCATCTTTATCCTTTATAAATCCATACATAGCATTTAGGCATGTCAAAAAACGAATGGTGATAGTGATAATGATTCTCGGTCAGGTTCAACATTCCATCTTATCCCTTTATAACCCCTGCATTTTGCCGTTTGTTATTCATTAAGTGTCCCAAATTCTGTGTATTTCACTCTCTTTTTGACTCTTAGATAAACGTTCAACATGGGATTTTGACAGGGGACAGACAAGCCCCCAACCCCATTGTTGAATCTGTTCTCACCGCGTGTTAAAGTATGAGGATTTCGACAAGTCATTTCCCGGAGTCTGTTTGCTCGAAATGATTTCATTCTCCCTGTGTTTGCCCAGATTATGGTGCCTGGTTTTTGCAGGAGTCCCGACAACTCAACTCAAACAATTAACGCTTTCCTCATTTTATTTTGTTTTTTTAATCTAAAAAATATTCTAGCTCTGTTCTGAGGGACATAGGCTACTGAAGAAATGGGCATGAGAAAGGGGTATCTGCCCCCTCTTGGTATTTTACGCGATTAAAATGCTGAGCAATTTGAAAATGCTGTAAGGATGGATTTTTAAGAAATTAGGAAAGGAGAGACAAAGTTTGTAGGAGTTATAATTAAATTAGAGACAAAAAAAACAATAAAAAGAAAGAAGGGCTTCGCCATGGCAGAAAGTGGGGTATTTTGGCTCTGATTTTGCCTTTGACACCTTAAAAATGTATGCAATTTAAATGCAATGGCCGGTATTTTTTGCAGGGCAGCGCTCCCCTCCGGTCGCTCTGTTTTTAGCGCAGCGCTACGTGCCGCCACGGTGTGATTGGCGGAGGCTGAGCGCTGGGGGGAAGTGATGTTTAATTTCATGACGTCACTTCCTCCAGCGCTCTGAAGTCTGGCAGCATCAGCAGACTGGCCGGCCTGTGCATGCTCGCTGTCTGTGTACTTGGAGGAAAAAGCCTTATGTCCCAACTCCTGCCTGCACTGATAAAAGTGAACTGAGGTAGGTGCACATTATGCTTCTGTGACAGGAAATATTGGGGGGTAGGTGCACATTATGCTTCTGTGACAGGAAATATTGGGGGGGTAGGTGCACATTATTTTTCTGTGACAGGAAATATTGGGGAAGGTAGGTGCACATTATGTTTCTGTGACAGGAAATATTGGGGGGGGAGGTAGGTGCACATTATGTTTCTGTGACAGGAAATATTGGAGGGGTAGGTGCACATTATTTTTCTGTGACAGGAAATATTGGGGAAGGTAGGTGCACATTATGTCTCTGTGACAGGAAATATTGGGGGGGGCCGGGGGGAGGTAGGTGCACATTATTTTTCTGTGACAGGAAATATTGGGGAAGGTAGGTGCACATTATGTTTCTGTGACAGGAAATATTGGGGGGGAGGTAGGTGCACATTATGTTTCTGTGACAGGAAATATTGGAGGGGTAGGTGCACATTATTTTTCTGTGACAGGAAATATTGGGGAAGGTAGGTGCACATTATGCTTCTGTGACAGGAAATATTGGGGGGAAGGTGCACATTATGTCTCTGTGACAGGAAATATTGGGGGGGGGCCGGGGGGAGGTAGGTGCACATTATGTTTCTGTGACAGGAAATATTTGGGGGAGGTAGGTGCACATTATGTTTCTGTGACAGGAAATATTGGTGGGGGAGGTAGGTGCACATTATGTTTCTGTGACAGGAAATATTGGGGAAGGTAGGTGCGCATTATGTTTCTGTGACAGGAAATATTGGGGGAGGAAGGTAGGTGCACATTATGTTTCTGTGACAGGAAATATTGGGGGGGTAGGTGCACATTATGTTTCTGTGACAGGAAATATTGGGGGGGAGGTAGGTGCACATTATGTTTCTGTGACAGGAAATATTGGGGGGTAGGTGCACATTATGTCTCTGTGACAGGAAATATTGGGGGGGAGGTAGGTGCACATTATGCTTCTGTGACAGGAAATATTGGGGGGAAGGTGCACATTATGTCTCTGTGACAGGAAATATTGGGGGGGGGCCGGGGGGAGGTAGGTGCACATTATGTTTCTGTGACAGGAAATATTTGGGGGAGGTAGGTGCACATTATGTTTCTGTGACAGGAAATATTGGTGGGGGAGGTAGGTGCACATTATGTTTCTGTGACAGGAAATATTGGGGAAGGTAGGTGCGCATTATGTTTCTGTGACAGGAAATATTGGGGGAGGAAGGTAGGTGCACATTATGTTTCTGTGACAGGAAATATTGGGGGGGTAGGTGCACATTATGTTTCTGTGACAGGAAATATTGGGGGGGAGGTAGGTGCACATTATGTTTCTGTGACAGGAAATATTGGGGGGTAGGTGCACATTATGTCTCTGTGACAGGAAATATTGGGGGGGAGGTAGGTGCACATTATGTTTCTGTGACAGGAAATATTGGGGGAAGGTGCACATTATGTCTCTGTGACAGGAAATATTGGGGGGGGCCGGGGGGAGGTAGGTGCACATTATGTTTCTGTGACAGGAAATATTTGGGGGAGGTAGGTGCACATTATGTCTCTGTGACAGGAAATATTGGGGGGGAGGTAGGTGCACATTATGTTTCTGTGACAGGAAATATTGGGGGAAAGGTGCACATTATGTCTCTGTGACAGAAAATATGGGGGGGCAGGGGGAGGTAGGTGCACATTATGTTTCTGTGATGTCATGCATATATAATGAATTAGGCAAATTAGCATGGCCGGTATTTTTTGGGTGGTGTCAACCCTAGGTATGTATAGAGTGCATATGGTATCTACAATATGTTCTTTACTATATGGTTCTTTTTTCATTAGGGCATTAGCTGCCATTCTAATATTTAAGAAGGGTAATTATGAAAAATAAACCAGTTTTAGGCCAAAGAGTCCTCAATATGGATAAGCCGTCTTCAAAGTATAGCTCACAATGCACAACCCCCCCATTAATAATCTTTATGCTTTTTAATATATGTATTATTTTGGCAGGAGGGGGTAACTTACCAGACTGGTAAACATCCAAAGTTTTTGTTTTGAAGTGTACTTGCAAATACATTTTCCAAACACCAATGTTTTAACGTTAATAAATAGCAGTATACGCATCGAGATTGCAAACTCCTTAAAACCAGCAAAAAAAAAATGCGGAAATTGCTAAAAAAATAAGTAACTATTTTATATATCCAAACTACTTTTATTTACAAGTTTAACAAATATCCAACAGTCATCCCTTATCTTATTTGATTACATATGAGCAATTTAGGCTTTCAAATACTTATCTTTCGATTGAAAAAGAAAACATTACTTTTTGTACTTTTCCCCGTTGCTGTAATGTCTTTATTTTTTCCGTCCCAAATCATAAAAACGATGAAATGGGCCAAAAAACAGAGACAAAAAAACCCAAATATATTTACTGTAAAATCAAGCTGAAAGGGGAGGAAATTGCACAGCGTTAAAGAAAAGGAAATTATCTTGGAAGACACAGTGTGAGAGTTCTCGGGGGAGGTGTGAACAGGTTCAGGTGGTTAAACGGCAGGTTGCGACTTAACCATTTTTTTCGTTCAGTTGGGTTCTAATTGAAGAAGCAATGTTCCTCTACATTCTCATAAGCCAAAGGGTTAACAAGTCAAGTTGGCGGTGTAACTTTAGGGGGCGAGGAAGCCATTTAAAGGCTTTAACGATAAACAACCAACATCTGTGACTAATAGAACGGTAGGGATCCCCTACCTATACGCAAGGCAACAGCAGGGAAAGCTCTATCTAGAGGAGTTTATAACCCATCTTGTGAGCCTGGGGGACGAGAACACAACATCTGTTGCTTTTCTACCTCCTGCGTGCCGTCTGGGGGTATCTGCGCAGGTGCACATACGCTCCCTGAAAGGTTCAGCAGAGGGGGCAAGGCACGGAAACCCAAAAGCAGCACGATCTCCAGAGGCCGAGGTCATGAAACCTGTCGTTTTATCAGATATGCAGAACTTTAAGGAACGCTTTAGGGAAATCTCTTGCACTTGATTAATCCTAAGGGTACCCGCAGCATAACGGAAATGAGCGAAATGTACTTTGTAACAAGGATGAGTATATCCATAGTCCATATGCTTGTCCTCCAGTCATCTGCAAATATAATTGGGGTTTATCCACTAGAGGACTGTTTTTTTAGGAAATGCTGTCAACTTAATATATGTGTTAACAAATAATAGAACTTAAAATAACATCACTCTCACTGATCTCACACACAGCCTCATATGCAAATGAATTGTTGCTCGTGCATATAGTTATTTTGCATAGATGGTCTCTGTTTATTGATATTTCTTCTTAGATTATTAGAATGTGAGATGGATGAAGTCAAAAGCTGAATTATTTCCCCAAATTCCTGAAAAAGTGTGATGTGTCATTAACCTTGAATAATGCTGAGGAGTGAGGATTGTAGGACATTTATGGACCAAACAGAACCAGATTTATCCCAAGATCTAGACTTTAATGAACTTTTCTTGGTCCCCTAGGTTGAGGGACACACATTTGGGTATAGAATGACTAATAAAAACATACAAATTTCAAAAATGATTTGAGGTTCTTGGGGTCACTAAAGGATCCTAAATGAAGCCTTAAAGTGTCCATTGCTGCTTTTGATGTACCCTTTATCATGATGGAGCTCACGCATTTATTAACACACTGGGATTGTATTAGAATAGACTATCTTCTACCATCTTTTCACTATGTAGCAGCGTGCTACTAGCCACAAGCTCCCAGTACAACCATAAGGGTTCCACCAGTGTTGATCCCTCCTGTTGAGTTTTTATCCACACATTGACCATTTATTAAGAAGCCTCGCCATCTGGTTTTTCCAGCCTCCGTTACATAGTTCCACCTCATAGTATCAGTCGTTACTTGCAAGTTGCACCAGCAGGTTTTGTAGAAGCCTCGTTGGAGAACCGCGTCAGGGTTCTGTACTTTATTATTGTGCCTCTGTATTATGTACTAAAATGTATTTGTTTTTAATGTTAGCTGTCCATATCTATATCGGATAGCGCTCACACCAATCTTCTTTATCTGTATCTTGAGGTCACTGTTGAGGTGTTTGTGAGCAGTTTTAGACTAAAGAGCCTAAAAAAAATTTGTTAGTATATGGAGCATGCAGGTCTAGAGCAAAAAATGAAATATGCCCTTCGATGTGTAATAGAAATATTCTAAATCATTGATACATTGTATATGAAGGATATTTATTGTTACACAGGTGGAACCTGTTTTAACCACATCAACGTTAATGCATATTTATTGGATAAGATCATTTAAAATTCAGATCCAGTGAGCCCTCTGACCTCTCCCTGAAAGCATTGCGTTTAGAATCAAAGTCTGTGTTAGAAAACTACGTCTAATGTTTATTGGTAGTTGGTTAAAAAAAAAATACTTGTTTGGGTGGATCGATACATATTAACAATTCATATATCAGCACATCATTTGCAGAGGTATCCATAATTCATCAGTAGTGAGGTACTCTCTGAAAAAGCTTGTGTCTCCGTGCTTTAGTCTCTTTGTCATCAATTTATTAGCCTGTTCAACATCCTGTGATGTACCTTGTTGCATCAAAGTAGCAAAGTCTGTACACAGAGCAGATCAGGATGTGTTCAGTTATTTATATGCCTGCCAAGTCCTTTAAATTTTGCTATTCTAAGAACATACTGACGTGTTTGTTATCTCCGAAAGAATGGCCTCTTGGCTAGATCCAAAAGTTTCCTCAGACTCTAGAATTTGGCAGATAATAGGACCTTCCTTTCCATGGAAAACCCAATGGAAACCATCATGTTTCCATTGCTGAGTTTCAGAGTTTTTCAAGCGTTGACATCACATAACAGTTTGAGATGTCACGATGCATAATGTTTGGGGAAACCACCACTTTGACATTCATCTATGCATGAATGGGAGTGCCACTAACAAAAGTGGGTTTCTGTACAAAAACTTTGTCATTCAGATATGTCAATTGTCTCTTAAAAGTTTTGAAAGGGGACCATTCAAATTTTGACAGGCCTACTCCCATAGAAGCCACTTCAGTAGAGAGCTTGAAGAACAAGGCTTATCCATTGTTGGACCCATTTATGATGACGTGTCTTGACACTGCCATTCTACTGGACCCATCATTAATTGACCTATGCCATATTATTCATTTCCACAGTAAAGAGATTTTAAGTCCTATCTCGATGTCACCTTGACATTGGCCAATTGACCATCTATTTTCAGTCCCTAGATTACTCAGTCTTTAAAAACCATACATCATAGAGGAAAAAACACACTATTTTTGTTTTAAGGAGTAAGTCTTGGCAACTGAAAAAGATAAATCATTAAGTGGCCAGTGGAAAAAAAATCAAGACGTGACAAATAGCCGACAAGTTTGACATCTTCAAGAGGTTCAGCCATCTTTAAAATTAAAAAATTCAATTTTCTTTTTAACTTATTCTGATATATCTCTTTTATTCATCCATCTAGCTCTGATGAAATCCAGTAAATGCAAATCTCTTGTTTTTATTTCTTCAAAAATATTATACCGTAACCTAAGCTTACAGCAAACAGGAAATAAGTTCAGGCCGACGGTAGAAAAACTGTTTTATAATAAAAGAGATTAAGTAAAGGATGTAAAAATGTGTTTACTGTGTTCAGGAGTAGTTTACAAATACGTAAAGTTGGCCATATAGAATTAGGCAAAATTTCATCTTTCTAGAGGAACACGACTCTAAAATCAGTTCCCTCTCTTTCAATCAACGCTGTTTATGGCTACATTGTTAACTGTGCGTAAAAACATTCTCCTCGTACAGAAAAAGGTGAAAAATATATTGTAAATTTTCTTCTGCGGCTGAATTTCTATAATCTGCATTGTCAGGGACGCTTAATGAATCATTGGTGAGGACATGCGAGAGTCCTTAAAAACTCACCTCCTGAAATCTAATTTCTCCTGATATTTAAATCCCTTTTACAGAGGATAAAAAAGAAAAAAGTAGCAGATTTATAGAGCTACACATCAAAACAGTGATGATCCTTCCAAGCTAGACAGAGATAAATTTAAAGCTGAGTATTGATGTTATAAACACCTATTTCATATTAATGGGGATAAACTAGAGGAAAAGAAAAAAAGTTATCTTTTCTTAATAGCTTTGGTAAACAATATGGTTCTAAAAATGAACTAATGGAATGGCTGTATTGTCCCTTTAGCTTTTTCTGAACTCAATAAAACGTTGTGATGACCATAGGGCGATAATAACTGCAGCTGTTATGGGAATATCCCCTTTAAGATATGGTTATATGGCCCTCCTGGTGTAGGAGTTTAGATATATCGAGTATAAGGGTAAGGACTCACGTTCTTGAAGATACAAAGGTAACAAGGGCAAGGTCAAGGTAGACAGACGGATTCCACAATCTGCAGGAGCTATAACATACAATCTTTTTTCTTTGAGGTAACATGACTTCCCAGAGACCTCAACAATTTAAAAATACTTAATGCAGTGTCGGCCAAGTTTTTCTAGGCGTCCATGAAGACCCTTTGCCAGTCCATGATCATCAAAGTTTACAGCCACCAAAGGTTGACGTTCGCTGTTTGTATAATCTAGAACCATCCTGAACATTTGAGGTCCATTATATTTGTGACAAACTCCAATTACCAAAGCTATGCACACATACCATAGGATTTAATTTAAATATTCCACCTGAGGCTCAGTGGCCACCAAGGTTAGTTGATTGATTACATGTTAATCAGATATATCCTAAGACTTATGGTTCTTGAGTTAAAGAAAAGTGGTGAATGAGAGTGAAAGAGGAAGAAACACGAAGAACCCGATTGAAGAATAGGATGCTGTGGCCAGAACACAGGTGTGAAAATCGTATCCAATTCAAACTTTACTGGCTGCGCATGAACTTGCGGCAAAATGTTTACATACAATGCCCAGAGTGAATATTTTTTTCGTTACCAAGTTGAATGGAGACGAAGGAGATGAAAGAAAGAACAAGGAGTGGAGAACAGGTCGAGGTGAGAGAGCTTAGTATTGACGATAATGAGAGTTATAGCCAAAAAAACAGCAAAAGGAACATTGGGGATCTGACCTCGCTCTACAGAGTCAAAGGTTTCCATTATAAAAGAAGCAAGGGACCAACGCATTCTCTCGCACTGACAAAAATAGGCACATTAGAGGAACTCGGACTTGATGAGCTCTGAGACTGAGAAGCGATCTACTGTTTTCTGCAAAGCAATTTGTGTTACAATATTCAGGGAGGAATAAGGAGCATTTGAGGTTAACCTCTTTTTGGTGACATAGATAGCGTGAGCCATCTTCATTAAGGTCCCAAACAAACCCCTCGATGTAGCAAGCTCTAACGCTGGATCTAAAATAGATTGTAAGCTCTGTTTCAGTGTCCCACTGCACAAAAGCCCGTTTTGCATCGACATTATGCCTTATGTATGACACAGCACTTGGACGCCAGTAGGATAGGGGTAGTTAAACTCAGGTTAGGTGTTTTTGCCCTATGGAAATGACACTATGTGAAGCTTTTCCGTGACCTCCGCTCGCTAGCTGGCAGTGCCTGCTACCTCTAGGACTGAACGACTCTTTACATGCACTCAGGAGTACAGAGCTAGGCTGTCACCTGCGTGATTTGTTAGCCCAAGGGATAGTCGCGGGAATATACAATAACTCTTTTTAGCTGTGTATAGGGCAAAGTCATGACTTTATTTGACAGTATATCTCTATTGAGAGCAATTTTAATCCTCATTGAACGGTGATCACTTTGTGTATGATGTAGTGTTTATCAGCAGTAATTGCCTAGTCGGTCTTTCAGATGTCTGTGTATTGATCCCTCTCCTCACATTCTGGCTGCATTATTCCTGCAATGTCCCTGCCTCCCTTGTCACCCGATTATTGACTTTACTGCATTTCCAACCCTACCCTGAACTACAGGGGAAATCTCAGAGCTCGTTTTGTTGTGTCCTTTGCCTACGGGACAGCAGCTGTTCCTTCGCTGTATGGACTGATATGTCAATTGCAGGTGGCTATTCTAGAACTGCATGATCTTGGTGGCCATCTTGTAATCACCACCTGCTTATGGATCAGAGGTTCATCCTTGTGTTCCTTCCGGAATATATCAATATATTAGTTCCCACCTTGGCCTGTAGGTTCTGCAGAGATGGTTTTGGGACTGAGGTGGGGTCCATTATACTGGTCTAGAACCATGACAGCGATTAAACATGGATGAGTTTACAAAATGTGCATTTCATAAGACTTAATTGATAAAGACATCCAACACCTCTCCTGTTGCCCCATTATGGTTCCATTAGGGCTCGCTTAGGACATTTCTTTTCTTAGTCCAATATAACGTGATTATGTTTCAACTCTTCTAGAAATCCATCCCTCTAGTTAAAGCCCTATTGAAAACCCTTAGCTGTTGGGACATTGGCCAAAGCTCTGTCATAGCATGACCCATTTGCCTCTGGGAGCCAATTGACCCCATCAAGAGTCTCAAGCCCAGGTAGATGACTTAAAGTAAAGGCTTAAGGAGCCCTGTTGTCTCTTGAGCGCCAGGGTAACATATGGATTATGTTTGTGGACTTCTTTTTTTTTTCTCCAACTTTAAAACTTCATCTGATGGAAAATACAGTCAGTAAGGTCTACAGGTGACTATAAATTTTGTTAGAACTGCACTTCTATTGCCTTATTTCAGATTCTTAGCTATGAATTATATATTGTGGTAGCAATAACCAACCATGCTGTATATTGTAGGTATATTACATTAATCTGCAGTTTTTCTTAGGGTATATTGGGAAGTAAATATGGTCGCGGCTCACATCTGGCCCTATAGTCTTGTCATTTGGCTCTTCCACATGTCTGTAGAATATTATTGCAATTCATATTACATTGGAATGATCGTGGTACAGAATTGTGTGTAATAACTTGTATAGGACCATTTTGATGCAACACAGACATTAATAAATCATATAAATGAATCAGCCAGTTATTCAGGACATATGTGGGGTTCTCGATAGTAGGTAGGCCATGAAAATTTTACTGTGATATTGTGTGTTTATCTGCTTATGTATTTTTGAGGTCCAGTGGCCTTCTCGAAGTTGGTTATCTGCAGTATTTCTTGGATGGGGGCTGTTGGTTATTTGGGATATTTCTTGGATGGGGGCTGTTGGTTATTTGCCATATTTCTTGGATGAGGGCGGTTGGTTATTTGGGATATTTCTGGGTTGAGGGCGGTTGGGTATTTACGATTTTTCTTGGATGAGGGCGGTTGGGTATTTACAATATTCCTTGGATGCCAGTCTGTATTTTTGAGGGTGCCTTGCTCGGACATCAGGTTCCCATTGACTCCTTGTTGCTTGCTAGCCTCACACTCAGACGCTCAGTGAAATTCCTCAATCCGCAGGAAGCAGCAGATAAAGTCTCTATATTGATTTGCTGCTCAGCGGAGCAGATAAGTTTTTTTTTTTTTTTTTTAAAGCCAATCACGGTGGAAATGAAATCGTTTTCTCTCAGCTCCAGGCTCATGGCTCTTTTTGTCATCCTTCCTCTCAACCTCTCTCCCCTCTTCCCCCTTTTTTTAAATTCCTTCTCCTTAAAGCTCTACCATTCCCTGCGTCTTCTGTAGACACAATGTTTCTTTCCTCTTGTTCATGGCCTCCAAAATCTTCCCTCTCTTCCTTCTCTTATTAATCTATATCTACAAACACTTCTTAATCATTTAGAGCTACAGGGTAATACACGGTTAACAACATATTCCGTGCACTTCAGTAAATGTTCCTGGATCATTAGCAGTGTGATGTAGACTTCTCGTTATTGTAGAACGTCTTGGGTTCCTGATTCTGACAATGCTGCACTTTCTACAATTAAACTGCCAAAATAGGCTGGGTTTAGCATAGTGAAACAATGCGTCGATTCACAGAGAACCTCAGCCTTAAACGGAATCCGATTCAACCATTTAATCTCCCGAGTTTCGAGGACAGCCTGCAACCTCAATGGCCATTTAACAAGAGGGCCACCTGAATATATATCGCCTTGCCCTCCCTCTCTGTGCCGCTCCTGGATGATTCTCGTATAATATATTTGTTTCTTCTCCCTAAAACAATTTTGGAAAACCATCAGCCCTTATAATCCCTTTAAAAACGGGGCCTGTATCTCATTGTATTATAATTATACCAATTTCTATGCACATCTGATTCATGTAAAAGCTTGTAAGAAATGTATTAAAAACAAAGCAGAGAGCACTGAAGCTTTATACAGCGGTATGAATACAAAAAGTTCTTTTTTTCCAAAACAACGTTAAAAATTTTTTTTCTCTCTGTTCATGACATAAAAGTTTCCAAAACTTTGTGAAGTTTCAAAATAAAAATACAGGTTTTTTACATACAAAATATAGTCGTGGCACTGTAATGTTATTCAGACTATGTTTACCATCTGGTTTTACCAGGACAGTCATGGAATTAATAGGTAAGAGTCCTGGATTTGGCTCTTTATGTCCTTTCTCTCTTTTTTCTCATTTCATTTTTCTTTCTTGTCTCCTCTCTCTATATCCTTTCTCTCTCTTAAAACAAATTATTTCAGCTATCACCTGTGAAACCTTGCTCAAGGAGTGTCCATCAAAAGGTGAGAACCCTAATCCGTACGTACCAGTTGACCAGAGGCTAGTAGTAGCAATTAGGGCACGCAAGACGAGATGGAAAACAGACATCTTGGAGCATAGTTTTAAAAAAAGTTTTAGTCTTTACTATATTCCAGGAGAAAGCCCCTTACCCCTGAGAGTTTATATTTCTTATATAAAAGGAAGAATAGCTCTCTTGATTTTTTTTATTGACAAGCAGGGACGCCTATGGGGTATCTGATGTCTACTCTGTGGACCGAACGCTACTTTGTCTGGAATTTAAGTCAGGCGAATGCATCTACAGACGTCAACTTGTGTCGATAATATTGGGTTCAACCCCCGGTCATAACATCGGTCAAAATTTAGTGCTCAAGTCAGCAATTGATATAAGAACGGTCGAGATTCAACGGGGCGATTGGAACTCAGTTGACTGAGGGATAATAGCAATTAAGCATTGATTGTAAAAAATAACATTTTCAAACCCGGTTACGTTTTCCAATCAGGATCTTATCGGAGAATCTCGACCCTCGCTCGGAAAACACATTACTTATTAAGGAGTTAGAGTATGATTTGCTTTTATTGGTCCTTCTAGAGTCACATCCTTGCATCTGTAAGCACAGATAGCATATCTCGGGCAATTTCGTACATATCCGTCTTGTGTTTGTCAAGTGCAAATATCCTTGTCGGTTTTTACAGGACGCTGGAGGCCTCCTGACTTCTGTATAAGATAGAACAAGGTGGAGGGGAGCCCCGCAGAAGCTCCCCTAGGCCAGTAAAACATACTTAAACCATGGGAAATAATAATATCAAAGGCAATGTATGTTTATACTGCACTGAAATATTCTCTTTAGAAATAATAATTAGGCTTATTAGTTTTGTTGCATGTTTTTAAAATTCAAAAAAAATGGAATGTTTCATAAAATTATGAATTCAATTCAATTATTAAAAAGTGTTTATTTTTACTCTGCTAAATAAACCAACCAACACATTATCTTTCTACACAATGAGGGAAATGCTTGCCTCTTTTGATACTAGGGTTCTAAATGCATGGACAACGCAAGTGGAATTAAGGGCTAGCATTGTTGAGTTCTTTGAACCCAAATTTCCTAGCCGTTCCTCCCAGAGCTGAAGTTTCTGGGCTATAACTAGTAAATCATTAAATAAGCTCCCCCCCCCCCCAAGTTCCATATAACATATTGCCTTGACAATCATTCTTGTATTTTTTTTTTTTATTAAAGAAATCATGAAAATCAAAGAAAGCATCTGGATTCTGGTGAACAAAACTGGGGCAATTAGGGCTGGAACAGAACTTTGTTTATTAAAGGAAAACGTTTCATTGATATAAAAGAAGAATGGGAACACGTGTTGTGTCACCTTTGAAGTCGGAATACTTTGATACGCAGCCCACTTACAAATTTCCAAGACACAGACACGGCCAAAAGACAAAGGGAAAAATACTTTATCAACGTGCATGCGGGTTTTGAAGTCAGTAAGTCCTATTTACTAATGTTTCATAGAAAAATACATTAAAATATATATTATATTGGAAGGATCCTGTATAACGTGAGAAATATATTTGGCTAAAGTTATGCTGAAAACAGTATATATAACATTTTAAGTCAACATTTGCTGTTTTGAGGCATGTATGGTCCTAGTTACATTTATTCTATGATGGGAGAGAAACTTCCTCCTAAATACTTCCGGCTTTCAGAAAATGTCAATGGAGTTGGTTTGTTGAGTTGTTGGTTGAGTTGGAAGTTGAGTTGTTCACTCTTATTAAGCATTTGACCAGTTCTGGGACAACCCACCTTATCTCGAGGAGTCAAGCTGATTTTACCAAGTTGGCCAACTGTCAACTTGAGTTATCTCAACTTTCAAGGAATAGTTTCAACACCTTCTAAAGCACCCAAAAGGAACCCGGCAAAGGGATTAAACTGGCCTGAGATGTGGTCAAGTAGACCTCCAATTTTTTATTTATTTAAAAGGAAATTGCCCTCAGCTTGTCTTCCAAACTCAACATTAGTGAATAGATCCCTCACTTGTTTGTAGCTCTGCTCAAGGATCAGTTCTAGCATGCCAATTCACCTTTGACTTCAGCTAAACTTAGTAAAACCTCAGACACTCGGATAATTTTCCAAGTTCCAACTCAAAATCCAACAATAGGCTGAAATTAAAAGGGTTTGATGAAATTCACGTGGATTCCTTGAGTATGAGGATCCTTTAAGCCAATGTCTTCATATGATATGTCTTATTTATTATAAGAAAAATGTAGAATTTTTTAATATATATTTTAAAAATGATCATTACGAAAACCTCATGGCAAATAAATAAATATTTACATTCCGCTCAATATGACGGTATTATAGTCTATTAAGTTCTAAATATATGAAAGTGCTCTTCCTCTGCATTAACTTTTTTTTAGACCACAGATCCTGTCATCTGTCTGTTTCTTCTTAAGCAGCATATCAAACGTATCCAGAAGCAAAGAGTATTAGAAAATGTTAACCACTTAAGACTATTAGCCATGAAACGCCGTTGAACGTCGAATTTACAACATATACAAAGCACTCGGCTAAGCAACAAAATGTTCTAGTTTTTTTTTTATTTAAAGAATTTTCATAACCGTAAATCGTATTAAGCGCACAATTTAGTCAGCTGCGACACATATGGAAAATTTATGCAAAAATAATACTAGTTGGTAATGGGTGGAATTCTACAAAAAAAAAAAAAGTTACGTATTTTTGGTCAAGAGAAATAATATATTTTTACTTGTCCGTACTTATGGTTCAAAAACGGAAGAAAGGATGATATAGGGGTTAACCCTTTAAGTACCAAAGGGAATTGTTATTCATTTGACCACCGACCCTCAGGCGGTTTTGCCCTTTGGTTGTTAAAAATGTCAGCGTTATTGAGAAGCAAAGGGAGTTAAAAGATTAATATGTGGTCTTAATGCTTTGATCGGAGGGACTTCTGTCCCGGTCCCTGGCGATTCTGGACGCTTAATTCCTCTCCTCGCAGAGCCTCCACCTCTTGCCCCTCGGGTATGTGCTGTGCCAAGTGCACAGAGATGCAGGCTAACGTCATCACTTCAATTACTGCTTAATGGAGCGTTCCGTGTGCTCTCAATGCTGGCGGAAAAGAGGCCTGGGGGGAGAAAGGACGAGGGGCTTGGGGAGGGTGATTGAGGGAAAATAGAGGAGGAGAGCCGTCTGTTGGGCTATCAAGACGGGAGGGAAAGGTGAGGGAGGCTGGAAGAGAAGAAACAAAAAGGTCCTTATTGTGAATCAGGAAAAAGAAAGAGAACGGGGAAAACAAAGCGACGGATAGGATAGAAGAACGATTAAGGGAAAGGAGAAAAAAAATTGTAATGTCCTTTTTTAAAGGAGCAAACATGAGGACGAGGCCTTCGCCTATTAAGTTCTCGTTTGTAAGCCATTATCGCTTTCTAAATCCTTGTACAGTTGGGTTTCTTTCTTGGGCATGAACTCATTAATCTTCCACTTCCTCCTCGCCCCTCTCTCCTTCCTGTTTACATGCGTCGTTCAGGCTTCCGCACCTTGGCTCCTGATGCCTCGTCTTTTCTCTGATCATTGTCATTTTCAATAGATTTCAGCCTTTGCCTCAAGGGATCTTTTACAAAGTACTTCAATCTGCAAACCTCATCCGAAACCAGTAATCAAAGAAATGATATTATTTGTCAAATGGACTTCGAAAATCATTTCATGACTTGGAAATGCCTAGGGTAATCTTGTGTTGGTTCGCTCTAGAATTAACCCTTAAAGGACACTCCCGTAATACACCTGCAGTAAGTTAATATAAAACAGGGAAAATATTAACTCTTAAAATGATCATGTTTTCAAGCTAACTGGTTGGCACAGCCGGTTAAATGTCATGGAAACATGGAACTTGCCAACAGATCGGCCCCATTCGGCCCCCGTCTAGTCTGCCCATTTGTCCTGCTGTAAAGACTCAAACCTTAACCAGTCATTGGTCTCGTCTTAGATTCAGGAGCCGTATGTCTATGCCATTATTATTATTATTATTATTATCCTTTATTTATATAGCGCCAACAGTTTACGCAGCGCTTAATACAATACATAAATTCAATGCATATGACAAGACAAAAATTGACAGACTAAGACAAACCGATACATTTGGTGGAGAGAGCCCTGCTCGCAAGCTTACAATCTAGAGGGAAATGGGGTGACAAACATAAGGCATAGCGAAAGGGTGAGAGGTATTGTGGGGGTTGTATCGATGACAAGGAAGTTCTAGCAGCTAAGATGGTATGCTTCTCTGAAGAAGTGGGTTTTTAGATGTTTCTTGAAAGTTGGGAGGGAGGGAGAATGCTGAAGGTTCCTTGGGAGAAGATTCCAGAGATATGGGGCAGCTCGAGTGAAATCTTGTAGACAGGAAAAGGAAGAGGTGATGAGTGAGGAGGAGAGCCTTAGCCCATGGGAGGAACGTAGGGATCGAGTAGGAGAGTATTTGCTAATGAGGTCAGAAATGTACGGAGGAGCAGTATTATGGATGGCCTTATATGTCAGTGCCAGGATCTTAAATTTAATTCTAAAGGTAATTGGGAGCCAGTGGAGGGTTTCACAGAGGGGGGAAGCAGAAGAGGAGCGACGTGCAAGGAAGATGAGCCTAGCAGCGGCATTTAGGATAGACTGTAAAGGAGAGAGTCGAGACAGTGGAGTGCCAACCAGAAGAGTGTTGCAGTAGTCAAGACGGGAAATGATATGGGAATGAACCAGGGTTTTTGTGGATTCTTGGGTGAGGAATGGGCGGATATGAGAGATGTTTTTTAGGTGCAGGCGCCAGGATCTGGCGAGGGACTGAATGTGAGGATGAAGGAGAGGTTTGAGTCAAGGATGACACCAAGGCATCGGGCCTGGTTAGTAGGAGAGATAGTCGTGTTCTTAATGGTGATAGAGAATTCAGGTAGTGGAGTGGAGATGGAGGGAGGGAAGATAATGAGTTCAGTTTTAGAAAGATTAAGTTTCAGGTAGTGTTGTGACCTCCATGAAGAAATAGCAGACAAGCAATTGGTAATACGGGACAGGAGAGATGGAGAGAGATCAGGAGAAGACAGGTAGATTTGGGTATCATCTGCATATAGGTGATACTGGAGGCCAAATGAGTTGATTAGTTTGCCAAGAGAGGAAGTATAAAGAGAGAACAGCAGAGGGCCAAGGACTGAACCTTGGGGGACACCAACCGAAAGTGGAAGGGGCGATGATGTCTTGCCAGAGAAGTTGACAGAGAAGGAACGGTTAGACAGATATGAGGAGATCCAGGAGAGAGCTGTATCTCATGCATGTTTAAACTCCCTTACTGTATTACCCTCTACCACTCCTGCTGGGAGACTGTTCCACTTATCCACCACCCTCTCAGGAAACCCATACTTCCTTACATTAGATCGGTCCACTCAGCAAAAAAACCTTAATGGGTCTGTTTTATAGTTATTCTTTCCTTTGAAAGATTTCTTTATTCAGATTTTTAAAAAGCCCTTTAAATATGGAAACAAACCAGTGACTAGTTTTGTGTCACATGACAATAAAGTATTCCCTTTAAGAAAACAAGAATTGACCAAATTTTACATGTTAAAATAAATATTGATTTGAAAGGTTGGAACAGAAAGGGTTAAACTCTGCAGAGAAGATGAAAAGGGTAGACCTCTTTGGTCCATACAGCTGACACTCTAAATATTCATAACTGTTTGAGGTAACATCATGTAAGCATGGAGAATTGATACCATAACTATGTTGTAGGCTCCCTAGCCCAAGGAGCTTACGATCTAATAAAAGGACATTTAATCCAAGCACTCCTCTTTTTTCTCGCTCGCCCATCGTCTCTCCCTTCTCCCTCCTCCCTCTCATCTCCGTGCTTTCTCCATCTCTCTTCTCTCTGTCTTGGATTCCTTTTTCCCCTAATCTCAGCTAATTACTTTGAGACTTTTCCTTAATGCGCAATTAGCCCAGACCCCTTTGTCAGTCATATCCCGTCTCCGAGTTTGTCTTTTTAGGACGGAGTTATTTCTAATTGAATTAATTCCATCACGAATCGTCAATCAGGCTTTTCTTCATTAAAGACTTTCAAGTTTAGTTAATTTTTTTTTCCTTTTTTTAATTTATTTGCGTTAAGGAGGCAGCAGGTGGGGAGGAAAGAGATGCCGGGGTAATTGTTTGTGTTTTAACGCTACCTACAGATTTATTTAATTAAGTAAGAAAAAAATAAAAAAAATAAAAATAAAAAAAAGTCCTTAAAGAGCAGAGGAAGAATTTCCAAAAGATAACTAAACTCTCGGTAACGTTCCAAAAACATTAACAAAAACCTAATATTTTATTAAACGCGTTACTAATCTTTTAACGCCTTCTCTCTCGCAGTAATGGCGGCTTAAGTACTATTATATATTCAAAATTCTATTCTACTACAATGAACTTATTGCTTGCTTTGTACAATTTACAGATCCTTATCGTTTCATTTATTGTTACACCGCGGGAAGGACGGCAATTTCCGCTTTGGCTCAAGGTACCGGTTCTTAACGCTGAATGCAATTGGATTTCCGGTGATTAGGTTCTCGTTAAGATAAAAAAAAAAAAAAAAAGCCGAAAATTTGAAGTCATCAAAAGATTAGTTCGTATGAATCTTAATATTTGTGGCCCTCGATATTTCGGGGCAAAGCTATAGTCTTAAGTCAACGGTGACGTTGTCTGGTCTAGGGCGGCAGGTCTTGGGAGACCCCCTGCTGTAAAACCAAGAGGGGGGCTGATCGCGCTCTCCAGCGATCAGGTTCCCCCTGTGTTCCGCTGCTTAATGGAGAGATCTATGATGTCATATCCCGGTGCTCCACTTCTTAAAGGCACAGCGCGCCTTTTAATCTAGTGAAGAAGACGGCCGCAGAGGGGGACGGTTGGGAGGGGCCAAAAGGCAAGAGCACCCTATATTAGGAGCAACGCTGGTAAAAAAATAATTTTTTATAGACTTTTCATCTTCGCCGAATATATATCTGTTAATATGAATTGCTTTCATATATTTTGTAATAGAATCTGCTGAAAGAGTTAAATTTGGAATAATGAGCACGTTTCAACTTTTGGAAACACTAGTGGCCCCGTCCCATTCTCATAGCCGTTCCTACCATGCATGTTTAAATCCCCTCACTGTATTACCCTCTACCACTTCTGCCTGGGGGGTCAGTTCCACTTATCTACCCCCCTCTCAGTAAAGTAAAAGTTTTAATTTAATCTTCCGGCCTCTGCGAAAGTATCGTTTTTTTTTTTCTTTTCAACCGGTTATGTTTCTTTCCCGTCGGTATCTGACTCAGGGATATTATTGTATAAAAGCCCCTAAGCCTCCCGCAAACGTGCCGTTTAGATTGTAAGCTCTCCAGGGGAAAATAAGAAGTGATTTTGTGTACTCATGGAGTCTTTCCTCTCTCCCCCAGTTTTTTGTTATGTAAACCCGGCTGTGTGACGGCGAAGCACTAAATCAACACATTAATATACATTCATATTGGAAAATTATCCATGGACATAAATATTTAATCAGCTGGAATTAGCATCAGTATATCAAGCTTGTGCTGTTATCGCATTACTGGTGTGTGAAATCGCAATGCCACGGTGGGAAAACGCGTTTAACCCCTTAAATGCCATCGTACTTCCTAACCAGCTAACCCAAGACTGACTAAGACTATTAATGTGTCCTTCGGACCTGTTTATGTAGCTGAATAATGAAGACGAATACACTTTATTAACAGCATTTAAGATATAAAGCCATGAACTGCTGTTTCTATTATTGGGGCTTTTAGGGCTGTAGAACCCTGCGATACCCTAATACCCAGCAAACATTCTGACCTCTTAGGAAAGAGGGGCATCAGGGGAGGAAAAAGTGGGGGTTCAGAGATGAAGAAGGACTGGACAGGCTAAAACAGGGACACTATATATGAGATTTATAAGCAAAATTATTCCTACTGATGGGTTAGAAGGATAAACGTTATCATTTTTCTCCAGTTTTTACCCTCATTTTCTATTTTATCTCCATTTCTGCTCTCTTTCATCCTTGAGACCCTACACCACATCTCCTGTATTTTTTTCACCTCTTACTTCCTTTGCTTCTCTCTATCACACTTGTGATTGCAGTCCGGCAAGTCTGACAATGCATTAGGAACATCCAGCAAGCATTTCATTCAAAACTCCACGTAGCTCATGTTAAAATATACGCATACGGAGAACTTTACCCTTAAAGAAAACACTTAATTGTCCTCAAAATACTAATATTTCCCAGCATACATCAGACCACCTCATTTCGATTGGCTGTTGGATTTGTATCTTTAAGAAATATATAGGTAACTTGATATATAACAGCCGGAGTATTTAGGAACATATGGCCAGGTGAACGATACATCCATATTGATTGAATTCTATTTGTACCACATCTTTTAGAGAAAAAAAATGAAAATGAAAATAATATTTGGTTATTTTTTTTCATTTTTTCTTCTTTTTTTATAATTATAATAAATTATAATTATTGTTAAAAATCCGCTCTAAGGTGACTCCCCAACCCAGTTTCCATTGGGAGATCGTGCATGGACGGCAGCGATGCCTCCATCCCTATAGACGGTCTCCAGTATTTTTATTTTCAAAAGGTCGTTCGTATTAACAGGAATGGGTTAAATTAGCTGATCTTTAATACAAGATATACAAAAAAAAATTCATTTTACACCAAAGAGAGCTTTGTTTAAATGTGACTTTATTAAAAAATGAGACCACTTTATTATTTTCTGCAACGAGTACCGTATTTGTTAAAAACCTATTTATTCTTCAAGCGACAATGAATAATGAGAAAACTTAGACCTAAAAGTGCTTCCGATAAACAAAACTAAAACGGATTAAATAAGTGTTGATCGCGACTGGAGATGGAGAAAACCAAGTGGGGATATAAAAAATGTAATTTGACAAAAGAAAGCATCTTAAAAATTATTATTAGAATTTATATAAAGTGGGGAGATACATTGTATGGAGTCGTCACAAAGCGGAGACAAGAGGACAGGTGGTGTCGATATTCTTAGTTATAAATTAATGTTGGGCGACTCAAGGAGTGGACTTGGGCACCTTGGCTGCCACCAGGGGGTGGCACTGCAAAGGGTTGGGGCAATTATATAAGGTATCCGCCTATATTGGCATTCTAAATGGAACACGTGAATTTATTGGGGGGCAACTGAGAGGCTATTTGCCCCGGTTGGTATTAGGGTTTAGCACCTTTATCTTATGGAACGTTGCTTCGCTAGAGGACACAATTGCCTTGAGGCTTCTTAAGACCTACTGATTGGGATAGTTCTTCCCAGCAATACACTCCATGCGGAAACCAATATATATAGAGACAAAGAATTTGTCGGCAGATCGGCCCCCATTTGGCCCCTTGTGGTCTGCTCGGTTCTCCTGCTGTAAAGACTCAAACCTTAATCAGTCGTTGGTCTCGTCTTAGATACAAGAGCCATATGTTTATCCCATGCACTTGTTTGTATTAGCCCTTTAAAAGAGAGCTATGTTGGGATATATGATTGTTCGGAGACATAACTTCCATTTATTGGACTAAATGCCTCAAATTGCTCTGAATCGAGAGTATCAAATATACCAAACAATATAGTTTTCACTGATCCACCGAATTTTCTTTACACAAAATAAAACTGTCACACTCGAGCGGTAACGTGCCGTGTATTTTCTATTTAATGGTTTGTTACCCTAAAATCAATAAAAATAAAAAAAACAAGAAATATTACTCTATGACAGAATGACACAACCGGTTAGACGTAGGATCCTCCATTTGTCCATTTACTCTCGGTACACGAATCTACCCCCAAATCTCGTTATGCGCGTACCGAGAACTCCCAAGAGGTTTTCAACTGGAATGAAGAAAATCGCAAAGACGTCTTTAATAGTTTCAGGCTTGGACGCACTGAAACTATTAAATCTAACGTCTGAATGTATTTAATACAGGCATATCGCGGCTCGGAATGCGGCAATATGATTGATATTGATGCCAGTGAATGCCTGTGTCAAGGAACGGTGTGCTGATTGGGCATCAGCGCGGCGTTCTGTTCCGTCGAGCCAGCAAGATCTGATATTGGTCAGGTAGAGCGTACGTTGCTTAAGGAGCTGGTTTCTTGATGGAATTAAATATCAACCTCTAGCCAGTGCCGGTTGTTTTAACACACATCACAAAAGCACTTCTCCGCCGCTTAAATAAATATATGTGCAGAAAGCCATCGCTTGACTGGATTTGTTGTGGACAGATTGGTGGGCGACGGTGGCTTTTTGGCAGGGACAACCGAGCAGTGGCTTTCTAGATGACTTACAATTCCAAAATAACCTCACAAAGTCTTCTTCTGACCAAAAATGTCAATAAGGCTACATATAATGTACAGGAACATCAGAGAGTGGGTTTTGTGGACTTTCAGAACCTGTAGCATCCATGAGATGTAGAACCCATAGTGACCATGGGCTACATTGTGTTCTAATTTGGAACGTTAGCATCAAAACATTAGCTTTCACGAACACTCAGTTAATTTGACCCATTTGTCCCACCAAACCCTTAGAGGAATTGTCCCTCTTTGTCCATTGGGTTTGTTGAAAGGGCTTCCCAAAAACAGAAGAAGAAGAAGAAGAAGAAGAAGAAGAAGAAGAAGAAGAAGAGACCTTAACACAAAAATAGACATCTTTATTTTGATTGTGATCTCTAAAAAATTCCTTTTAATGGAATTGTAAACCATAAATGCCATTTGCGATGCTCTAAAACCATCCCACCATGTGATCCACAAAGGCATCGAGACACCGTGCTACGTACGTGTGTTACCGAACACTGATTTGTCTTAATATACTTTTCCTAATACAAGTTCTACGGTAGATTATACACAAATTTGATTGCAGAGTGGTAGAGGACGCAATGTAAATTAGACACAAATTAACTCTTGTTTGCCTCCACGGCATTCAGAGCCATCTTCATTGATGTTCTTAGATTACATGTTTAAGTACAGCTGAAACGTTGCTCGTTCTGGGTTTTTGAGGCAGGGGGGGGGGGAAGATAAGAATACTTAAATTCCCCATATCTCCATACGCCTCATTCTACCACTCGGCTAACACTGAGCGCAGCGTAAAATTATGAAGCAATAATAAACACTAATACTTTTAAAGGCCTTTAAGCTTACTTACGCCTCTTTATTGTAATAAAAATGTTCCCTGGGCTGAAATAGGATTCTAAGCCACATTCGGAGATTATAAGGCAAAGTTTATGCTTATTATATTACCTTCTGTTTTAATATACTCAAAAATTAATGAGGATACTAGACTTTAAAAGGGTCTAGAAAATCACACTTTTAATTTAAGTAACTGGGGGAACGGAGGATTTCCGCTAAGGCGTTTTTTTTGGGTTTTTTTTGAGATAACTCCATGAAATGCAATAGAATATCTTAAACTCTCATTAAAGTGGATTGTTCTTGTGAATACATCTACTTTCATTCCAAGTCTTTCTCATGAGGCCATGGATTTGGCCGAACCTTTTACCAGAACTTGGTCCTGCATGGATTTGGCTGAACCTTGTACCAGAACTTGGTCCTGAGGGCCACAGCACCTAATTGAAGGATCAGAGAAGGGTAAAGGTTCTTCTAGAGGGGCATAAGGGTCTTGATGTGTAAAAGGAAATCTGAGGCAATTTTATTGGCAGATATTGCTTAACATCAGCATTTAGATATCATAGTTGGGTACGTCCAACATCCGTCGACCAGGTGGATGAACCTCCAACGGGAATGTCTTTATCCCATGATTATCATTAAAAATAATAATCACTGTGCACTCAAAAACAATGATTAATCTCAACATTCATTATGAACGAATCCTTTATTTCCCCAGGTTCCCCCCACCTCCTCCATAGACCTCGTCCTTCAACCCATCAGAAAATGGCATTCCAATGAAAACGCGTGGTCCTTCAGCCCTTATAGAGTTTTACATCCCAATGCGAGGCGCTGTAGTTGCTAGGAGACGGGCTGCATTACGTGATGCCGTATACATACATAAAGCATCATGAAGAATGATCACACCATGCTGCAGGCTTGGTCACGTACACCGAGGGAGGGGAGGGAAAGGAAAGCATAATACCGGCTAAGAACGTAGAAGGGTCCAGGGTAAGGAATTGGAAAATAGGGGATATAAAATTATATTTATGTAAATGAGAAACATTAAAACATGTATTTCTCAGAAGGAAAATAAATTATGTGAATTCATATCTTAACAGTCTAACAACTCCATATGTACCTCCTAAGTGTCCTTTGCTTAGACCCAAATCCATGTACCCCTCTTTCCTTCCTTACAAATGCCCACAAACTTCACCCCCTAAAACAAAAGTGCTTCTCTTTCACAATTTAATTATCTATAAGTTTTTTAAGTGACTTACTTGTTAAATGAGATTAATAGAGTAGGACGATTATACATTTCACCAGCATAACTGGATAAAATGGATCGATTACAATATATTTTCCATACAGGGTTCTTGAATTCGACCATCAGGAAAAGGACATATAAAGGTTTGGAAAAATAACTTAAAAAAACATACGTCCATAAGGCAGAGAATGATAGGGACTTGGACCCCACTCCTGGAGGTTCTCGACTAACTGTGTTTTGGTGGTGATGGTGGTGAGGTCATTATTCGTAGAGAAGTGTTCCTGGTCTTAGATAACCTTTCTCAGATGAAGTCGATACCAGGGGTAGGCACCAACATTGCTCATGGTGGACATTTACTGGGGTCTGCGGTGGACAATTTAACGATATTCTATGGATCTTCACAACACTTGCCATGGACACCTCGCATGGACACTTTACCTGCCCCTGCACATCATTTTTATTATGAAACAAGAAGATCCTTCACCGTTAAACAAAAAAGTGAAAAGAGGGAAGATATGACTCAGAATACTTCTCTGTGCTCCATGGACTAAAATTAATGTTACCGAGGCTCTCAGCTACATTAGGGACAGATGCGTTCAAAAAAACCTGACAATTTAGAACAAAAAAAAAAGAAAAGAATCTGACTCCAAAAAATTCTTTTTTTTTTTTTTTGCCAGAGGAAAGCCTCAAATCAAACCCAGGATAACAGACCCAATGCAACCTCACACGAGTCTGTTTCTCCGAGATAAGTCCTTGTGAGAATGTGATTGCCTTCATTTTAAAATCTAAATCACCACTAGGCTGGCAGCGCTCGCCAATCGCCGTTACAAAGTATCTGCCTGGAATTAAATGAATTAGAGATATGGACCTTTCCGTAGGGGGTACCCGTTGTAAAGTTCTGTATCGCGAGACAACCTGTATAATTCCTGATGTACCGAAATTAAATTGGAGCCGTCACCCGAAATGACTTCACATTAATCAGTAGAAAGTAAATAGTAGGCTACGGATTTTTTCTTAAATTGTTTAGTTGGTTTTAGGTTGGTTTTTTTTTTTCACCGAAGAGAATAATCTACCGAGAAATGAAGTGAATACAATTACCCATCTTTTCCTTGAAGGTCATCATAGTTTCGAAACAAAAAGAAAAAAATGAGAAAAAAAACCCACTATGAATAATGAAATTAATCAGAGGAGAGGAAATCAGGTGCTTACATGAAATATATAACTGCCGACTGTCTCGATCTGGTTGACAAGAGGGTCTTCTGTCTTAATAGCCTGGAGAATGGCACTTGCGCATGTGCTACTGTGGGCATTATGCAAGCAGAGTTGTGTTATGATGTCATCAAAGAAACATAGAATTTGCCGTGGGATCTGACCCGTCTAGTCTGCCCATTTCTCCTCAAACCTTAATCAGTCGTTGGTCTCAGATTCAGGAGCCGTATGTCTATCCCATGCATGTTTAAATCCCCTCACTGTATTACCCTCTACCACTTCTGCCGGGAGGCTGTTCCAGTTATCTACCACCCTCTCAGTATATAGAAATAGTATATAAATATTGAGGGTTAACTACAAAGTGTTAAAAATGGAGAAGTAAACAGAACTTTAGTTCTTTATATTGTTCTTCATATTTTTCTTTTAAACAAAGAACCGTTATCAAAATATCGGGAAAAATTCTCAGCATACAGATTTTTTTATATATATATTAATACAAATTATTTTTAAATGACAAGTTTGTTTTAAGGAGAAACTATATTTAAAAAACAAGTTTTCCCTACTTGCCTTTAAATTTGTAGACATCGTCCTGCCACCGTTCGCTTTGGCGGGAACAGCTGCAATCATCTCATATTTATTAGCAAAATTAGCATACTGAGACCGCGGTTAGCAGACATTTTGCATTTTTTAGCGCTCTTCCGACGAAAACCATAATCTCAAGTGAAAAATAAATAAGCAGCTGTCCTTTGTGATAATATTACAGACAAAGTGTTATGTTTACATGGATCCGATTGTTGCGATACCAGAGTGACCAATTTCCCTTCCAAACGGGAACACATATGGAAAATGTACATTGCTGCGTTGCATTGAAATCATCGTAGGCCGCATGGTGCATTCTTGTATATGCCCCCCGTTCAGAGGAACCATCTGGTCACCCTACTGTTCAAACACGAGCGAACAATGAAGACCATTACAATCATCGTTGATTCTGAATTCTGAAACTCATTGTTTGAGATACATTTTTCACATTGATCGTTAATTATAATTTTCCAAAATTGTTGTTTATTTGGGAAGAACTTATATTAATAACTGTCCTTGTCCTCGTCCAAGCATTAAGTGAGTCGGAGGACCGGAGAAGTTGTCCAAGGATCGGGGAAAGGGGACAGTTCTTGAAGTTCTAATGGCCAGCGTTGGGGTTGAGCGGAGAACGCTGGAGATCCATGTGTTCAGTGGAACATACTCGGAAAAACATTGTTTCTGAAGGTCCAGCCGTGAACTTCAGGAGAAACAATAGAGTTCCTTCATGTGTTCACAGTATTCTAGGTGAGATATCACCACTAATACATAACTTGGATTTATAGGGTTACCAGATTTTCTTTTGACTTCACTTCATAGGTCAAAAAAAGACCTATAGTTTATTTGACCAGGACCATCTCAAGGTGAAGATTATCCCGTTCCTCACCTCTTGGCTAACTGTTAATCCCTTCAACTATAAACCCAACGCTACCACTAGTTGCCCAATGTCTCTGATGAGGTTCTACAGAAAATCTCAAATCTATTTTCCAATTCTCTATTTTTGTGCCAACTTTGGAAAAAAAATATTGATTTCAGGACATTAGGACAACTACCTAGAAGGACACGAGAATATACTGTGCTCAGCGGTCCGCCAGAAAGCATCTCTACGGTCGATGATAAACTCCATGATAAATTCCGTTTAAATTATAATGTAAGCAGATAAGAAACGGATTGAGGGGAATTCTACCATCGAGCCAGTCTTCTCAGTGTCTTAAATCTCTGGAATCGGGCAGATAATTCAGACATATCTACATCTGCTTTAATCCTCACTCCAAAGTATGTTCCAAAGAACATACAAGTTAAATTTGGGTTCTTCAAGCTCGGGGGAAGTAATACAACTCGCCCAGAGTGACAATGAGATCTAAGAATAGATTAACACCAGTTTCACAAACATCAAAGGCAGAAATGCCTGAGAACTCCATGGCCTAGATTCTTCACATTCACCAAACGAGAGCTAACATCTTTCAGGCCGGCTTTACAGAATTTCCACGAAACTTAAAACAAAATAGGTTTTGGAACTGAGCGTAATATGACTAACGTAATAATGAAAACGTTGAATTTTGGGGAAAGATTATTTTATAGTCTTGTTAATATTAGTAGGCTGCTAGCCAACCATTACAGCACAATAAGATATCTTTTGATGCTTCTTTGCTTAAGGAAACCTTAAAGTTCTAGATCTACATAAAGAGTTGAATATTAAAAGGTGCTGTTCCATCTACTCTTCTCAACACTCTCTTCCCTGGAAGTACTTCTTTACACCTGTAAACATTTTGCTTTGTTTATTTGTTCAGGGAATGCTTAATTGTCATGTGAAACAAGGGCAGGCCCTGATAGGCTGTCACCATAGTAAAAAACAAAACAAACAAAAAAAAAGGTTCTGTGTTATTTTAGTATTTTAGAATTATTATTTTAGAATAATAATAGCAATTATTAGTTTGTGGAAGCGGAACATCAACATAAACTGTGTCAATCACTAACAGTGTCATTTGATGGTTTGTGTCATGTTCCTGATCCTCTCGGAATTCAAATGGTTAATTGCTCATGAATTTGCAAGCCTTATGGTATACAAATGGTTAAAACAGCTCAGTAGAAATATCATGGGAAAAGATGTTAATGGCTTATAAGAAAGTCAATAAAAATTGACATAAAATTCCAAGTCCACTTTTTGAAATATTACGTATTGATTGCAGGTGAATCTGGGGTTATGTATCATGGCAAATAGTGGGGGAGGGGGCTTTGACGGGGTACTAATTCAACCACATCAAACTAAATACTCCGGAATGATCAATATTTCTGAGCTAAGGCTTGGTTTATTGGAAAGACGCAGAGCATCTGCTTCTAAACTGCTTCTAAGACGCATGCCCAAGGTGCCCATATTTAACACGTAAAATGCCTACATGAAAGACAAAGACGCCATTTTAATCAACTGTTCACGATATCCATTGACCAGCATGTCAACAAGACCACCACTCTCTAACAGGAGGTCCGTGGGACATCAGGATTTCTTTATAGAGCTTAAGCCATTTCTGTGTCATCACACGATGAATCCAATAAAGTGTCGCTCTAGTATGTGCTACATAATGGTATACCCCCCTCAATACTAAGAATTGTCGGATGATTCTGGTATAGAATGTTAGCTCCAGGGATCACAATGTTGGGCAGTAAGTTCAAAGGTCCCCGGCGTAGAAAGATGACTAGAAACATTACATTTATAAGCATATATAGAAAGGGCCATTTTATGCCGCTATGTACAGTGGACAGACGTGACATGGAATAAGTTGGACATGTGTCCGGTTGAAGCAGAAGGTGACAAGGTCCTCGCTCCACCAGGTCTACAGACCAACAAATAGATGTTCAGCAATCCACTAAACGTCTGCTCCGAGCTGAAAGGGTTAGTTGCAGCTCTATCTGCACTGCAGCAGAGGCATGTTGGGCCATGTAAACACATGGGTGATTAGCAAGAATAAGGCCATCAGAGGGCTGTCAAGATAAAAACACAAGGTGGAAGGAAGAGGGGAAGATAAGTAGAGGAGACACAGCTGAGGGTGGGGAGGGAGTGGAAGAGAAGCAAGCGGAAGGGGGCAGAGATAAAAGAAACTGAGAAAGGAAGACAAATTATATTACTCAAAGTGATAGAGAGAGGAGAGTGAATTTAGGGGAGACGGTGAGGGCAATTCGGACATTGTTCAAGAACCTCTAGTTACAGGAGGATGCGTCGGGGCAGCTGTGTAGGTAATTGGATCCTTCTTTCGTTAATAATATCATTTTCCCTAAATATATGTAGGATAACAGCAACTTCCTGGGCTCTTGCAGGGGCCATAGGCATTAAGTGTGAGCTAAATCCTTGCTCACCGATTCACTCGTCTCACGATAAGGAGAAACAGATGGAGAGACATGGGGAGGAGGACGGATGAGACACGAGCATTTCTCGTCAATCTGGCCATGAGCACAACAGTCAGACCGGAATATATAAAAGTCAGCGTTATCGCCCATAAAAAACGTTAACCGTTTCCAACATATTTTTAATAAACGAAGCTGCGTCATTGTTGCCGGGTTAAAAACCCCAAATTTTACTAAAATAACTTTTTCGCAAGTTTATATGGACTAGCAGCTCCATTATAAATCAATATCTCAATGAGTTTTCTGTGGGGTAGAAACCTAGTTACATTGTCAAGATTCCAACAGTACTTAAGAAATTAAAATAAAAAAACAAAACAAGAAAAATAAATAGGAATAAAATGGTTTTTTTTTCGGGATAAATATTTAAAAAAAAACTAATTTTTTTTAAATAGACGAAATGAACCAATTGATATAAAACCTTATCTTCTGCATCTGTAGAAAAAAAAACTATAGTTCAAATGTCTAGAAATACTCAAAAAGGATTCTAAGGAAGATTTCAAAGGGTAGTTGACGTATTTCTAGGGGGATCAACTAAGCACCGTACGGATTAAACTGAAAAAAAGAAAAAAAATTCTCCCTGCCGTTAATAAACTAAATTCTTCGACACGCGGAGTAATTTATATAGACAGATTAGAACCTGCTTTCATGTGTCGACACTTAAGACGCTCTGCAGGTCTACCTTTCGGTGGGAAGCGTGGAGCTCTGCAGCGCATTAGCATGTAAAGCAGCGCTCATTCCGTGGACCTGAGAAACAATTAATCATTGTTTTCCGTAGAAGTTCCACCAAAATAATTAGTTAACCCCTCTGACCTCCGTTGACTACGACTAATTGCATCTTTTTTTTGGGAGAAAGGGTTTTTTCGGGATAGAAATTGCTCGTTTACTAATTTAGCACAAAATTGAGGAAGCTCCTCTAGCAGAAAATTGGTTAAAAGGCCTTTAACGGAAAAAAAGGTGCATATACAAGGAAACAATCGCTTAAAGACCTCGCCATTTGTCTGGGAAGGCAAAATATCTGATAACCGAAGAGATTAACATTAGCCTGCTGTACAATTTCCCGCTTGGCTTCTCCTGCCCACGCCATAATGTACTGATAGCATATAGGGGATTAAGGAAGATGCCCCAATCCGTATCACAGCACGGAGGTTAAGTGATATATTGGGATGAGACCCATTATTTTACTGTCCCTGCAAATGCGATTACACAGTCGGATTCCATCACTTAATTTGTACCAGGATAGAATACTGATAGCCAAACCTACAGAAATTGTCATCCTATAAAGCAATTATAGAAACGTTGGAGTCCGGAAACTCCTAAGAGTTCTAAAGTACGGTAGGTAAAATAAAACAAAAGAATAGGTGGATAGATACAGAACACCGTCGACAAATGATAACGTAGACCCTCGACCCAGTAGTAGACTGGACGTTGCCGAGAAGCAGGGATCATAGTCTTTCCTGTATTGCATTAAGCGCCATCAACTGTAAAAGTTGTGACCGGTTTGTGACCCGAATTTACCACAGAAGACAATAATGAGAAACATTTAGATCTTTGGACTAATAGGGGTAGAGCTGTAAGAATGGACCATACCACTGTCTTTCGTGGAGCTTGTAAAATAAAATGTTGTCTTTTGTGGATACGCCTTATGTGGGAATTACAGCAAAGACTCGGCGAAGAAAGATTTGTTGGTGTTTTTGCAAAATTTAGAATTTTCCGTTCAAGTGTGAAAAAGAACAAAGAAAAATCTGGTTTCTGGGAAGTTTTTGTAGGACTTTTGTCAATATTCATCCTCAATAAACATAAAATTCAAAATAAAATTAGGTTTTATAGAGTAGAAGGTGGTCATTGGCCATGGAAGCCCCTGTTGGAAACACTGTTTTTTAGCAAAAGTGTCTACGTTGGTTGGAAGATCTTACATTTTGCCCAATTTTTTTTTACTAGTAGAGTCAAACCATCATATATCTGAAATAACATGGTCGATATGGTTCACGGTTCCCCTCATTTGCCTCATCCTAGCATAGCTGGTGACATTTGTTTCTAACAAGACTCGGTTTCGGCCGTTGTGATTTTATCAATTAAAATTTTGTTAAAAAGACATACAACATTGGGACAGACGAGAGCCCGAGAGTAACTTCTGGTACTGCTAGATCTTGATGGACCTTAATTTTTTTTGTTATTTCATCACTTCCCATTTTGACAGTTATTATTCTACGGCGTTGACATTTCTCGGCGTCACAAAATGGATGTGCGTCTTTCAGATTAATTTTTTTTCTTTTTGCTAGACATGCAAGAAATCGGTTCTTAAATCAATCTCCTGAAATGGTTCACAGATCAGGATAAAAATCTATATTTCTGCTAATGAGTTTGCAGATTGAAAGGATGTGAGATTTCTAATATTCTTTTGATCCACTCAATTTTTTTCTGTACTACAATTAATCCAGCTACAGAGGACAATGACGTTTGGAGATCTCCAATCTAGTAACTAATCTTTTATAATTAGGAATGTAGACATTTGTATTTTTCAACCAATTTATAACAGCGGAAAAAAAATGAAATTGTCAGGTTTACCTAGATTCAATTATGGAACACGGTTGTGATTGTTGTGTGAAGGATTAAGCTCGATTTGTAAGATCTGTGGTGGTTAGTTTTTTAATTTCTAGTGACTTTTCTAGAGCATCATGTTGTCTACATGTGACAATCTGTGACATGACTGCCTGAAGAAACCTTAGGGATAGTTTCTATGGGGTAGGAATTCCATCCCAATTCCCAACTAAGCTGGTGTGATGTTCTAGGTCATTCAACGGAAGCCTTATTCTGCTCGATCATAAAACCAGAGTTTTTATGAGAAGAAGACATGTATATCATAAGGATCAGTTCTATTATCTCTCTTTTCTTCTCCTTTGTTGTTTTTTTTTTTACTTAATTTTTAAGCTCCTACTGGTAATATTTCTTAACCTGGTAAACGTCAGATGGTCTACTCTTTGGTGAAAGGCAGGTCAAGTGTAGCCAGAAGGTCATATTTTGTGTGCTTCTCTTCTAGGACAACTTTATGTCATCAGAAGCATTATCAGAAATGGATTGACTTCCCATAGATCCCCAAGCACACTCTCCAGCGTGATATCTAAGAATTCTTGGGTTCTTTCTCGAAGGCGTTAGGGTATGAAATCTAAAATCCAAGCCTTCAAGACAGTTTGTTTTATGGATATGCATCGGAGAAAGTACTTCCATCTATCTACTTCTCACCAATTGCCACCTATGTCATGTTTTGGTCAGCTCGTTCTCCTGTCCTAAACTGGCCCATCAGGTTTCCCTGACGTTCCTGGCTTTGATACAAAATAGATAAGGGATGGCTGATTAGAAACATCCTCGGAATAATAATGTAAGACAAACAAAATATTTTTGGAAAGGGCCCATGCAGGGCAGACCCGACCCATAGGTAATATACAAACTGTGGATAAGAAAATTAAATATGGGGGGGGCAAACTTCTCTTCTTCTTCAAAATGGGTCTACCTAGTCTACTATTACAATAGACAATATAAAGGGATAGACGAGAATACCAGCCTCATTTATAGTTTGGAATCATTTTGCTTTATTCTATACTCCCAGAGACTTATAATTATAAGTACAGTGTCTGCGAATTTGTAAAGTTTATGGAAACTGCTGACATGTAGGAATTAAAATGTCTTAAACAGAACCCAGGGACCTTGTAAAACCCCCCTAACACAATATCTTTTACATTACGCGGTTTTGTTTTCATGGCTTCTAACCAAGACACAGAACATATCGATTCCCTGTAAATAAGAGAATATGCCGTGCTCCTCCCAGTCGCTAAATATCATACGTCTGGCTTTAGAGTGCCTTATTGCTTTAATCATTTCTCAGCTTGCATCTGTTCAGAGGTCTTAGTAACATGTGGCTGGATAAACAAAACACGGCGGAGGTTCGCCCAAGGTCAAAAGACGTTGAGGTTGATCACCTGGTTGATGGTCACGTCACACCAATAATGGGACGGCGGAGGATTTGATGTTTATCCTAAAATGTTGAGATGCTCTTGCTGGTGCCAGTTACAGATTGTAGGACCTGCCCACCAAGCTGTCCTAAAGAGAGACGGGGAATACAATCCAATTATATGAAAACCTTTGATTTTGACCCTTTAATGCCGGAGGTCCATGCTACGTCGTCATTTAATTTTTACGAACTTACATTGTTCTGGTTATAGCCAGGTTCTAAATATTAGCAGTTTGTATCCTCTTTCATATCAAGTGTACAAAAGATGTATAATAAGCTAGTCTTCACGTTCCATGATAGGAATTTGGAATAATGCAGCAACGTGTGCTATAGATGAGGTTTCCCCAATATTATTACGAGCTTGCATATGGTAGAAAACAGGCCGAGCTGGTAGAAGCTGCCATGCCATGATAAACCCGGCATTGTAACAGTTACCTTGTGCCTTCCTTTCCCAAATTGGCCCAACTTAGAAATGTCACATAACCATTCAAAACCTCAGATGGTCTAATAGAAGCAAACATGTACATGTAAGGCACTTTAATGAGGCAGAATTAACAGCATACAGCAGATGTTGTCATTATGAAAAGATAAAATAGCACACGTGCTCTAAAATAAGAGAAAAACAGGTACATTTGAGGGTTATTTACCTTCTGCACCTCCCTAGGCCGAACCAGGACATTGTCACCAGAACCCCCCCCCTCTGCACCAGCATCCTTATGACTATGACATCATATCCCAACGCACTACCTTTTAAGGGCACAAAATGTCATGAGAAAAGAACTATGCAAGGTCCTCCTAGTGTTAATGGGCCGGTTTGGGAGATCTTGCCATTGGACAGTGCTGCTACAGCGATCCTACTGGGAGCCCCCCAGTTATGCAGCAGAGGGGTCAGAATACCCCACTGGGTCCCGTCATACACAGAACACAACAGAACTCGCTTTTCTCTCTGTGATACATTCAAAATGTATCGTTGTGACATGAAGATCGCTTCGTAAGCAGTCACAGCAACAGATCTAATGAGAAAAGCGAAGTGCGACATAATGTATTATACAGCAGAAGTAACAGTGTACAACACGCAGCCTAATTGTCACCCTCACCTTTAAATCCCCAGCCATCTATCCCTTGTACCGACACTCAGCGGCTAACGTTCTCACAAAGGAAGGTGGAATTCTTCAAATCAATTATTACAAAGCGACAACAAACACAACTATCTGTGTCGTGTTCTCCGAAAAAGTTCTAAACCAGTATAACCAGTACTAGTGGGGAGAATGAAATACTTTGTAGGCCATTTTGGAGTTGCGATGTTACCAAAGCAATGTTTAGAGTGATTTGGGCGGGTTTAGCCAACCACAGGGTTAAATATGTGCCCAATAAACGTTGACCCCCCCCATCTTTAGGGCGCAAGAAAGAGGATTTAACAAAACCATGAACAGATCTTCTTAAATAGTGTTGAGCAATAATTACAAACATTTAAATTTACTTTTATATTTTATGTGCTAATTTTTGGTTAATTTTTTTTATTTTATATTTTTTTAATATATATATATATATATATATATATTTTTATTTTTTTTCATATATATTTTTTGTTCCCCTTTTTCGGTAGCTCTCTAGCATGTTAAGCAAATAAACCTAAGCACATCTGCCATATTATTTATCCTCTAAATCCTCAGAATGTTTTAGGGCGATGACCTGTGACAGCCTACGTCTGCATCACATGACACACATTCCCTGAAATAATGTAAATGAGAGAAAAAAATGCTAAAAATTATTTCTCAGAAATTATGTTTCTAATGCTGGTTTTTCTTGCAAAAAAAGTGTTGAATTTCCGCAGAGTTGGTGGAACAGCACCGTATATATCACACGCATAAACCAATGAGCATATTATAGGAAGAGGTATTTGCTTATAAGCCACCAGAGGGGGGAAAAAGCCATAGCTAATTTCGCTAGGAAAGTAAAAAAAAAAGAAAAAAACCCAAAACACAGCATTTGTAGAGCCTGAGGGTACTTGGCAATATTCCCACTAATTCTTTTATTTCCCGTGAGTGGTGTGATTTTAGCCATATGTGTCGCTTTGAAGCCTATGGGTATACCGCTGAGTACACTAAGGGTGCGTGCCTCAGGTCCTGCACCTCCTAAATTACAAGAGTCGTGTTCGGAATGGGAAGTTGGATTCAAAAGCGAGGCCTGGGCACCGGCTTCTGCGTAGGCAATAAAATACATCAAAGTCATTTTGGCTGCACAAAATAATACAAGCTTCGCTCGGGGAGCCACAAATGTTAAGCTACCCAGGGCTGTACTTTAAAAAAAAGTAAAGTCGGAGTAAAGAGGTAAATATAAAGAAATGGTCCATTGGTTGTCATGGAGTTTGCTCCACATAGAAAGAATTCGCTCTTTATAAATGTAGAGGTAAGTAGTCATAGAGCGACGGGATCGTAGGTCTGAGGGAGTCTGCTTAGTAGTAGGGTCTTTGGACAAATGAAAGTCCTATGAGTCTACTAATAGATGCTTGGTGATTGATGGCGTGTCAACTCTAGTACTCCTGATGAAGACACCTACGGCAATAGTGAATATAGTAGGCTGGTTCACCGACAGCCATTACGATGACTATAATCAATATTACAAAATGGCTGCCTTTTTCACCATCTTCTGTTATGGTTTTTGAAAGAGTTTGGCGAGCACAGAAAACACTGGATTTCTCAATCTACACAAGTACATGAAGGGTAAATTCAGCTAGAGATCATCGAGGAGAGAAAGTCCTAAATTTTGCACATTTCCAAAATTTCAGACATTTTTAATTTTATATCCGATTACCCCCTCGACGACCTGACAGTTGGTTAACGCAAAGTTATCCATTCTTTACTATTCTGACGGATGATGTTACATGGACAACATACTACGGACTCTGTTCGGAAAACGTTTTAAGTTCTCGGAAAGTTCTAGAGGAATTCTTGCCACGATGGATCATTCTGCTATTTAGTTGACACACGCACTCTGAGTTCGTGACCTCATTATGCAAAATCCAAGCGACTTAAAATAATTCTGTAGAATAGGAAGGGAATTTAAATTTTAATAAAGGCGTCATAAATCATTTAAACGTCGTCACAATGGGTAGGAAAAATTTAATGAAATCAAGTCAAATACAACATCTTCATCTCTTGGAGTCGCATTCCCCACACATTCCTCACCAGTGTTTGAAGGGTTAAAGTGTCACTTAAGAGAGGTAGCAATCCTAGAACCAATCAATTTTTTTTTTTTTTTAAAAAAGCATTTTTTGGTAAATTTGATTCCTTAAACCCTGGTAACATTTGCTCGTTTCAGTAAGAAGAAAATGTTCCAATAACAAGTGGTAGGAGTCCTGCCGAATATTTAAAGATAGACAAGGTTTTGGGGGAAAATGATTGAATAATGCTTGCTTTAAGTTTATTTTTTTCCATCTGGGGTTAGTTGGTTCTCCTAATCCATCCATTTTCTACTTAATAAAGAAAACAGGTTTTTTTTTTCCACCTCCTCTGGTTTCTGTTGTGGAAATAACAGGCGAAAAACAGCCCATTTTTTGACCCGGAGGTTCCCGTCACACAGTAAGTCTGTGTTTGTACCATATTGTAAGTCTGTCTGTGCATCTGCTGCCGCTCTTTTCATCTATAAGAATCAAGTGTTTCTAAAGAACTGTAGAATAATTGGGAAGATAGAACAGAGAGGTAGAGTTACATATTTCCGAGTGACTCAACTAGGTCTTTATTTGCGATGCCACCGAAAATAAGTCAAGGCTATCCAAATAGAGGCAAGGAGTCAAATATGTTGACCTCTCTCACCATTATGCTGTTATACCCCAATATAATGTAAACACAAGACATACAATTGTATAACTGATACAAAATAAATCACTAGTAAGTTAATTTACAAAAAAATGGAAGGGGTTTAATGATGAGCTTAAAGTAGTGAATAATCTATTTCAGACAGTTAGTTATGAAGCTATCAAAAGATCTCTGCTGTCAAGAATTATTAGGTTCTATAGCAGTAATGGAAAACAGCTGTCCTCCTCTCGTGTTAATGAATTAATAAAGATAAGGAGAACTTTGGCAGGGTCCTTCACCCTTCAGACTCAAAACCCAAGGTGCTTCATTGAAATCTGGAAAGTTCCTCCAAGGAGGAACTCATAAACTTTTTCAGAAGACCACAAGAGTCTTCATGGTCTTCATGGCCCAAGGCTGGACTCCAGCAGTTTAATAATCCAAGAAGAGTTGAACTCACCCTTTATACTCCATAAAAACTAAGAAAATTGTGATTAGAGGTTTTTTTGGTCTTGTTGCCACTTCAGCTTCAATAAATTTACTCACACGAGTTAAAGAGATCTACATCTACTGATAATTCTGTCAGGTTTTTTGGGCTCAGCAATGATATGCACTAAAACATTGATTAATCTCTCCCCTTCTCTCCTAAAATAAACAATTTTACACAGCATGAAAGTGTACAGCGCTCTTAATTTTTCACAACATTAAGCACAATGCAGTCTAAAATTATCATAATGTATTGCTGACCAATGTTAAAACTGTTAACTTTTCAGATGAAATATCTGGAATTCTACAGGGTTTTTTGGAAGCAATCGGCAAAGAAAAGTCTTAAAAATTACTATAGTAACCTCTTTTGTGCAACCTTTACCTGCAAGGGATTGGTTATAGATGACATCACTAGGAAAGACGGGGATTAAGGTGAGCAAGACCAGTTTCCGCAGAAGAAGAAGGTGGCAAGAAAGAGAGTCAAAGTATACATTGAGGGGCAGTCCTGAAGTTGGCTGAATAAGGCTTTCAGAAAGCGGAAGATGCTATGTTGCAATGATGACATCATAGGCACCACTAGGCCTGCAAGTAGCTGCTTGCTACCAATACTATCCCATTCTCCCATTCTCATAAATGCAAATTAACCAGCTTCATTCATAATCAACGTAGTGGAATACTGTGTAGAGGTAGTGGAATCCAAACCCTACGACCCATGTCCTCATCACAACAACCATTGACCGTTGGACCTCAGGTTTTACCATATCTTCACTGACCATTTTTGTGTTGAAGGTCTATCCTATTATATTAGAGTATAAATATAACAGAGTATTTTACCAGGGAAGACATTTACTTGCTGACGTATGAATTTCACCTTGTCAAAGAGTTTAGAACATCTGTCACTAAAGCATTTATGTCAAGATATTGTTAGGCCCACCTCCAATCGGATACAAGGTGAATGCAATATATAGATTTATGTTGACTTAACAAAGTTTTATGGGCGCTGAGTGGATTTTGATACTCTGCCTAATGGATATGACACATCGACAAAAGCACAACGTGATAGGCATTAACACCTGTTCTAAGACCGGTTTAAGAGATCCAAAAAACACAGAAGCTATTCAAGGAGTGCACTGTTCACCTTTTTTTGATGAGCAAGATGTCAATCTTAAAAAATGATTGGGCTAGTCTCAATTCAAATACATATGTTACAGAAAAAAATACATTGAAATTTCAGATACATACTGAAGAACTGAAAAGCACTAATAGATCTAGATGGACATTCCATAAAACTCTCTCTTGAAAGGGTGAAGATTTACTCATTAGAATATGAATTGGCAGAAGGAACCAAGAATGGATGAACTAAAGAGTTGACTGAAGATCAACAATTTCAGAAAGGTTTGACCTTGCCAGCTTGAACTGTCCTGAACTCTTCTTTCCTTGAAGTCTAGAAGAACCTACCATCCCTTGGTGATGCCACATTTGACCCAAGTTCTGCTCTGGAAGGTCATTACCACTGTGGTCAGTGAAGACGCCATGTTATAAGTGGTCATGAAATAGTAAATTTGCCAAGCAATTTTTCATCTATAGAACTAATATTAGCATGTACTGAAAAAGCCTTGTAGGTATCTAGGGGATATGGCCACGTAAAACCCCCCATGCAGTTCTACCTGCATTGTAGCATTCATTTAGATTTGTTAAATTTATTGTGATACATGTAAATTACCCGTGTACTAGCAGAGTTGAAATATACTTTTAACATGATTGTTTGATAGAACTTTGGGTCACGCAAACACTTTTCTAACGCAATATCAGTAAAAAAAGATCAAAACACTGAATACAAAATAAGCTAACTCAGAAAGAGACATTACTAGCACTTAGAGATCAGGCTGTGATCCTTCTGAATATATTTTCAGATAATCCGTAACTCTTCCATTCCCAGTTTTCGTGAAGAAGGTGACCAGCTTTACGTGAATGTACCTAACAGCCATATTTCCACAAAAAAAAAAACAGGCAAAGTATGATGTGACCTCTCTTTCTGGGGCAAGATCCATCAATGGGCCAGAAGTGGATTAGATATCTTGGGTTCCAAGATGTCGTGGAGTGGCTACCAGTTTATTCAAGGTAATGGTCATCTATCATGATCACATAATTTCCTATAGTAGCCAAATCACTAATATGACACTAAATTGGGGGCTGTGAAGTCTAAGACCCTAAAGGGCCCGGGGGTCATTTGATCTCCTGCTGGTGGCTCCTGACATCGCTGCTATAAAAGCCATCCGTGATCGTCAGCCCCCGGCTCTCTTTCTCTGGCTTAATGTACTGAAAAAAAACTAATTTTGAAGCTGGAAATGATGGGTCCATATTGCAGTTTCTGCATATTTTTTTTTCAAGTGGCTGATAAATGGAACGCAATTTCCATTATAATTCCGCTTCTTTTAATGAAACTCTTAAATTCTGAAACTTTGATGGTGATATTTCTATATTCATAATCAATCTCAGAGGGGGTGGAAAAAAAAAAGAACAAAGTTGATTTCCTTTTTTACCCAGACCATCGGAGGTCTACGAGAAGAGGGCATTATAAATATCACATGTGTTTGAATTTAAAACTCATCGATATGAGTTATGATAGCCTGCAATCTTGGTCGCGAAGTCGGTAAATCATAATAATTAACCGGTCCAGAGAACTATTATTAAGATCTATAACTCACTCCCGACCCTTTTTTGCCTTCTTTTAACACAAAAAACGTTTTACCCAACACATATCTGAACCATGAAATTTAATTTTCAATAGTCATAGAGGTTGGCACATAACAAAAAGAACAATTAGTAATTTTTACCAAGCCCATCAGGATTTAGATGAATACATTTTTATTTTAATTACCGTCAAGAGATACAACGTAGCTGTATAGCTTACGTGTTACATTTTACTTTTGTTTACAATTCAATGTTTTTCTATATGATCAAGAAAAAAATAACTTCAATATTTTTCTATATGATCAAGAAAAAAATAATAACTTTTCTATATGATCACGACATATCAAGAAATAAAATAAATCATATAGAAAAATATTGAAATAATTTTTTTCTTGATTTCTTTTGAATATTCTATATGATCAAGAAAAATAAAATTGAAAACATCAATATTTTTCTATATGATTAAGGAGAAAAAAAATAATTCAACCATTTTTGTTACTGAAGGGAAATTTAGTATTCAAGGAGGAGCGCAGTTACTTAATTTGGTTGTGGGAATAATGCTGTTTGTATACTGTTTTTTTCATGAGTGCGTTTGCAATTTTCTGATAAATATCAGTCGCCAATAAAATGCTACAGGGAGCAGCCATCTTAATTTTCTAAGGCGCCTCCCGCGAGGCGGCTTTTGTGATAAGACTGTGTGTCACTGATGTATCCGATAGAAGGTTATTAAGTGGGCGGTGAAGCAACATAAATAAATCTTCTATTTTCTTATTACCATTTATTAGTAGGCATCGCTTTTCATATGCCTGCTATAATTATTGGTTTTAATAAGAAATCTGGTTTCTGTGATATAGATACTTTCGCAACATTAAAGTCAAATATCTCATAGTCATGATTTTTGCAAAATCTAAGCGTTCTTCCAAAAGTTAGAAGAAAAATGGCAAAAATAAAATATGGATATCAATATCTAGAAGAGTTTGGATTTACAGGGTTTATTTCTCGGAGGAGCTAATTCTCAGCAATGCATGTAGACTTATTTTTAGAGACTTGATCATTTAATACAGCCCTAATTTGGTTTTTACTGAGAGGGTGGTAGATAAGTGGAACAGCCTCCCAGCAGAGGTGGTAGAGGGTAATACAGTGAGGGTATTAAACATGCATGGGATAGACATACGGCTCCTGAATCTAAGACGAGACCAACGACTGATTAAGGTTTGAGTCTTTATGGCAGGAAGAATGAGGAGACTAGATGGACCCACATGACAGCACCCGGTTTTTGTTATTAGTTAACAAAACCAAAAAGCAAAAAAACAAAAAAAGAAGTAAGAAAAAAAGTATACATTCCATGTTAAGTTACAAAGTAAAGGACACATAACAAAATTAGATTTTTGCATTTAGTGTCCCCAAAGAAATGGACGAGGGAAATTGTTACAAGAAAAAGGTTTTAGAATGTAAATGTTTGTTTTGATGGATGAGTGTAAAAACCCCTTAAAAGTTTTACAAAATTAAGTAAAAAAGAATCCTAGGGGTGACCTAAATGTGAAAGCTGAAAGGACGTGTATGGAAACATTTAGTGATCCCCATGTGAGATCCACTAAACAAACCGCGTCCGACTCTGGCTGCCACATCTCCCGAGGGTGTTAGAAAATATAAAGACTCAAACCTTAATCAGTCGTTGGTCTTGTCTTAGATTCAGGACCCATATATCTATCCTATGTATGTTTAAATACCCTCGCTGTATTACCCTCTACCACTTCTTCTGGGAGGCTGTTCCACTTATCTACTACCCTCAAAGCCTCTGACCCTCTTGTTTTAGATGATGGCTTCTTGTTCTAATACTTCTCCTCCTTCTTTGAAACAAACTTTCCTCCTCTACTTTGTTAAAACCCTTAAGCCTACTCCGTTGCATATACAACCCTTATCCGAAATATGAAATATAATGGATTTGTTAATAAAAGCTTGAAATGTCCGAGTGAATAAAAGAAAAATATATCTCCAATAAAGACAATTCTCTGATTTTTTTTGTCTGTATGGGGATTAGTTATCTAAGGAATCTCTGTATTTGGTGAATAAGCTCTGAGGAAGAGTGAAGAGTTGATTACCTGCTTTATCACTGGGTTATCTCCGTGTTAAGTCCTACCAAATCTCACTGAAGCAAATGTGGTCTAATCGGCTCATTATTATTCATGTGCACGAGCAGCATACATAATTATTATTCAAACGAGCCATGTGAATGACTTGACATTGCTTCTATTGATAGTCAGACGGACAGAGCTCCACTTTGGGGATGTTCAGAAGGGTGACTTGGACGTAAAACTTCTTATGTAGGCCAAATCAGTACAGTTTGAGATAGTTCTGCCCACTTCTTCCCGTGTTTCAACCATTTTGCTCAGATTTCTTGGTCCCAAAACCAAGTGGGCAAGGAGTCGTGACTTCCTGTTAAAGGAGGAGCCATGACCTGATTACCAACATGATGACAAATTATTAAACCAAATGGGCGATCAATTGGCAAGGTTCTACAGTTGAGGGTCCCACCATCATTCCATGAATGTCAGTTGGCAACCACTTGGCAAGGTTCCAGAGTTGAGGACCCCAATCATCAATCCCTCAAAGTCAGGTGGCAACCACTTGGCAAGGTTCCACGGTTGAGGGTCCCCATCATCAATCCCTGAAAGTCAGTTGGCGAACACTCGGCAAGGTTCTTTAATTAAGGGCCACCGCCATTGTTCCCTATCCCCATACTTTGGGGTTAAAAACTAAGATCATTCCTACACGGATTTGGAGATGTCTAACTGTATGGTTTAGTATTACAAGCTACAAACCCACTTCTTTAAAATGGATATATTTCCTCCCCAAAAAATAAAATTGATACATTCCTGGAGTATATTAATGTAATGTTTCATTCAAGCTTCTCTCCACCAAGAATTCAATAATGAATAACCTTACAGCCAGTACGTGCCTCGTACAGATACATTTGATAGTTTTGATTTAATGAAACGTATCAGTGTCTCCTTTTATTCGAATCAATTTTTTCTCTTTTGTTAACATCATTTAAAATGCTGGCTTGGAGTTGATGACTTGAAGTTAACCTTGTCCGACAAAGAAACTCACTTAAAATGTAAAGAACATGAAAAAAGCATTTATTAAATATGATTATTTTATGAAGAATTGAATTATTAACTGATGGGATTGCATTACAAACAGCATGAATTGGCGTTTTCATTGTCATGTTTTAATTTAAATAAAGAGGGGTGGGTTATTGGGTGTAGAATGGGTGACGATGGGAAGCTAGCAAAGTCGTAGCGAATGAGATGTTTGACTATATAACTGGCTGAAATTGGATTGTTAAAAACCTTTGATAACATAAGAAAACCATCCTGCAACCAGTTCTAACCCACTAAGCCATACAGGAGAAAGGAAGAATGGATTAATTGTGGAGGCACCAGTAAGGTGGGTCATGGTCTTGGTGGATCATGGTCTTGGTGGATCATGGTCTTGGTGGGTCATGGTCTTGGTGGATCATGGTCTTGGTGGATGATGGTCTCATCAATGAATGACTTACAAGTTGGTGTCATGCAAAATGTGTGAAATAGCCAAGGTGGCAGCCCCACCGTGATACTACCAAAGTGGTTGAGACTTGGCAACCATATACATAGATTTTCCCTCAAAAACATCCATTGAGAGAGATTTCTATACATCCCGAGAAGATGTCACTTTTTTCAACCTACCCTCTTCACCTTCGGCTGAAAGCAATTACAGTGTTTGTGATGCATTCACAGTTCGACGAGGTTCGAAACAAGCTATTACATGGAAAACATATAACAGTCGAGGATTTTTGTTTTTGGTTGCCGTGTAAACAGGCCGGGTCTGGTATCCATGGCAACTGTCACATGATGCACAACAACCACTTGTGCTTTATAAAAGAAGGGTTTGTTTAAAAAAAACAAAAAAACCTTCGCTACCGAGAGACGGAGCGGCGTAGGACACTTCAAGGATAAACTCTAAGGCATTAAGATGACAATTAGAGGGTCCTTAAAGCCGGACAGGGAAAAGTATATCAATAATAATAATAATAATAATAATAATAATAATATAAAAAATTAATACTAAAATAAAAAATATAATAAATAAGAATAAAATAAAAATGTATTAATAATAATAATAAGAAAAAAATATAATAAATAATAAGAATAATACAATTGCACATTCATGCCAAGAAAACCCTAGGGGTAACTGTATATGCCATGGTTGAAAGGGAAAAGAGAAGGGGCTGTTAGGTCAAGTGCAGACGTGGTAAAACAATGACATACATCATATAAATATTTATATTTTTTATATATTACATATTTATGAGATGCACATCATTTTATCAACCGCTTTCATAGAAGCCAAAGAAAATAAGATTTTTTTTCTTAAAAAACGAATTTTTAAGCATTTTTATAGTGTGTTATTTCAACTCGACGAAACATTGAGGACAGAAGGAGCTTTGTGTTCTCCTATTTTGTCTTTTATTTATATGCCCCTCTGTCGTACTTTGATTACAGAAACAGGAAAAACAGTTCATTGCGAAACCGTTTGCACCGCAGGGATCCTTCCAGGGATAAATTCTACCAGTTACTGGATCTTTTTGCATTTTAAGTTTCCAGTTCTGAAAACAAAACACTATAAAACATTATGGGTTTTGTGTTTTTTTAGCGAGGATTTCGTGTTTACTGGTGTATTAATTATTTTTGGTAAATTAGTCTAGCTACTCTTGTTACATTGATTTACTAAGGCATTTTACGTATTTTAATATGGCGGAGAACACAAAGGGTTCCTGTGGAGACTTAAAAAAGGGAATGGGCCTAGAAAAGGGGTGCAAGGAGGAAAACTAAACATGCATGGAATAGGTATATGGCTCCTGAATCTAAGATGAGACCAACGACTGATTAAGGTTTGAGTCTTTACAGCAGGAGAAATGGGTAACTAGATGGGGCCGAATGGGGGCCGATCTGTTGGAAGGTTCTAGGTTTCTCTAAGTTGATTTGCTTGTAAGATTATGGGGGCTACCCATTTTATTCAGAAGACGTTGGGGTCTCCTGGCTTTGATGGTCAAGGACCCCTTGTGTTTCCTCCTAAACCACCCGTGTGAATATCACGGATCGGGTATCATTTTAAACATTTTCAACATCTGTGCCGTTCATGTTCTACATGCGTGTGATACATTTTTAATAGTATCGCTCGGCTCATATGAAGTTAAGTATTAATGTAAGATGTCAGGCTTTCTTATTGCCTCTCTCTGTCTTAATACTCATAATGCTGGGAACGACAGTGAGAGTGAGTGTTCACTCGCTAAAACATCCCTTAGTCAATGTTTATACACGTATGAGCTCAGTAAGAATGGGGCAATTAAATGGACATTATGTAGTGGAAGCAGTGCGGGGTACTTCAGCTACTGTAACCGGAGTAATGCAGCGTAATCAGATGGATAAAAATGGAACATTGTGGGGTATTTAGAGCTGGAACGGCCCCAAGTAATTAGATACACAGAGCTGGAGCAGGGCAGGGTATTTAGAGACATAGAACTCCAGCACCGTGGGGTAATTAGAGACGTTCAGCAGGAGCATTGCGGAGTAATTATATGCCTGCATTGATTAGGAAGTGGTTACTGGGGTAAGTGTCAGATTATAGCACAATCATCCTCTAGTAATAGTTGGTTTTTGGCTGGCCTCGATGGTCCTGTATAAAAGGTTTGGAGAGTTTGCAGAATGCAGCAGCCCCCCCTCCTTCCCCGGAGGACGGAGCGTCTTTTTTTTTCCTCCTCATCGGTATTCTCGGCACATGTTCTCGGCTCTGCCGCGCTGCTCCCACCCCCTGCCACTGCTCCCGGCCCGTCTCCTGTCTGAGGCTCACAGCCCTTCACACTGCCAAATACTAATCTCTGCCTGTCTGTCTCATGCCTCCTTTTATACCCCCTGGAGCACTTGCGCAGAAATCAAACACCCCCTCACCCTTACCCCCCCTCCTCCCCAACCTTCCTATTTCTTATCTAGATTGCCTGTCCTTCCCTCAAGCCCTCCGGCATCATCATTCCAGCGCACAGGGATGGCTGACCTCTAGCAGCCCGTATGTTGTAGATGCATATTATACGAGCCCCAGTCCATAGCGGGTTCATTCCAACAAAAAAGTTGCTCCTCTCTCTCTCTGCTTTGATTCTCATTCTTTGGCCGATCTCACATGCCCCATGCCAAAAATCTACATTTCATTTTTCCAGCAACATGTTCAGCTCTTACAATCTGTTCAAGATCCCCGCACTGTCCTCTCTTCTCAGCTACATCGATGTTTCAACCAGAGGTCCCCTTCACAGCATCATCATCTAAATCTGTTTACCCAAACTGCTTTCCGATATGGCAACTACAGAGGTAGCCAGGGATGTACCGGGCTCCGTAGTCGGAATGTGCCCGGGGGCTATTAATTCCACTGCTGAGTCCTGTTATTTATGTCTACTAGGATGGGGCAGGTAGATCTTCACAAAGGTCTCCTGAGTTCCAGCTGTTTGATGCCTGTTAGCGCTGGGGTATGATGTCATACGCCATCACTAATGAAATTAGACTTATGTCAAGGAGCAAACGCCATGGATGTATCCCACACATTCTTCATCTCTCTTTGTACTGAACGTAGAAGATCCCTGAAATATTCTAGAATAAAATCTATCTCCTTGATGCTCACTGGAGATGCCCCATTTGCCCAAATGGCACCCAATGAGTTGGCTTTGAACGTACTGGCTTTGTTTGATGTGTTAGTAACTGGTCACTTCAAAGTAAAATAAACTGGGACTTATTTTCAATACAATTTTTTTTAAGAGAAACCATTAAATAAGACAAGAAAAAGAATTATTCAATGTATTTTTTGTTGAAACACAAAGACATTTCTCAAGAAGCATACAAGGTAAACGTTGGTAGAATCAGCAGTTTTAATCTTGTTTGGTGTTTAGTTTGGTGATTCTATCTTCAACTTTTAATCTTGCGGTGTCTGCCTTCCGACTTCTCTTTTTTTCATTCTAAATAAATACATTCTTCTGTATCAAATACCCTTCCCTAGAAGTATAGAATTGAGTTAAATTGCCAGATTTAATTATGTTTTTCTTTGAGAAGCAGATTTTTGTTTTAAGCAAACTTGACCTACTTTATCAGTTAATAAAGATGAATTAATAAAGACAGTTTTTATTAGTTGAATGATCTCTGTTACTGTAAGAAGCTTCTATTAAAACAAAAAAAGTGATTTTTTTCCCCCCAGACTGGTGCACTTTAAGGCCAGCGGCCACCTGATGACAGCCGTTGAGCTACTAGGATGCCCACTTGTTGGTCAGTATGACAAAAGAACCTTAAACTGGCAAATATCGGTCCACATTTTTATAATGGTGTTGACATTTTAATGGTCATTTCTCATATTCATGCTCATCCCTTTTCATATGGGGTTTATTGTCTAAATCCATTTCAACTGGGAAACCCTTTGTTTTAAACAAAAGTGATAATTCATTAGCATAGCGCTCAACAACGACCTTGGATCTCAAAAGAATTTCAAGGTTAATTTCCTACTCATAATCCTTCCGAACGTTCTAATGCAGATACAATGTAACAGTTGACAATGGTGCCAACCACAATGGAGGATATAGATTGAAAGGTTGAGAGAGAAAGGCATAAGTTGCCCGTATTTCTTTTCTTACATTTAGGGAAAGGTTTTTCATGAGTATATGAACAAAAATTTAGTTTATGAGTGGGAGAGCATTATCTGGAAATGTACTTTTATAGCTGTGCTTTTGACGATTTCCACCAAATGCTTAAATGATCTTGGCTGGTTACATCGAGCTAAATTTCCTAATATCTATGATTCAGTAGAATTAAGAATATTCTTGAAGCTACGTTTAAGAGCTCCATGTATCTCTGGATTCTTATAGGACATAAACTTACGTCAGAGCTTTTTTTCACCCATGGGGACTTTCTATAGCAGCTACTTGAGACAAGTACAAGCCCCTATAATACCAGAACATCAAGGTTATCTGCTGTAACGTTACCAGTCCAAATGGTTCCAATGGCAGGTCTGGACTGGCTATTTGGCACACCGGAGGACTGCTGACCCCCCCCCCCACCCCATACTAACTGAATCTACCTCTCCAGCAGCAGATTGGGTGCTGCAATGTGTGTCATTAGGCAGCCATTGGCCGTAAAGTGACATGACCACCTTGTTATCCCCAGTCAGGCCCAGACTGTAAGCCCTACGGGTTAGAGACCTCCTTTCTTAATGTTCTCATGTACCCCAATTACAATATTTGTATGACTCGTGTACTGTGCTCATTCTACCTCCCCATACTATAGGTACATCAATTTATGGTAAATAAAAATATTCACATACATCACATGCTAATAATAAAAGACGAGAGTTTAGGTAGCATTAACATGGCAATGAAGATGTAAAGAGAAGAGAAGAGGTGATAAAGGAGACGGAGAAACTCACAAACTTTCTTTAAATGACAAAATCCAAGATTGTTTTTTGTTTTCTCGGCGTAGCGCGGGTGAAGCCATTATCTATAAATACACAGCTGTGTATGGATATTGTATACGCAAACAGACAACACGCACAGCGGCATGTACAAGGAAGATCGTCAGCGTACACCTAGCTCGGGGCTGTTTCTGTAGTACTCATTTTCCGTCTGGCTGGCTTTCTTTACCCCAGAGATATGGAGATGCATCCCAGCGCTGAGTACCTTCAGAGCTGATAATCTGTGTGTGTCGCCAGGTATCATCATGTGCGCGTGTCAGCGTGTGTCAGCGTGTGTCGGCGTGCGTGTGCGGATTTACTGGCCCGTACGGACGTAACAAATTATTCATACCGCTTCCGAATACATACACTTCCACCCCAATCACTGTCACATTCATTCGCTCATATGCTTTTAACTGCTGAACCAGAAATAGGATGACATTGAACTTTAGCGGATTTGGCAAAGACATCGGTAAGGTTTTATATTCTGTGATTGAGGTGAATCAGAGTGCAGAGATTTCACAATGAAGGACAGAAGATAAACAAAATAAATGGCAAAGAGTCAATGATCTTCTCCTTACTCCGTTGATTAACCCTTTGCAGATACTTTACGCTCGAGGCGTATGATGAGATTTTTCAAAGCCCTAGAAATGTGACCTTATTTAACTGTTATACTACAGACGATAATGTTCCTTAAATTAAAACTCAGCTTAAAAAGAGTATACATTTGAAAATATTTTAAGGCTTTACCAGTCAGCAGATTTTAATCTTCCATCAGCCAATAGGTAACACTGAAACATAGAATCTGCTGGCAGTTCGGCCCATCTAGGTTGCTTCATAGATACCATTAATCAGTCGTTGGTTTTTATGTTAGATTTAGGAGCCGTATGTCTATCCCATGCATGTTTAAATCCCCTCACTGTATTACCCTCTACCACTTCTTCTGGGAAGCTGTTCCACTACCACACTTTCAATAAACTAAAACTTCCTTACATTCCATCTAAGGCTTTGACCCAGTCTAGATGGCCTCTACTTCTAACATTTCCCACCATCGCCTCTCTCTTCTCACCTCCAAGCTTTCCTATAAACTAGAACTATCAATATGATGAACAGGAGAAGAGCAGACTTAAAAACAGCTCTCAGTTTCCTGGCCAAATCCCCTCCAAAAGCTGGAGACTTTTAAAAATGTGAGTAATGTAGGTAAAAATGCAGTTCTATCAAATTTAAGTTCACTAATTAGGGAGCTTTAGCACATATATGAGCTAAAAATGCAAATGTGGGTGCTAGAGAGATATCTCATGGTTATCATTTTATGGAGAAGATGGCCAAACCTTAGTCTTTTTTTATGACATCAAGAACATCAATGCCACCATTGACCAACCACGTCGGCATGGAGTGTGCCTAAGAGTGGACGTACCTACACATTTTTGAAATACGTTGGAGCTAAGGTAACAAATACTAGGTCAACATGAAGATTCCATGCAGGAACATATGGACTTTGTATCCATTGTACATCTGGACTAAGCAATAGTGTAGCCGTATGATACTAAAATGTTGAGTGCTAACTTTTTGGTCTTAGAGATGTCCATATTGGACCGCGTGAATTTTAGCGATAATAGTAATTAGTAATAACAGCATTGGGCGTCAAAAGTATCTTCACATCAGTGTAGGATATGAATCTTCCCAGTAGGAAGAGTAAATCGTGAATGCGTAACAATCATCCCGGGTTCCATGAGTTGTTTAACTGTATATGTCTTGCGAAAGCCTAGAAAAATAGCCATTATAAGGTTAATTTAGTGCGAATTAGAGGATACCATGAATTACCCCCAACGTTAAACAAGAGACAGACTCCGGGATTGATGATTTGACCAGTGAGAATTAAGTAGAAGATGTTGTGGCTGCTTCATGTTTGTTGATAATTAAGGATCTACAATTCTAAGTTTTGTATGAAAAAAGTTACATTGACATTTGTCTTGGTCAATCGGCTTTATTTTCTAGAGGGTATGCGGGAGGAAATTGCGCTTGACATGTAATTTAGTCCTGAATGCCATTAGTAAATGTCTCATATTAATGCGCACTGGAGGAAAAAGGTCGTCTAAGGTTAGTTGGTAGTTTGGGATTGATAAACATGCATCGGTTTTGATATGCGTAAATAACACTTGCTTTTCATCTCCGAGCACGGCTCTGGAATTCATGAATGTTCCTTTGTCTAACTCTAGAGAACCAGGAGCTGCTGTCACATATGCCTTCTTCATAAATTGGGCCAACGCTGTCCTTTCCCACAAGCGTTAAACCAAAATAAAATGGGAAGGGCTGCCTTAGGAAAGATTGGGGACAATGGGGAAAAAGGGGTCAGCTGGCCTGGGTGGCATGGAGCCATCTTCTCTCAAGTTGGCCTTCAATAGATGATCAGATCATCAATCATAGAGACCATTGTGGTATGTAAAGTACAGTGTTACTGAAGATCATGGCTACCAACTAGGAACCAAACCAATGTTTTCAATATAGAGGATGACAAACCACAAGCAAGCCTGGAGGGAGAAGTGGACCTTATTAATGTTGTGTTGGACCATAAGAGAACCTTATGGAGGAAGCACAAGAACCCTTATGGACTGTTTGGCCAGAGAGTATGGCCAGTCTTGATGCTTTAATTGCTATATCTGATGAAGACCCCTCTGTATCTCTGGGTCAAAACGATGAGTATTTCAGCAATTATAGGTAAGTGTACTTTGTGATTCATACAAGATCCAACTCATGAGATACTCCTATGATGTTCCATAATATGGAAAGATCTTTATGGTCAGCATCATGGCCTGGTGGACCTGGAGATCATCTGTACGCCTATGTTTGTTTATAAGATGGCGGTGTTAGATTAATTTCCGGATCAGCCTACAAAGCCTCCCCGTTTAACCTTCGAGGGTTCTTGCGGAAGCGCAGGTGTGTAGACACCGATACAATGTTTCACCGACAGTAGGTTTCTCCTCTCTTCTCCTCGTTTCTCGCACACTGCAGAGAGAATTCACAGCTGTCACCTCAATGCAGCTCGTTGTGTGTTTCCCTACAAATCTCTCCCTCTCCCCTCTGCCCTATTGATTTCTCTGCCGTGTAGTTAAAGCACAAACCCAGTATTCCTTCTAGAGAATTATAGGCGTCAGCACCTTAGCAGCTTCCAGAGAAAAGGAAAAAAACGAGCGAGCGACACTTCAAGAGCTTCATTGCTTGCGACAAGCTGGGTGCTGAGCTTGGGAAGCTGAACGCTAAGGCGACTACATCTTCCCTTCAGCAAAAGACACTTGGATAAAAAATAAAAATTGCAGTTTGCTGAGTTTTAATGATTTTAGCATAACCCTTGAGTTTTTGTAAAGATATATTTTTTTTTTTGGTAAAAGCCCCCAGGTGTGAAAGGAACGTTCCAGACAACCTTCTGCATGTCATTTTCTTGGTTTGGGTAAAAGGTTTTTGGGGGGAATTTTGTTTTTAGGTTGGCGAATTTCTAGTGGATTGTTAGTTAGTGGATGATCATGGGAATTATAGTCAATTTATGGAGGAAGAATCCAAACACCTTTGTTCAAGATTGAATAGTTTTTTTGTGTGTGTTTCTATGGAATTCACTCACATGATCCAAAATGTTCATATTTTTACTGATAGTATAATTGGAAAGTATTAGTTATTATTATTAAATAATAATAATAATAATAAATAGTATATAATAGTAATAATAATTATAATATATAATAGTAATAATAATATAAAATAATATATAATAATAATAATAACAGTACAATCTAAAATATATCACAAAAGATCACAGAAGATTTCACAAGGTGTGTTATTTCTTTAAAACATTTAGAAAATAAAGTCTTTGTTGACCATGTAGGGCTTACATTGGATGAAAAAGTACCTTCTGTCATTTCTATAGTGCAGAAAACTGGAAAGTTCCGTTAGATGTTATTAATTATTGATGCATGTTTCAATTCCCTCATTGTATTACCCTCTACCACTTCTGCTGGGAGACCATTCCACTTATCCATCTAACATTGACCCTCTAGTGTTAGATTCTGCTCTCTTGTTGTAAGTTTTCTCCTCTATTAAAGTACCGTAAACTTTCCTCCTGTACTTTGTTTAATCCCTTTAAGAGGAGCCAGTAATGCCAACATGGGCCACGGTCAAAGCTTTTAAAAAAGCGCCCCCCCCTACTCTAACCCAATGGAATTAAGGAAGATATTGAGTTTTTTTAGATATACATTAGCTAATTACCCAAAAAAGGTCAAATATATATTCATCATCCATGACACCGGGTCATCCGAAAAGATGACCTTGTGCAACCTACAGATACACAGAAATGGAAGTGGATACATGGAACATTCATCCATCAGAAGAGGCAGCGGAGACTGAAGAAGAAATCAATAGCAAGAACTATGCTTTTCAGGCATACAATGGGGGTGCGAGGGGTTTCTCTCTCTCTGCGGCCAGGTTCTACGTTTGTAAGTAAAACAATGTTAATTCTGTAGCGGAACAATTAAAGTGACATCTGACACTTCAAGGACAATGCAGCTCAGGAGACATCAAGTCAACAGACAATGAGGCCTCTGGCAAAAGGGACGTTTCAGGGACTATGGAAATCGCATGATTAAGCAAAACGCTCCCCTCCGAGATGCAAAAAAGAAAAGGCCTGATCTCCTAAGGGCAACAGAGCTGGTAAACAGACCGGGATTTTTAACCCTTTCAATCCCAGGAGAACTCCACCTTATTCCATCCTCAGAGGCCAACGGAACAATTATTGAAAAAACAAAAACAGATTTTAAAAAATAAATGCGATTACAAACAAAACAAAAGATTTGCCTGAATAATTTTCAGGATAAATGCAAGTTTTAATATATTTCGAATAAAGTGAGATTGCCTCCATATGGGAAATTGTCCTTAGCAAGCTGTCCTGTTGATATGATCCAAAAATCTTATCCCCCCCCCATTCATTTTAGCCAATTTTCTGCCCCCTCTCTCTACAGTAAACCACTTCAATTGGAAAAAAAATCAATAAAGCATAAAATTCTCACAGTATGAACTGATTTGTGATATTTCCCCTTACTTTGCATGTGCACCAATTATTTTCCCAGTTGGTAATATTGTGCATTCTGGAAAAAAATATATAAATATTTTCTGGAAAAAATGTGTATTGTGTCTGACGATTGTGCCAGTTCATAGCAAGAGCAGAAAAATACCAATTATTAATTAATTATTATTAATAATCTTAATAATAATAAATAATACAGCAAATATTTATAAAATGACTGGAAATTACATGGACATATATATATATATATATATATATATATATATATAATGTATAAAAGATCCTGAATTTCAAACAAACAATCTAGAGTGTACATAATTAATTTTAATGAAATTGCAAGACGTTAAAATCTATTATGATTTCGGTATTAGACACACTGACACTTTTAGCTACAAAGAGTTAAAATGTTAATGACATCCTTAATACCTCTCAAGGGTTTTTTTCTTCTTTCCATCCCACGGGCTGTCTGAATAATCCATGGGTTCTGCGGCATTAGATCATCAGTTTAATGGGTTCCTGGCCCCAAGCGTGCAACGGAATACAGCCCGGTCTATCATAGAATGTTTGGGCATAACAGCCTCCTTGAATACTCTCTAACCTGCCCTATTACCTCACTCCTTCGCTCCGTCTCCCTGTTTTTCTTTTTTGGAAGGGGCTGGAATATACATTTTGGAAAGGAGAAAATGGTCTAAGGCTGCTTGAAATGGTAGGCCCGCTCTAGGCGGCATCTAACTTTTTCGACTATCCCATGGATGACCAGTAGGTTGGGTAAGTATGGAATCCTTTAACTGTAGTGGAACATTAGAGGTAACTTGTTTCATCTACGTGACTCCTGCTCCAGTTGGCAGGGATATACATGTATCGCTATGTGGTAAGAGTAAAAGTATGACATCATAAGATACTTCCAGATACCCTAGAAATGTGGCGACCTGCTGAGAGTGGTCTTCATTGAGGAGGCATGTACCTATCTTGTCTACTGCTAGACGACCAAGGGCAACCATCAGAGTGTACGGGTCATGGTGTAAAATCAGCAATGGGGGCCCCAAACTATAATTCAAATGCTGTCCCTAATGTATCACGTCCCACAGTAGGTCCAGGGAAAAAAGGAGGTTGTTGAGATCAGTGGAGCCGGAGAATCAAACTCCAGAGAGGATGTCGGATAATTAGTGGGAGATGACAGCTCCGTGAGTCACCTGCCTCCCCGCTGTTCCCTGCTTCTTCAACTGGCAAAGTGCTCAGCTGACTTGTTATCTCTTTACCATGGCTAGTGGTTCCTACTCGCGGTTCCATCAGCAAAGTGCAATAAAAACGACAGGTTGCCAGGTTTTGATATGTGAGGCAGCTCTGAGTTATATGTAAGAGAAACAGGGGGGATATCCACAAGAGTGTAAATTGAACTAAATGACACGCTCGGGAAGCTAGCAAGCCAGAGATATATATATATTGGGTCAGTGCTAGAATCAGAAAAATACCTAATATGAGCTAAGAGCCACACTAAAACAGCTCATAATTTGGCAATAACAACAAAACACGTCTGTCTGAGAAATCATATCCCCTAAACAGCGCACATCAACAAATAAAGTAACTAATCGAGCCTGTCCTGATCTCCACTATCTTAATGATTTACCTCTCTTTTTACCACCTTAAGTGTTTCTCCTTAACTATTGTCTACCATTTCCCAGACTCCCTTATAAATGGTATCTTCTAGTCTTTATCCCAAATTACCCACTGTCCCTACTACTGTCCTGCTTTTCCTCATAAGACTCTCCATTTCTCCCGACCTCCCTATGGTTCCAAATCTTTTCTGTATTCCAAAAGTGTTTTCCTTTTGGACCCCTTAGTTTTCAATGACCCCTGATACTCTACCCATCTTGGCAATACTTCTAACCCATTGTTGTTCTTCTATCTTTCCACACCTCTCTGTCTTCCTCCTAATCCATCTGGCTTTCATCATGGCACCACTCCGGGTTGTTTTATTCCATCATTCCACCAACTTTCACAACAGTTGTCCCACATCTTGTCCCTGTTCTACCCCTCTGTCCTCCTAATTGTCCATCTGCCTCTATTACTCTGCCATCCAACCCCAGTTGGCCTTGTCCACCTCTTCCATCATGGCACCACTCCTGGCCGTTTTGCTCGTCCAACATTCCACCACGTTTCACAAGAGTTTTCATATCTTGTCCCCAGTTCTACCTCTTTGTCCTCCTCCTTGTCCACTTGCCTTTCTTCTCCCCCCCATTCAACCCCAGTTGGCCATGTGCACCCTTCCTCCATCATAACAAGACACTTGGCCTTTTAATGGTCTCTACTCTTCCCTCCATCCATCAAAAACCAGAATTGGCCAGGAGATCAGACCCATTGGTCCATCTTGTCTGCCCGTTTGATGATGTAAAGACTCAAACATCTACTGCCATTATTCAGCGTTCGATGACCAACGTTCATGAAGAAAGTTCCATGATGATGTTATCACAAAATATTAATGCGATTTTGTCTGTTCATTAGAACAATACAAAACCTGCATCAAGCGTGAAAAAGGTTATTGAAACACAACCCCGTTTTAACAGGCATTTAAATAAACAGCAGTTTATGCGGGATTGCAGCATGATACCAATATTATACCTTCAAATTCCTTTCCCGGGATAAATGGATGTAGTAATCCGCACATGAACTGCGGCTTAACGACAGATCAACACGGAACACTGGCACATTCTGGGCGCCAACCACCCTCTATATCACACTGTAATTGTTATGATTATTTTTATTATTTCTGTACATTATTTAGAAAGCACCAAAATAATATAAAATGCAGCATTACGATCTTAATTCCTCTACTACCGCAAACCAGCTTGAGTTGAATTTTTTTTTTCCTTCCTACTTAAGATAATTTTTTAATGAATGCAGGGGCGTAGAAAATATTAAAGACTGGGATACCAAATAAACAGAAACTGCAAAAAGAAAATAACATAAAAAAATGGGGTTTTCGGGATAGAAATGGGGGGGGATTTTATTATAAAAAATAAAAAGAATTAAATTCATTGGGTATTTCTTACACTACATTTACCTAAAGGAACCCTGTTGAATATTTAAGTGAATATATTCAATGCCAAGATTCCATCCATCTTATAGGTATAGGACCAAATTTGATCTTTACAATATACAAATTTAGGACTTTTCCTTTTTTACTTTTTAAGGATAAGTAAACATATTTCCACTAAATGCTTCCACTCTTCCAAGAATGCTAATTCTTCATATTATAGTCTGTACAATCATGATGAACCCAATTGCCCCAGTGGAAAGGTGGTAGGAGACCCTTTTCGAACATTTGCTATAGTAGGGGGCAAAGTTTTAAGAGCCATACAGATAATTAATATGTAATTAATTAGTATGTAGAAGATATGTAAGTTAAATATAACATTTCTTGTTTAAGAATTGCCTTTATTATCGAGCTTTACCATTGCACAATAACGTAGTCCATAGCGTTTATGGACATTCTATTGGCCTTCAAAGCAATGGACTAAGTTACTTTATAGTTATACTTTTTTGGTGACCATGGATCACGTGTGGTCAAGTGTTCCTTGTGGGTTTGCACCCCTTAGGATCTTTATCACTAGTGCTTGGTAGAGAAACGCAGATGGTCTGTGCCTCATTTTGGAGCCAGGATATGAAGTCATTATCAATTTGTGTCAATAACCAACAGAATTCTTTAATAAGAGATCTCCTGCATCTCCGATAGACAGCAATAGATGATTTTCACCACTGAAGCACGTCGACACTGCTTGTAGGGTTTTATAGTAAAAGCAGCGGCATTCTAATAACTCGTCACAAACATTCTACATTCTTATCAATACTAAGTTACTGTGCCTTTCAAACAAATCCCACCAGAAACATCAATTTCGGAGCGTATGGGGATACCTGGGTTGTAGTAGAAAAGGGGGTTGCTGGACGACGCATGGGCCATGAAATCAGGGAAGAACATGAAAGTTAAAGGGTTTTAGACCCTGAAAATATAACGGAGTATGGATCCGAGAGTGCGGGTCAAACTCCTAGGACTGAACTCGCTACAAGTACAAGGCGGATTAAAAGAAAATACTGAAACCCGTCAAACGTTACATAGGCCTCCACAGTTTCATATTTACCATGACCCTGTCGTAATTAGTGATGTATACCTGATGTTGTATTAGAATGTATCACAATTCCCTAATACACAGAGGAGTCTATTCACTAAAGGGAGGGTTGTGGATTCAACTTCACTATTCGTTATAAAGGGTCAACACTGGTTTCTCCAGCAAGAAGCTTTGAGCTGGCCCTGGATGATGTAGAGTGATGTTAAAGAGTTAAAACCACTGTTCACCTGTCAATGCTCCGTCTAGTGAATAGGTTCCATAGAATTTCATGAACAAGACAGGAAGATAATGGTTACATTTTATCTTGATAGACTCCTCTTAGGACATATTGAAATAAAATTAACCATTTCATAACCAAAAAACTGAAAAGATTGTGAGTCGATGGTACAGAATAATAGGATATTACAGGCTTAAGCGTTGAGTAATGATGTGTCTGTCATCTCGCGCATGCCACCTCCATCACTCTCAGCCTGACAGTTTTCAAAGCTTCCGTGATCACAGATGTTGACTATTCCTGATGAAGGATGATACGTCTTCCCTATATGTCTTCTCAAAGATAATATTACAGGGTTAAAAAGTCTCCACTTTCAAAACTGGAAGCTACCGCGCGCTCCGTGTGCCCAGGCGAAAGGGCAAATGGGTTAATTTTTGCAGGAAAGACATTGCAGTAAACAAGGAGTTAAAACGAAATCAGATTTCTGACTTTTGCAGCAAAAAAAAAGCCGAAAAGAAACAAAAAAGTGCAGTGAGCATGCAAAACTGCCCCCCCCCTCGCTGGGGCATATTATTATTATTTATTGTTTTATATAGTGCCATCAAATTCAGGACATAACAAGTAGTATGTAAAATAACAATTTGACTAACCAGTTGAGGAGGGCCCTGCTCAAAATAGCTTACAATCTAGAGCATAGAGTGAGAAGGTCAATCTAGTGATTTAATTTCCACACAATACTGGTTAGCAGCAAGGAAGGGGTTAAACAATATTTCTCATTTCAAATTCATTGGATTTTGGGGGGAAAAAACGTCCATCATCTGCATTCCGACTGAGGATGATGACGGTGGCAGCCGTCAGATGCCGGGGGGAGGGGGGGGGGGGGTCGGTAGAGAGAAAGGAGGCAAGCTAGATTTTACAACTCACCAGAAAAATATTAAAATTATAATGTATATTAAAAAATACTTAAAAATAAATGATTATGTATTAATTGTTCAATTTATATTTAAAAATATTTAAAATTATTTATATTTTTGCCAAAAATATAGAATGCACGTGTTTTAAAAACAATAAATACAGTTTGTTATGTCCTTAATAGATAAATAATTCTTTATTTAAAGGCTATAAAGGTATATACGTTTATAAAGGTGTATGTATGATGGAATAACGCTGGGACATTATATATCTTTATATATATATATATGTATAGTGTGTGTGTGTGGGGGGGTGCCAAGTACATATATGTGGAGGGTAAAGCATACATTAAAGATTCCAGCTTTTAAACAGCTTTGTCTGGAACAGATGTTCTACCCAGCAGGTTCTGCACACAGCTGCAGGAGCACAGACCAGGAGAATTCTGATACAGTGAGCCAGGGTCCTGGTGCGGGATCAAAGGTCATCACCAGGCTCTCTGAGTAGACCCCCCCCTATTGATTCAACAACCTAATTTCCTGGGAGATCCATTCCGCTTCGTAAATTAACTCATACATTCCCAGTGACAGCTCTGCAGTGCATAGAAACAGTAGGAGAGGGGTAATGAAAATGTCACCGGAGGGGGGGGGGTGAGTTTTGTCACTAATTGTAAAGCCTACCCCCCCTACCCCTCCGCCCCCCCCCCCATATCCTTTATACATGTATTTGCATTAACCTCTCACACCCGGCAATCTTTTTCCAACTCCTACAGGATTGAAGGGAGCTGTCCAAAAAACCTTAGAGCATCAATCAAAAAACCTCATAAAGAAATCACATAACTGGAGGAACTACGACGGAATCATGAAAATCATTATGATTGATTCGTAAAGAACTTTAGTGCGTTCTCCCATTTGAAGTATGTTCTTCATTTGCTAGAAGCCTTAAAAGTGTCTTATTAACCCCTCTCTTCCCTAACACCCCCCCATAACCCCCCAAAAACTCTAACACAGAGGACACCCTTGGACAGGTGCGCTTAAACTTACATAAAAACCCATGCAATCCCATAGAGGTAAGTATGTCTGGGTTTGTGTCCCTCCTCGCACTTTTTAACTTCCACCATAAAACAACAAGATAAATAACAAAAAATCCAAAAATTTCCACCTCTCCCGAAGCGGACCTTTTCATGAATGGAAATGGTGGCTTCTTTGGTTTTTTTTTTACATATTCAACCCCCTCTCTGATAGCTGGGGGGTATTTAACACTCTGCGCACACTATTAGCCTTGTAAGGGTTAAATGGCGTTCACCTCCACCTCCATAGACCCTTTACGGACTTGAGAATGCCACCAAGTACCATCGCACGCAGGCAGGCTACAGCAAAAGACTGGCCCTTCGTCGATAGGCTTGCTCATCTAATACATTGTATCGATAGCGTTAAGAAACATTCCGGTACCTTGTGTCAGCATCACGATGACCATACTGGCCAGGCTCACCCGCTGAAGTGGCACGTTCATTTTTAAAAATTATTTCCTTTTCCGTCTCCCCGGACGATCTTCTGATCCTTGATTGTTTTTTTTCTCTTTTCTTTTTTTTCCCTCTTCTTATCCTTTTTTTTTTTTTTTAAAATCTCTTTACTAGTTAACCCTTTCCCCCCTCCCTCCCGCCTTCCTGTATTTTCTCCGTACACTCTTCTTTCTCAGCGATGGGAAAACGAGAGAGATGATGATGAGTGAAGAGGCACCGTGTCGGAATGGATGGAAAATAGAAGGAATTCTGGATGGGAATCTATCAAGCTCCCCCTCTCCTTCTCCTTCTCCTCCTCCTCTATCTCTCTCTTTTTTTCCCCACGTCTCTGCCTCTGCTATTTTTTTTTTTGGTACCTTCTTAATACCCCCCTCCTTCTCTTCTTCCCCTTTCACCCCCCTTTAACACACACATACAAACAGACGCACACACACACTTTCCTCTCCTTCTGCAAACCATATGGGGCTTCTGACAGATGGGATATGATAGGCAGCAGTTTGAGACCAATCAGGACTGCCATTGGGCAGGGGCCTGTCTTTCAAATGACAGGCCAGGGAGCCAATGAAAGGGTGTTGAGGTTTTCGGTTGGTGGGGGGCGTATGGGTTGGTGGGTTTTCTGATGCTCATGGTTGATTTATCCAGAAGGCTTTTGTTACTGCAGCATTTCTGTATAGATGCTGCCCCCCCTACAGCTCTCTCTCTCTCGCCCTTTTCTCATTTGCTCACTTGATATCTACCTCCGGCTCCCTCCTGTGCTTGCGACAGAAAAGAAGAAGCTATTTTTTTTTTTTGGACCCCATCAATTCTGGATACGCCATGTGTTTAAAGATCATTCTGCATATAGAATGTGACATTTCCATAACTTCATGTTTTCGCTACAGTGCTTGAAGGAACGTCAGCTTTTGTTTTAATCCGAAAAAAATAAAACTACTGCAGAAGTGACCCATCGCATTTTTGTGTGTGTAAATTTTACCTATAATATATAAAACGTCCCATAAGCACAGTTTAAGATTTTCAAATATATTACCAGAATTTAAAATGATTTCATTATTTAAGAAAAAAAACTTTACACTAGTGAAACTTTACACTAGTAAAACTTTACACTAGTGAAACTTTACACTAATAAAACTTTACACTAGTAAAACTTTACACTAGTGAATCTTTACACTAGTAAAACTTTACACTAATTAAACTTTACGTATAGCTGGCACAATGTGTTAATATTTACATTTTTAGTATTAAAAAATAAATTGTGAAAAAAAATATTTTCTATTTTCCTTTTTTTGGGGGTTGTTACAATGGTTTTATCTTATCAGCCATACAAGTGATTATGCTAAAGTAGATATTTCTCACCCATTCTCTCTTCTGCACCAATTATTAAACCGGTTTTAAGAGCGATGGCTATGCGAATACATTACACAAATTTTTATCATATTAAATACCCTAGGTCAGGGTCGTCCAACATGCGGTGCGGCCCGCGTGAGATCGGCAGCCAGGATCACAAGAGCCCTGCTGCTGCTTACTTGTGGGAGGTCTTATTGTCCTGCACAGAGGAAGCGGGAGGCCACGCCCCCTGCTGAAGTCTGTGAGCGGCATCGAGAGCTGTGGTGCAGGTAAGGGGGTGAGGGTGGGTGTTTGAATGAGTATGCCTGATTGAGGGAATGAATCTGTGAATGAATGAATTTGTGTGTGTGATAGCATGGATGTGTAAGTGCTGGAATCTAGGCATGATGGGACTGTGATTGCCGTTAGCAATCACACTCCTATCATACCAAGTCAGCTAGTACATGCTGAAACCTGGCTAGCTGCCCCCTTGTGTATTGATGCTGCCGGCAGTATGGGGTCTGCACATCACTTACAGCCACCCTGTACCAGCATGTACTGGCTGATTTGGGATGATAGGAGGCTGATTTGGGATGATAGGAGTCTGATTGCTAACAGCTAACAGGAATCTGCTAACAGCAGTCACAGTCCCATCATGCCTAGGTTCCAGCATTTACTGGTTGCCTGGGTATAAAAAGAGTGTGTTTGCTGTTAGCAATCACACTCCTATCATGCCAGGTCAGCCAGTACATGCTAAAACCTGGCTAGCTGCCCCCCTTGTGTATTGATGCTGCCAGCGGTATGGGTTCTGCACTTACAGCCACCATGTACTGGCTGATTTGGGATGATAGGAGTGTGATTGCTAATAGCTAACAGCAATCTGCTAACAGCAGTCACAGTCCCATCATGCCTAGGTTCCAGCATTTACTGGTCGCCTGGTATAAAAAGAGTTGTTAGCAATCACACTCCTATCATGCCAAGTCATATTGTTGATTTTTTTTGTCCAATTGTGGTGTTACTTTTAAGAAAAGTGTGGTTAACGCACTAAAATTGGACAAAAAAATACAATAACCATTAATTTCTATATGATTGTTGACAGCAATCACACTCCTATCATGCCCAGCCAACCAGGTTTTGTGTTGTTTACTTTATTTTAATCTGCATATTTTATTAAAGGCTATATTTTCTCACAGTGAAAAATAAGTGCGGCCCGCGCACGTATACAATTCTGATGAAGTGGCCCACTGTAGAAAAAACTTGGACACCCCTGCCCTAGGTGATAGTTTTCCTGTTATTAGCAGATTATTATTCCTGGGATCTTTCCAGGAAAATGGTCCAAGAGATCTCCTCTGATCATAGATTCCGGAGGCATATGCCTATCCCATGCATGTTTGAATTCCTTCACTGTAGCAGCCACTACCGCATCTGCTGGGAGGCTGTTCCACCCATCTACCACCCTCTCAGTAAAGTAAAACTTTCTTACATAACCTCTAAGCCTCTGACCTTTTATTTTGTCTAAATAATGTTATATTTAATGTTAAATGCAATGTATACTTTTAATAATAAGTACATTGATGTTTGCATAAAAACTATTCAAATTAATTAATAATTATGCAAGTATTTTTTTATAGTGGATATTTTTATGATGGCCAATCCGGGTGAAGACAGAGCAGTTTTTTTTTTTAGGGTGAAATCACAAGTTCCATTATCAGTTTACGAGTTTCCGTTCAAGCTTAAAGAAATCCACAAAGAAAGTCAATATGCTTCTAGTAACCTGATAAAAATGGGATTTAAACCATTGATGTTACAAATAGTTTTCTACTCTATTAAATGTTTAGCGTGTTTTTTTTCCCTTTTTCAAATATTTAAAACAAATTAGTCTCTCTTAAAAATGTTCTCTAGAATGTTTGGGAAGGAACTCGCTGCTAAATGTAAATAAGATTATATTGAATGAGTCCTAATATAATACAATCAATGGAATGAAATATTCAGAAGATAAAGCGTTCCATCTTGAACGCCAAGGGAAAAGTGACCAACAGTGAAAAAGATCATAATTTGCCTATTGTTACAAAATAAGTAGATTTTTATTGCCTATATTTAAAACGGGTGGGGGCCGAGACAAAATAACCACTTAAATTCAACTCTGTAGTTTATTTACAGATATCTTTCCACCATATTACTTTTTATGTTTGACCATCTTATTGGACATGGATTTGTGGTTGGTTGACCAACATGGTTATCTTCTCCAGGACATATAATAAGAATGCTCATTGACGTTGACCCACTTGGTCAAGCTGACCAATGATATGGTGTTGACTTGAATAATTTTATTGAGTACAAAGAAGTTGTCTGCTATGGGTGGAAGGGTCTCCAGTTTCCGCTCACTTACTGTACATTGCGTTTTGTGCTCGATATTCTGAAACATAGAGCGGCCATGAGATCTCTAGTGTTCACACTCCCGATGCGTACGTCGGCTAGTTAGACCAGGGCTACTTTCTGTCCCGTTTTGTAAAAGTGGAAATGGTTTTCACTCTACTCAACTTTTAGACATTAACCCAAAAAGTTGCCCAGCCTGTTGGGTAGGTTTCCACGGACAAAATTATATAATCAAGAATTCAAAATGTAGGAGATTCTCTTAGACCTTTAACCTCCAACTGGTAACCCCCATGTCGGATGCGTTCCTCAAAGTGGTTTGTGGCCTTGTGTGCGTTCATATCCACAATTACCCTTGTGCTCCTATGCTTTCGAAATATTAGCAGAATAAAGAAGAGTCTGGGGATCTAGTAATTAGATCTTCACCAGCGTCCCCTTCTGACTTTAAAATCAGAATAACTAAGTCACTATTTTGATGACCTCACAGATTAAAAAGAGATTTCCTTCATTCATCACGTCACCGTTGGAAGAACAACGTGAGTTTTTTTTCTCTCCCTAGGCCTCGTCTCGTAATTAGGTTTTACTGATCGCATGGACTATAGAGCTCCTCTCACATCTAGCATTACTCCAGCCCTCTCCGTGATGATTTTCCATAAAGAAAACGCTGTATATCATGTAAGACAACATTAGAGGCGTTCTGGAGAGTTGTCTGAGTGCCGATATGGGCCTTAAATGTTCCGTGATAAACATCTTGTTGGCTTTTCTCAACTCTGGCTTTTAAATACGTAGTAAATTATTAAGCAGGAGTTAAACATGCCGGACAGGTGGTTACATGGCTCGACACTATCTCTTGATGGAAAATCCAATATGTACTGCTAGAAAAAAGGTGGTCTTTTAACCCTTTTCATTTTCGTGGTTCAAATTTTCCCACAAGGGGCATAAAGCAGGTGTTGGATTTAAATCAAACTTGCCCCGAGTGGCAAATGGGAGTGGCTAAAATGGACATCCTACCTAAGCCCCTCCCATAATGCCTCTAATATTTAGATCATATGGCTACTAGGTTTAGGTAGCAGAAATAAAAGGGATACGTACAATTATTAAGATTGCGCGCCAGGCCCTCTGTATCACTTCATCTTAGGCCGTCAGACCCTTTGAATGTAGGGACTGTGAGAAATTCCGCAGGGATCGTTGGTACAATGTAAAAAAAAGATGATAACATTATGCTCCAGTTTTGTAACGCTTCATTGGACGCCAATATTGGGCGATCATTGCTACATTGGCCGGTTGAGGAGATCAAAGATCCCTCTTGTAACTGGCCCATATACAAAATGGCGGACTGTGTCTTACTAGCACAGCTGCCACAGCTAAGGCATAGATATGACGGCGCTCAGTATAATGGACGGAGGCCGCAGAGGTCTGGGTGGCTGGGTCACTGCTCAGGGCCTCTCGGCCAAAGTACTCCATTGTATTCAAGGCATTTTTTTTCATCTACCATAGGTATTTAATAACTTTTTTTTCCTCCTTTTCTTTCTGAACGTAAAAAAGCACAATGTGTAGGCCGGTCTGACAGTAAAGATCTCTCTTATTCCAAGGACAGGGACAAACCACAATCACACAGCTTTGAACGCTGATTTCTGGAGCTGATGCCGCAAATATATACACGGCTCGGAAAAATAACACTGAGCTGACGTATATTTTTCAGCCGTTTAGCGGAGGGACAGAGTTCATTTTTGTGTGACAGTTTCTCGCCTAATATACGATGTTTCTGTCACTCTAGTTTATGGTCTGTTTGGGTAATTTGCTGTTCTTTTGCAATTTACACCCGAGGAGTAACAAGCTCATTTTTTAATGCACTTTAAAATGCATTTGATTAGAAGGATCAGACCGCGTTCTATTTATTTATTGACTGTGCTAGAAAAAGTAAGCTAATAAGAATTTTTTTTTTGTTGGCCGTGTCTTGAAGGCATCAGGGAGGTATTTTGAGTTAACATTTAAGGATAAGCCCTGGGTATGAATGTGTTTATTTAAGTTTAAGTTACTGATGTACTTAAATTTGAGAAAAGGGTGAGCATGCAGTAACAGTTCTTGGATCTAGAAGGACATGCCAAGGACTGTTAGCGGGAGGAGAAAGCTTCTTGGGTTTGTGGTTGATGCCAAGTGGTCGATGCCAGAGGAGGCCCCTGCAGGCGACCAATCGCTCACACGGCCCTTTATCTCCTGGCGGCGAACCTACGGATTTCCGCTCCCGATAACCCCTGCGATGTTGCGTAGATAAGGTAGGCTGGATGGGCAAGGGACCAGGGAGATTAGTAGACGAAGACGAACACGAAGATTCTTCATCTTGTGTGTCTTCGTCTTGCCGCCGCCATGTTCGTATGTTAGGTATTTAGGCTGAACAACAGAAACACACCCTTCGTGTTCGTTTTCATGTTCGCCCGAATACGAATGCAATGAAAGTTGACATAAGGTCTAATAGGCTGGCATAATAACAAAGAGCTTGTCTACAGCAACCACCACTTCCACCCTTTGGGCTATTGAATTCAAGAATATACGCCAACACTCAAACGATAAAAACCTTTTATGCCATCAACAACCTAATAGTGAGCTGACCATGATAAACCCTGTAGTTCAGCTTCCATCCATCTCTACTGCTCATGCCCCAGGTCGATTGGCTTGTCAACTTGGAACTACATTCTGCCCTATTTGCCCTCATGCTCACCCAACGTTTATCCATCTAGCTAAGTTAGTAACAAAAGAGGTAATGCCCAAAATATGAACATCTCTACACAATGGTCGCTCTAAATAGGCACAGCGGAGATGTCCGAGGGCTTGATCCTATCCAACGGAGAGGGTAAATGAGGTAAAATGGGTTTCTTCCGAGAATATTTATTAGAATGGTAAAAAAAAACATGATTAAAGTCTAAAACAGAACATTTTATTTTACAGTTTGAGAATCACAAATTATACTGATCAAGTCTGCATAATGCAGATGTGACAGGCATGCAAATATCGTCATTTAGAAAAGCTTACTAAAGTTACCTTTTATGGTGTATTTAAGCAGGACTCTTGAATACGATATTAAGATTAACCAGATTCAATAAAATGGTTACATATAACAGCTGTCTGAGGCTCACTTAGTGACCTTACTTACTAATCCAGGCATATGTCTTTACAGAGACATGGATGCAGCAATCTATGTATGTTGGGAGCTGCCCCATGTCTTGGGGTCGCCATCCTTGAGGTTGAGCACTTGGATATGACATCATATCCCAAAAAGAATAGTTGGACAGAGCATACCAAAAAGTACATAAAATAACAGAAGAATTCCATGACATTGAGGTGCATCAGGTAATCGCATCGATTCCTTGACTGTCCCAAAGGATATAATAGAACAAAAATACTAGCACACACACTCTGAAAAATCACATTTTAATGAGTCTAAAACCAATGTTTTTGCCACAAATGGTCTTAAATTAAGAATAAAGAATAATAGCTTGCTTGCTTACTCTTGTTTCGTCGCCCTGATGAAGGCCATTCATGGCCAAAACGTTGGTTTATGGCTTCTTAAAATGTAATTTTTCTTCTGTTAGAATGTGCGTGTGTGCGAGCATGTTTGCTCTATAATATCCTTTGAAACAGTCAGGAAATCGATCCGATTATCCGATTAATTCCTTGACTGTCCCAAAGGACCACCCTTATGCCTAGTCTGACAGAATACACCACACCAAGCTAGGAAACCATCCCAGGATATTGGAGTTAGCGTGTATTAGTGAAGGAACTAGTTGTGTGTTAACATGCAGTACACATCTTTACGGGACTTGATTTTAATTACACTTTAACCCTTCAAGATCTATTACTTTTACAAATGAATGCTACCCTAGATGTATTGTTCCTCATACCTGGTATTAACCTATTTCTTTGTTGACGGAGCCGCGTCTCGGTCCTCTTTGTGAATACTTCTTGGTTCCTCGAAACGTCTCATTGCTTTTCTTAAAAATCCCTTTTGTTCCAGCACGAGCACCTCACCCCAATCGTTTACAGCTCAATCCCGACCGGTGACAAGATGGACTTTCTCTGGACGCATCTGTCTTGTGCATAATTAAACTATATGACAGAATAGCTTAAGTGAATCACCGGGGAAGTGAGATATGGGCATTTTGCTGTCCAGGAACGGAGTAATGATGTTGGACAGTGACCAATTGCTTCTTTGAGGTCAATCCGAAGGTCAACGGGTTGTTCTGTAGATAATTTGCATGGCATAATATGGCTAATTCACATTAATTGCTTGAACTTTATTTGTTGAAATATATTAACCCTTGGCGGGGGTGTACAACGAGCAATTCATTTCAGATAAATGTTTACGTAGAAATCAAAGTCTGAGAGCAAGGGCGAGATGTCGATTTACTAAAAGTTGGGTTAAGAAGGAACTCAAGTGGGTAGAACCTGCCAACTATTAGTAGCATCAACGCGAGTCCCAAATTCACCATCATTTAGACCAACCAACTTGGGATTGTTACCCTTTAACCCTGAATGGCCAGATGGGGTTACTCAATGCGTCCTTTTAACTCTGACAAAGAAAATAGTGAAAGATATTCTGCAGAATGCCCTCATACATTGTAAACGGGGACCACCAAAAAATCTAAAGGGACAACTTATCTATCATGTTGCATAGATACCCACTTTATTGCATGAGTCTGAAAAATCCATGCTTTAAGACAGATCAGTTGGATACTTAAAATATTATATAATATTAATAATATAATTATAATAATAAAATATTATTTATTATTATTATTAATTCAATAATAATTGTATAACATACTTTTGCTAAAAGAGATCAATAGTTATCTAGAGATCAAGGATTCTATAGACTGCTTAGGGTAAATTTAGGCTTTATTCTTACATAATAGCTCTGTATGAGGTCATAGTGTTTAAGGCACTTTTTTTCTAATGGCTCTTCCATCAGGAGCTTTGCCCACATCTTGTTTCTCATCCCTGCGTCATGGAAGGCTGTTGGTTTTCATTTCCAATGGTCGGTAGAATTAATTCCTGGCAGGAGACGCCAACGAGAAACCAAAGAAATGAACTGTCAGTTTCAATGAGACATAATGCATTTCTTTGGTATCTATCTGTGGTATTTTATGTTAGAAATTAGTTTCTTCCACCAGGGACGGCGAGATCTCCAGCTCTCCGTGATGCATTATATACAAGCACAGGCAGCTGTGAAAACTCTCATAAACCTAAAGACACATAAAAAAAAATGCCTTCCCGTTAAATAAGTACAAGAATATACCCGTTAGTCTCATGTTTGTCTGTTCCACGGGGCTTTCAAGCAGAAGCTGAATGTCAGTGCCGATGGTCATCCAACATGGAGGAGATTCGAGGGTGCGTGGACTAAGAAGGGCAGCAGTCCAGCTGATGTTTAGTTAAAGATTATACATACTGTAAATTGCTCTTATATCATAGGAACATAGAATCTGCTGGCAGATCGGCCCCATTCGGCCCCCGTCAAGTCTCCCGTTTCTCCTGCTGTAAAGACTCAAACCTTAATCAGTCGTTGGTCTCATCTTAGATTCAGGAGCCGTATGCCTATCCCATGCGTGTTTAAATACCCTCACTGTATTACCCTCTACCACTTCTGCTGGGAGGCTGTTCCACTTATCTATCACCCTCTCAGTAAAATATCACGGTACCGACTTCACCAGGTTTAAAATATCAGACGGCAGTGACGGCAAATATACATATGGATCATATTGAGTGCATAAACCAGTAAAAGTAATATGAAAAGCGCCCTCTAAGATCTAATACGACCCATTGACTTAATATCCGTGACTCAGGATCATTCCAGGCTCATGATTTTGTGATTAAAGATACATGCCTTTTAAATGCTTTCACCTCTATTTCCTTTTTATTGCATCTATTGTTATTTGTGTAGTTAATTACAGTCCTCTACTCCATGATTAATCTTAATCTCAATTAGCTTTTTTTTGTGTGGCTACCAGCAGTACAAGAACAATAAATACATTCTCCTGTTTCTGCGATGTAATACGTAGAACTGTCCAAAGTGCTGAATTCAAGACGCTTCCACCAACATTTTTTTTTTCCAGTATCAGATAAAAATAGGTTTTCAAAAATATTGCCGTTTTCTTTTTTTTACCCCAGTTGTAGTTTTTGCCTTGTAATATAATGTTTTCAGGCAGCTGCATATTAGCCATTTGTATGATTTCTCGCTTTGTTATCTGATCACCAATCTACTAAACAAACACCCCGACTCCTTATCATACTGCCTGTGGGAAACAATAGAATGGCTCAGTCTTAACTACCAAGTCAGACTCTCTGACTAATGGAAGTCTATGGAGGAACGGACTTCATTAGCATTGCCATAAAGCATCAGCCTTCTTACATATATATGTATAATTTATTTATTTTGAAATAATAAACCCTGAGACATTTTAAATCTTTCTGTATCTTAAAAATTTCTTGGAAAACAAAAAAAAAAAATACTATCTGTAACATTACCTGTTCACTAAAGCAGAATCGCAATCGGAATGAAACGTTATAATTTTCAGCTCTTCTCTAGAAGTGAACTGACTTTTTATCACATAGAATACCCCATTGTTAATAATGCATTATTACACGCTTGACAGCCATAATTTCTTGCACTGATAATATTGTAAATTCAATCGGTTTCATGAAAAGGTTTAATATATTTTAATTATTTGAACCCAGGATCGTCTGTGGCGACATTAAAGTCTGCTTCTTGATCCCTTCTGTAGCTTATTAGTCATCAGAGACTTTAGCCTTTTCAAATAATCAATAACTTCGTGTGACAAGATTGCTACAGAAATAGCGCGCCACGAACTGAAGTATTTAGCATTAAAATCTAAAAAAAATATTTTTATGTATTTTTGTATAATAATAATAATCATCATCATCATCATTATACTACAAAAAAAAAAAAAAAGTTTCCACCAAAGATCCTTGATTAGGACGTTTTAAACTAAACATCAACCCAGTCCATTTGGAAAACACAATTTTTTCTCTAACTTAATTACTGTAATTAATATTAATTAATGTTAATTATTTGGATCAGTATACAGAACCATCAGGATCTTGCCTTTTCTTATTATGACGTTGATTTAAAAGCCAGACTTTAAACCGAAGTTTGACCTTGTTGAGCTTGACATGAATATCTAAGCTTAGTAAACTTGGCTTACGCTTAAGGCTCTCGTAAAGCAAGTTTAATGCGCTGCTACTATGTATAACCTACACGTGAACGTAAACTGTCAGTAGATAGTGTCTCGGAGACCATTTTATAGAATATAATTTGGTGAAATATAAAAGACCCTAATAAAAACCTTTTCATATTTGTAAATATGAAGTGGCAGATTTGGTAACAAACAATGAAACATTAGACTTTTCTTTACGTATTCCTTACATTTTCTTTTACATTATCATTATTTTTTTTCCATCAAGTTTTAATCTTTTTGTATGTCTGCATTTATTTTTCTACATTGATTTATTTTTACTTAAATTATATATATATATATTTTTTTTTTCTTTTTTTTTTTCTTTTACAAAGTGTAGATTTTATTTTTTCTGGTTCCGCTATTTTAAATTTTATTTTATACAAAATATTTATTAACTACAATTAAGAAAAGAACGATGCTGGTCTTTTCAAAATAAAGGAGGTCTCTGGGTTTTTAAAAACTATACTGTAAAATAAAAAAAAATGTATTAGTAGCTAAATCTTTAATTAGTTCATTAGATAATTAGTAAAAGCTAATTTATTAATCAGACTAAGATGATTAATGTTAGAACTCCTAAATTTATATTTTAGTATTCCTCATAGGAAATGTAAAAATAGCTTTTAATCCAGTATTTCCCTGGTAGACTGCAGAGTGTTGACGAGTGTATAAACATTCTACTCCAGGGTGGCTTATGTCAGATAACACATTTTGTTAAAAATAAAATAAATTAGCATATTATCTTTTTTTATAATAAATTCCTTTTGTAACTTTTGAAGAACTAGAAGAATTATTCTGCTTATCTAAGAGACCAAGGCATAATATTGAGTCCTTGTAGTTTGACTCCGGAGTAGACCTGGACTGGCACACCAGGCAAATGCTCCAACGACAGAGCGGGTGCTAGAGTATGGCCAGCGACTGGAGAAACCAAGCCGCAAGTTACGTGACCAGAAAAAAAAAAAGATGGCCGTCAACTATGGTAGTGAAAAACTGCATCTTCACCAATCAATAGGTCCTACCGCCAACCATACCAGATTGGATGACGTGTATGGTTTGGGGGGTAATGGAAGGCATTAGCATTTTGAGTGGTGAATCATAATAAGGAAGGCCTAGGAGAAGACATGTCACAGCCCTAAGACATTGAGCAAGAATGTTCCAAAATATCAAATGTGCTTATTTGAGTCTTAAGTCCTTCCATTGAGTGTTGCGACATATCAACATTTGACTTGATTTTTAGTAGACCCATCAGGCTTCACTTTTCTACGCTTCTTATACCCGTTATATGTAATCCACTGGGGAAAATGGCACCATGGTGTAGGGTATGTGGGTATGCTGATCATGCGAGACTAGCAGAAATAGAGGGACAAATAATAATGGAGGTCTAAGGTGAGACATAGTATGCCCCTTAGAGGTTTTATTTTATGAGCATGTACAAAAATACCTTGCCCTCCTTCCACTGAGTCCCAGGACACGTTCTTCAACACAACTTTTAGTAGACCCAGCAGGCTTCTTACATTTCTTATATTTGTTATATATCACCCACAGGGAAAACATGGTGATGTTGTCCAACTGCATTGGGTACACTTCATCATGTGATGTTACCGGTATAGGGCAGAAATTGGATTGTATCAAGGGACAGTTGAAGATGGGATTTTGAATTGATAAAAAGAACATTATTTTATGGTGTCATTTATACGCTCGGCACATTTGTTTCTTTTTACCTTCATCAATAATCTTAGCCAGGATGTACTGACATAAAGCGTCGCAGATAAAACAAGACCTACATCAATCCAACAGTCCCTTTTGAACACATCTCTTGCATTTTTGTTATGAGAACAGAATAGAAAACAAATCTTTGAAGGGCTAGTTGTCTTTTTCTCGGGCTCGTGGCACAACCCCATGAATACGTTCTTTTTTATGCATGGTGTTTATTTTTCTTTATGGTTTTGTCATTGTCTATCGGTGTTCTTGATTTTTTATTTTTTTTATGCTTGTCATTTGCTTCACGTGTGTCACGGGAAGATAACGCGGCTGATTGGCAGGGGGAAAAAAATGAAAGAGATGGAAGAAGAGTAGAATAAAGGGTAGAGTTGCGCTTGTGATCGCCTTGAGTGGTACAAGGAGATAGCGTGATTGTTAGAGTGAGAGCGACGCTATAGATCACGGTAGGTGAATGGCAGATGCAGGGACAGATGCAACTGCAGGAAACAAGAGGACAACCAGAGATAGTTGCGCATGTCAAACTAAAGATAACTTGGTATAGGTGAGTCACAGCAAGAAAAAAAATCTCGGATAACGCTGCATGTCAGACCATAACAGAGAATCAGAGGGAGAAGATAATTGAACGTAGAAAGAAGACAGAAGAAGAGTGCAATGCGGAGATCTTAAGTATCAAGATGAGATATGGCTGTGTTTATCAGCCGGGACGCGCGTTCAGCATGGTATATATGTGCTCGGGACATTGTCTGCTCACTTCAGAGAGCAATATCTGTGTATCAGTGTCAGGGTCAATGACGCTCTAGTTAGCGATTCCTTGGACGTTGGCCTTGGCTGCAGACTCATCTGTGCAACCACCTCTGCCATTACTATTGGAAATCAATGAGCCAATTTATAATGCCATCGATTCCACGCAGCCTGAAAGTTTTCTGTCTTAAGATGAACGGTCGTTTTGAGAATCTGATCAATCCTCGGCCAGACTGCTTAACCTGCTGGCTTGAACTTTTGGGCTCGGAGACAGGGGTACAAGTTGATGATCTCTGTATCTTTTTTTTACCCTTTGTGTGCAGTAGGAAAGTACAACGTAACGGGGAATTCGCCATTACACAGAGAAGTTATTCGGGACTCGGCGGATCTAAACAGCGAGGAAATAATTCATTATTGTCATGAATTACTATGATTTTTTGCTACCAAAGCTAGAATTGTTAAATATTGAACTATAATGTTATTCTTGGATTCAAGACCGCAAATAATGTGGAATTCCGCATAGAAATCTAATTTACTTTTTTCTCTCTCACTCTTTTTCTCTTTCTATATCTTGTTTATCTATTCTATAGGATTGTCTACTCCTGTTCTATACGCGTATCTATCTGTATGTTAATATAAAAAAACAGATTGTATCAAAAAAATGTCCTGCGTTTCTCCATTCCCCCCCCCCCCCCAATATATGTTCTAGAAGCTCAGCATGGTGACATTACCAGAAACGACTTCTTAAAAATAGTCAACTATTACTATTAACCAGCTCGGCGGGGCTCCTGTCTTATACCGTATAATGCTTTCATATTAATTACCAGGCTGGAGAGGATTGGAAAATCTGCATAAATCCCTCCTTTTCTGTGTCGTTCAAACATGATTAAAGACTCTCCGATACCAGCCGCCGCACACAACGGCATCGGAAGATAGAACCGCAGTTGGTTCTCCGAACGCAAGCATAATTTCCCATCGCACTGCCCTACTTTTGATACTTGGAGTTGCAGGTTGATGAATAGCTCCCCACATACATAGGAGAATTATGTTTCAAATAATCCCAGAGACAACAAAATACTCGGTTTATAAAATCCCATCGAAAATAACTCCCTGATTTCGGTTAGTTGGGCTTTTTCTCAGTTTTCCAGGTCTGGAAAAGTTTGACTCATGCCAAAAAATGGGAAAAACACAGGTAATGTAACAAAGATATATTTTTTTTACATTACCTCGTTCCTTGGGTATTCTTCGGGATCTTTGATATTTTGGACAAAACGAGCAGGGTTAATATAAAAGCTTGAATCAAAATGTATCCCCTAAGATCTCGATAGGTCAAGGCAGCCAGATAACCTTATGGGAAGAAAAACATTTACAAAGATGAAAGAATGGAGGGGGAAAAAAAAAAAAAAAAAAAAAAAGCGTGCAAATTATTAAAACAGATCTTGGGGGAAAAAAAATTCAGGACTTTAATTTAATGATTTAAAATAAAACTTTTTAAAATGAAATTTGTAGTCTATCACCAGTGTTTTTTTCTAAATTAGAACAATCTTCACAATGGTCTTTAAGGTTTAAGGAGTTCATTTGGAGCCGAGGTTACTCTTTGTTGTAGATAGACCGCTCACTGTCAAGGTCCTTTTGACAAAACACCAGGCTCTATGCTTTGTGCATTTTTAAAATTATCCATTATGTTCATTGTTTCTCTTTCATTTACAACATTTTCATAATATGCAAGTGGACGATGGGACTCTGGAGGGAAAAATCTGAAAAAAATACAGCAAGAGAGCTGCCTGGTATTTATTTATAGGTTGTACAGGAAACAACAATAACAAAAATAATTAGAATTGGAAAAAAAAAACAGACGAGAAGGAAATTAAATCTAGCCTATCCTTGGGGACAGGTTTATAGAGGACAAAAATACGACATGTACCTGGTGCTGGCAGATTTGCTAACAAAAGCATAAATCTAAAAAGCATCTTGGGAGGATCTTCTATCTCCTTTGGACTGGTATCTCGACCTGGTGGGCCAGCAGGTCTCTCTGACCAGGATCCTCCACCAAACCCTGGTGTGATGTTTGGGTATCAAGTGTCTCTTCCTGTGAATTGAGGTTCAAAGTTCTTCTTCCACCTTTAGACCTTGATAGGATTGAAATGACATCATGCCATAACTTGGAGACAGAAATGTTGAAGTTTGTAGGTCTATGCCATGAAAATAGGGTTCAGACCCTGGATTCCATAATTTTTTTTTATAAAATATGTATTTTCTGGGTGGAACCCCCCCCCAAAATGTCCATTGGTCTAAGTATATTGGGTTTTATGAGAGTCCATAAGAGTGGAAACTAATACTTGGTAAAAAGTAGTCCATGTACGATGAGCAGAGCAGATCAATAGATAGAAACATTACATATAAATTGAGCTTTTTCCCTAAACTACTTGAGATTCTCACACATTTCGCAGTATGAGACCCAAAAATTATTTTTTCAGATACTTTTTCCTGTAAACCCACTCGTGTAGGTGAAAATCATTTGGTTGCTCATTAGAACACTTACTCAGAAGGTGCTATGTTTTATGAAAGGCCTGAAAGTCTACTAGTAGCCCTTAATAAGACCTAATGTGAGACGGTAACGAGTCTTCTATTCCCCTCCGCCACCTAAAATCGATTGCGATATCCACAACAGGAATGGAATAGGAAGTTAGACTGATCATTATAACGTGACTAGAGATTTAGAGATAGCCTCATCGGTCTGCTGGTAGACCACCATCCATTTATAATACAAATCTCTTCCAGACTACGGAACATCTGAGCTGCACGTATCAGGTTTTGAAAAAAGGCTTTTCTAGAATTTAACAAATCTGATTCCTGAGTCACTGATGCAGCTTTACAGCTATTAGATCCCACTGAATCGGAAAATACAATTCTATTTTTTTGTGTTTTGGCACAAGCATAACCTTAATTGTATTGAATATTAGTTGTTACTGGAAGACAGCTCTATGGGAAAAAAGACGTATTTTTGTATTAACTTGTACAGGTATTTTTATGTACGTGGAAGGGTTTCTGGGTTACAAAAAAGAGTATTTTAGCGTTATTGTGTGTTTGCTATTTATTTTGAGGGTATAGTAAGAAATACTTTTTTTGTGGAATCTCCTTGAATGGCAATTGTGAAAGGGGGAACAAATAAAGGGAGTAATTTGGGCAGTGGAAAAGACAACAGAAAGACCAACGAGTTGTTTTTTTTTTTTGCTTTAAATACTTTTTTCCAAAAAAAATTATGAAACTAATTTTAAAATTTCCAATATAGCAAAAAAAAAAACAAAAAAAACCACAAAACAGGTATATCGCTTCTAATATAAACCATTATGAAGCCACTTATGTATATAATAAAGTCTCAAAGATTCCAATGAGTAGTTTCCCCAAATAGTTGGTCTCAAAGACCAAAAAATATAAAAAATATGCAGAATATAGCAAATATTGAGCATAATAAATGGAATATATAGCCCATTTAGCTTTTTATTTCAGATCTGTTTAAACACTGACCGCAATGCATGTTTTCTCTGATCAATTTCAGAAAAATACATAATTTCTCTCCACCGCCCTGACCATTTTTCGTTCGATTTCTACATCTTAAGCCTGACGTTAAATAAATTATAAATTTTTTTGGCTAATATCCATTGGCATTATGTTCTGTTTGTGCCATTAGCTCTATTTTTTTTTGTTTTTGGAGTCGTACAACACAGACAAATTATTCTGTCTTGCGTTCGGTTGAGTAGATTAGATGCTAACTTAAAAGGATGGCGTCGCTCTAGCTGGCGAAAATGAATGGTGGAGATTGTGGACAGGATATTAAAAATTATATTTTCATAGTTTAGAAGACGTATGAGAAACACTGGGCTAGCTTGGAAGTCCTTGCTGGAATTTCCGACTTCTTCTATGTGTTGGGGGAACAGGGATGATTTTTTTAATAAAAAAAATAGCAGGTCACCTAAATTCGAGCCATAGAGTTGCGTTCATTTAGTTTACGATGCTCATGCTCAAGTCTACAGCATGGATAGGACCACACAATAATCTCTTTTATGGCTGGCAACTCTTGATGCAGGTCAAATGCTACTTTTCCCAGATTGCCTTGGAAAAAGGAATTGGGGTAATCATGACACGGTCTTACTCAAGATACGATCATCACGTAACGGGAGATATAAGCAGGTGAAAGCTATCGTTCCAAGCATGGTCAGTGACAACATGGTCAGCAGATCTTAGTCAAAAAATCCAGATGTATTATTTCAGATGAGATAAAAATGTCTTGGAGTCTCAAGATGGTGTTCATGAAGGAACCTATCACTGGTGCCCTCAAATTTATAGTAATGTCAATCTACGTAGCACCTGGTAGGGTCGGAATTGGATGACTAAGTAACCCTGGTGCTCTAAGGCCAGAAGCCACCAAATAACGTACGTGGATCCACTCGTTATGTTTTTATACTCATGCAGGGTCCGTCTATGTATATCCAGCCATGAGTATGGGCCTCTATCGACCAGTGGCCCATTGGGGATTTGGCCACCATGCCAGATGGCCTGACCATGCCTGGCATGAAGCTTCAGTTGCCTATGTGACCCGACAGGAAGTACATATTAGAAGTGATTCTGAAGTGATTCTGTTTGTGACCCAAACAGGAAGTAGGTGCGACTCTTACAGATACGTTTAGAAAGTTCTAGTCTTGTTCACCTCATGAGGTCTCTCCTCTTTGTCGTTTGTTAACTACACATTATCCACCCACTGCCACTATTTCCACATGATAGTTTTGTCATTGTGTACGAGAAGAAATTGACAGCATTAGTGCAGAGGAAAGGGGATGCCATTATTATTTGTGTACTGTGCTTTTATCAAAGCCTCCAAGCTGTTTTAATTGATACTTTTTGCTCGAGACGGCATTTCTTTATTTCAAATTGAATAACATCCTCCTATCCAGTTCAATTATTTATGTATGGGGTCCCGCGAGGCCTTCATTGTTAGTCTCTGGCTTGGAAAACCTCCGTGTTTTTAGAAAGGGCAAAGCATAATTTAACTCTATGAATGCACAAAGCAGCGTAGCGAGAATTATTGGCAAACATATCTTTTTTTTTTTCAGACTTGGCTGAAACGAGGCAGGCGTCAAGGATCTTAATTATAGCAAGAAGAAAAAGTATGTAGAACCTATTTATTACGAATACTGGTAAATAAGTATCCTGATAAGGAGTGAGTATGTACCCAATGCTCATCATAAGTATTAGTCCTTTTAACAAAAAGGAAATCTGGTAGAGGGTGGTAGATAAGTGGAACAGCCTGCCAACAGAAGTGGTAGGGGGTAATACAGTGGGGGGATTATAACATGCATGGGATAGACATACGACTCCTGAATCTAAGACGAGACCAATGGCTGATTAAGGTTTGAGTCTTTACAGCAGGAGAAACGGGCGACTACATGGGCTGAATTGGGGGCCAATCTGCCGGCAAACTCTATGTTTCCATGATAACTAGTAATACACATCACAGAAATGGCCACGTTTTTGCACAAAGGCTTACCAAATGTTTTATTTTATAGAATTTCTGTGATTCTGTAATAACATAAGCACATTACTGAAGTACCAGATCATCTTTTTGTCATGCCAGTTACTCTATTGTCTCTCTTCATCATCCAGGTTAATTTCTATCGTAATTGTAACAATAGATCCCCATCCCAAACATCCAGAACCATGAAGACTGAGTCGACGGAGTGTTCCTTTGATGCTTAATGGCATTATGGTGTTGAGTCGAGGTTCCATTGCTATAAGAGTTGGCCTTAAGAAATGTAGAAATGTCCTCTTAGTTGAGGTGGACTTTCAGGATTCGGCCCCAGCCCTGCAAACTGCCTGGAGTTGAACAGCTTGCTGTTTGATATTCTGGTATGACTGAACCCTGCCTCCCTCACCTGACGCCTATGTCATTAACACGCCTGACCTAATCAACAGGCTTTATATCCCTGCCTCTCAGTAACGGAGGTGTGAGTTCATTAAGTTACTTTGTCTGGACCTATAGTTTATGCCTGACTCTGACTCTCGGATTTACCCTTTTGCCTGCCTGTTACCTTTTTGGACCTGGACTGCTTATTGGATTTACCCCTTTTGTTTGCTTCCAGCCCAAACCCTTTTGGAGTGTTACCTGGACTATTCTAGCTTCGTACTCCCCAGCAGTCTGTATACTTGACATACATCCGACCATAGCAGAGTAGGAGGCATCTACTTTGTTTAATATATCTATATTCAAACATTCAGCTTTTGTCTCATTTGTGAAGTGTGTTTCTATCACTGTGAGTGTTCTTACACTCCTGTGCTCTGGACGCCAACATCTAGTAAAGGCTGAGATATGATGAGCCTGACATGGACGATCTGTATCTATGGACACTTGGATGTATTTAAAGGACATTGTACGATATATAGGTCTATTCCAACTCAATCATCTTGTATACAATTAAGCATCGGCTCAGAAGAACGCAACCCAAAGTTTCAAAATGGTCAAATGTTGGTGTCTCCACCAGCTGAAGCTTGACTGATTGTCCATGCTTTGGCATTATTTGAATACTCTTCTTATCAACCATAGCCATGCCATCTTCTTCTGAGTAGTAACCGCTTTGTCCTACAGATATGGAATCTCTCATCTAAATTCAAACCCTCTTCCAAGCTAATTTTCTTGTAGAACATAGTCCTATTATGTTTCTCCAAGAAAATAAAAGGACTTGAGCCGAGATACCGGAGAGATAACTAAACGACCCTAGGGAACCGCAGATAAAGGAACGTTAAATAGTAGACAAGCTCATTGTCATTAAATTTAATTGCAAGAACACTGCTAGGATGCTAAAAAGGAAAAAAACAGGTGGACCTGCCATAAATTTATCTATCTCGATATTTTATTTGCTCTTGGGAGGTTCTTCTCCCTAAAGGAACACCGACGGAGCGGTCAGTTCTTCTGATGCAGTGATTTATTATTATAAGTCACAATAGCCCTCCATTCTTCTACCTTGCTCTCTATGGAATATGAGATTAATGATTATGGAATATTCACGGAGGAAAGCTATTAGTATTTATTTGGAAGGCAAAAACCAAAAAAAGTTTTATAAAAAAATTAACTTTACAAAACTCTTGAAACACCCAGCAAAAAATGAGTAAATCAGCGTTCCCTTCTGTAAAAAAAAAAAAAAAAGAGAATTGAAATAAAGTCATGGAAATTGAAAGCCTGCCGGTTCATTCATAATTGTCTTTTTTCTTAGATTTTAGCACCGAGAAGGATTTAGATGTTGATATATAAGCTTAGCAAATAATCTATGATATCTTATTCTCATTAAGTAAAGCAAGCATATCATTCTTCAAACACAGGAAAAAAAGAAGATCTTGGAAAGGGCATAGCTTAACTGCGTATATTTCTACTTATAAACCAACCGGCAGACAAAATGTCTCCATAGATAATAAGCACCATAATCGGGGGGGAAACATAGATCTGCAAATTCAAAAATTCATAAGATTCAAGGGAGCCTAAAACTAGCTATAAATTGAGAAACAGTTAATTAATTAAGCTCGTTAGCGTGCTACTGATGGACTGGGATCGAGGGGTAAGCAATTTTTAATGCTAACGAAGGCTATCGGAGTGATCCATTATTTATGGGTATTCCTAGAGGAGAGAAAGTTTTACGAGTGTCTCTCTCCCCGACCCTTAAAAGGGAAATAAAAAAAAAGGCAGGGTGGGTGAGTAATCACCCAGAATCAATAATAGAAAATATTTCTACTACGAAAATTACCATATTCTGGACAGAATAGTTTCATGGTCCCCATGGTGATATACTTTTTAATCTTATTGGAGTATTTCGGGCAAATATTTTTCTTTTGGAAAAAAAATATAATTTTTCTATATGTTTTTCTTTTTTTACATTTTTTTAAATATATTAGGACCTACTACTGATTAAATTTTGAGTCTTTACAGCAGGAAAAAAAAAAAAACGGGCGACTAGACTTAGGGTTCTAAGTTTCGATGAATGGGACTTGGTCAAAAAGGATAAATCAAAATTCCCAAATCTGGACATCTTTGGCGAACAACGACTGGATCTTCGTAGGGGGCAACATTGCCAACAATGAGCAGGCTTTATGCCCCCATGACCTGTGATGAAGCAAAATTAAGTCCCCAAGGCTCCTTCTACATTATCAGCACATCCCACATTATGTAAAGTATCTATAGATACTTAATGCGCGCCTGAGGAAGGAGCCAGGTGTCCTTCCAAACTCACAGAGGTTAAGGTCCTTTTATTTTTTATAAAAAAAAAAAAAAGAAGATTCTATATTCTCAATGTCGCCGTAAAGTCAGTCACTAATCATCCTAATCAGAAGGCCATAATAAGAACTGAGATGGATACTGTTCAGTCGCCACTTAAGCTCCGTACAGCACATTGCGGTGGCCTCTGTCCCGATGCTGTAGATATGATTACAGACAGATAGCCTCGCTAGGGATAATTGATGCTCGGAATGACAATTACAAGCACTTGCTGCCTGTGAATGGTTTTGTCTTAGGCAGCTCGATAGAGTCTAATTCATATCCATAGCTACCTAACCACCTCGCCACAGTATCACTCATCGCTAACCACTACCACACCGAGCTACAGGGAACGACAAAGGCCCACATTTACGGACTAAATAGACAACGAAGTATCGTGAATAAAAGCGTATTTTATAACTGAATTATAGTTCTTTTTGAGTTAAGCCAACATTAACTGACCCAGAATGAGAAGAGCAGGGCAGATGGGGGCTACTCGTCTAGATACGCGACTCCACCGTGCTAATCCATGCATTGACGTTCAAAATAAATGCAGAAGGGTATGAAGTAATTCAACATTCTACATTACATATAACACAGGTCTAAGGTGCCTATTAAAATCCAAAATAAAAAAATGATTTTTTAAAAAAAGGAACATTTTCAATCCAAACAACACGTAAAATATACAACAATTAAATATACAATGAAACCAAGATATGTAATGAAAATACAAAAAAATCTAGAGAATTTGGACAAAAGTCCAGAACTTAGCACCCTACGAGTAGCTTCTTTAGAAAAGATCCATAAAAAGTAGATGCACCTAGAATCCGTCCACAACGAGGTTATGACCCAAGCTAGGACATGATCTAGAATCGGATACAGACACAGGTTTATAAAACCAAGGCTTAAATTACTACAAAATGTAACAAGGAACACAAGAGCCGAGGTGGAAATATAACAATATATGAGGAATCTTCTAGTTCACTTATCCACCTAGTACGGTATCCTTGCCTTCACACCTCTCCTTGCTTATCAACATGGCTGAATAGTCAATACAGCAAAGCGAGGTACATAGAACCTTTATTATGAGTTCCGCCATGGTGGAAAATCTAAGAGAATTTGATTTAACGTGACAGGGTACAATTACAATTGGTTTTCTGGAGAACCAAGACTCATGAAATGTATCTGCTATGAATCATCTCCTAACTTATCTGGATCCCTGTTTCTACAGATGAGTCCTGGCTGTTTAAAAAAGGTCCATTATCCTTCAAATTCAACATTTACCTTCATCAACCTGCAACCCATACGTTTTTCTAATCAATAGAAACGAAAATAATTCAAGAATATTTCAGAAAATAGAGTTAAAACATTTCTGGACTATATCATATCTCCGAAGGCTAAAAGTTTGTTGGCAAATATGCTGAGGTGAGATCTTATGCACTTCCCCAAGCAATGCCTAGCATGAAAGAAACATAAAATCAATATTCATTTTCTCCGTCCGGCTGAAATACGGTGGCTGGCAGCCTGTCAGGTCTGCAGAGACCACTCCTAGGCCGCGAGGGGTGGAAAGAACAGAGAGGGAGAATGAGAAGTCAGCTTGGTAAGTGATAGAAGGAAGACTCAATGTTACTATACTTCAACGTGACGAGAGAGGACGGTACATTTTGCATTGCAAGAGAAGAGTCGAGAAACAATAAATAGGAAAGTCAGTAAAGAAAGTCACCGCCAAGGTGACAGACATATAAATTAAAAGCTCAATGCGTGAAGCACGTTAGGTGTTATACCCCCCCCCCCCCACGTCCTTGGCGTCAAGATTTCCTCTTCTACTTAGTAAAGGATCAGGTTAATTCACCTGCTGGAGTCTGTACCGATTATTCCTTTTGCTTGTGTTTTTTTTAGCAATTATGTAATAAATCTAATATCTACAGATCTATATCTAAACTTTGGCCAAAGTCTCAAAATGGAGATTTGACCAACTTAAAATCCTTCACCGTAAAAGGCACGGGATACAGTCTTGTCGTACAGCGGACGGAATTATTCCTGCAGTCATTTGGAATTTCCGTGGAAAGTTTCATTGCAGACAGGGCTTTGTAGAGAATATCTCATTGTAAAATACCTTCCAAGCTCGAGATAATTCCCGGAATACAGTAAGTCGGAAGGAAAACCCAACTAAGTTCGGTGGCTATTTCATCTAAGACTTTCACGGTTACATATTATCAAATATATAGCGAGTTACGTGATCAAAGTCACACTTTGTACTTCAAAGGCAAGATGTTTCGATGACAAAAATAACCCAGACACGCACCCTTGGGGCATTATACCGTCTCCGTTTGGCCAAAGCGGATGGAGAATGGTTTGGACTTTCTGAGACTATATAAGCAAATGTCAAAAGCTATTGTTGATAAGCTCTTCTCTTGAATGTAATGGGAATTATAGTCCAGCCTCTAATGGCGGTCCAACAGGTGGTCCTTTTTTAAAATGATTGTATCTTGAAGGGTCCTGGTCAGGACAGAGTCATTTTCCTATGACTTTCTTTTCAATGTTAGGGAAGAACGTGGAACCTGGTTTCAGATTTAGAGCTTGAGACATCTATAATGTGTAGGCACCGTGCTCTCTCTTCTTCAATTCATTTTAATTGAATTATTACAGAACACTGATTCCATTCTTTGCATGTCACCCATGACTTACTAAACCCTGCTCGTGAGTCCTGCATACCAATAATTGAAAAGTCCCTCTTTCAACTGGTTTCCTGTTGCACTTGGAATTCTCCGCATAACACATAGTCCTTCATCCGCCCCGAAGAATATGGAACCGAAGTTAATAGCAGGTATACGGCCACGAATCGCATTCAATAGAATACGCCTGAAAAAATCCAATCAATATTGAGTTCTGCTTATGTATAAAAGAAAACCTAGAGCCATATCACGGGAAAATTCTGGAATAATCCTAGCCGCGGTCTTCACATTATTTTCTTTTGATGTCAGCGCCTATACGAGCTTAACTCTGTATGTCCACATTTTTTGTCTCAAACCCATGTGGGGCGGTATACCCTTTTTGGCTTAAGAATGTTTGATAATTGAGAGTTAATTGTAGTTTCATTTTTAAGTTGAAGTTCCTTCTTTTACCTATTATTTTGGGGTTCCATGAAGACAACTCTAACGCAATTGACTTAATGATACATAAAATAATGAGCGTTAATGACCTTGTATATTCATTTTAAGCTAAAGCAATGTAACATTATTCAATGTTTTAAGAATCTCTCCTGCTTCCTCCGATCAACACCAAGTAGATCAGCAGGGCCACCGAGCCTACCTATGGATTTATTGCACGTTAGGGATACACATACATTTTTTGACCTCTTTGTGCTTAAAAAGGATTTCAAAAGAGCGTCGGGGTCTAAAGGTGGGAAGTAGGTGGAGAAACCTATAAAATGTTCACGTAGATGATTATATCTGCCCCTTCGGGAGCTTACCCTGTGGCACCATATGCAAACTCTGCAAAAATGGCATTTGTATACCTGGCCTTCTCCCGAGAAAGAAAAGTAACAATTTTGCACTTGATTTATTCTTTTGATTTCCATTTAATGTTATATATGATAAAAGGATATTCTAGAACAATTGTTTAGCTTACAGAGTCCCTCCGAGTCTCGTCCGCTGTCGATTACTCCCCAGTGACATTTTCACACTCTCTGATCATGTCCCGTGCTTGACACTGGAAATACAGTTCAACACAAAAGCATTTGCCGCATTCTATTCGGAACGCCATTCCGACAGGGACACATTTCATTTCGATAAGTAATTTGTATTTCTGATACTTAATGAGGCCTTAGAAGATACGCGGGTGGGTAGGGGCGCTAATGTGGAACGTTCAGATACATCACAAACGGTTGTAAAATGAAGACCTGTCTGAGGAACAGGGTTCTGTGTTTGTCCGATTCCGAGCTGCTTTCAGATTAGAATACGAGGATATTTGGCCTTGAGATGTACGGCCCAACATCACACGGTTTTCTGGATCCCTAGATCCAAAAATCACCAGGTTAATAGAACGCCGACTAACTGCTGGATTGAAACAAAAAAAAATTAAATGTACAATACACCTAAAATACGTGACCTACCTAATTATATATAAAAGGCTAAGGCTGACAGTAAAAATAGGGTGGGATTTGGGTTAATGGAGACCAAAGGTTGAATTTGGGTTTAATGATTAAAAAAGAACCTAATCTGATGCAGAAGTGATGGTTATTCTTTTGCCCCTACAAGCCCAATATAAAATGATTACTCTTGAATGGGTAAACATAAACATTATGGTGGCTTCCAGGGGTCTACTTAATTTGTCACATGGCTTCTTCATCCAATCAAGAATGGTTTTTCCAAATTTAATACTGGAACAGGCCATGGATCATTCAACATTCATCTTCCAAATCGTAACTTCAAAAGATTCTCCAGCCTCGGGGACAACAATTCCAAAAGCCTTGGACCGAGAATCCAAGTGTTCTGGAGCATCACCACTGGTAGGGATTGGACGACGGTTCTACTAATGCTTCTGTCCACCCACTAAGCTAATCAATGTTTAGAAAAATAATATCAGACTGTGGCAAAATCCATTTATCCATAAAATAAAAACATAAAAAAACATTATGACTTGGCCTTGGGCAATCTCTGTCCTCGTCCTCGGATAACCTGGTCTAGATCTGATTCCTCATGTTGGGTTCCTTGTACAAGGCTTCATACCTTTGCTTTTTTATTATTTTATTTTTTTTACGTTGTTTTTCATACCACGTCAGACCCGAAAATTCTTTTACAGAATGTAAGCTTTTAAAGCAGCTTGAGTCTTTACACACACCGCATCCTGTCATGATTACCCTCGTCGAAAGATTTATGATCCAAGATCTGCTTTGTTATAAATATGCATTCTGCCACTTCCTCCCCGTTATACTCCGCGAGCTTTTAGACCTGACACAAGAAGAAAAAAAAAACAACAAAAAAAAATTACACGATTTCATGAAATACACATTCGCTGCTCCGAATCCTGCCGTTTGCGGATATGTAAGAAATCCAATTGATGTTTAAGTACATTGCGGAGGATAAAAGTTTACCGAAAAAATCCTTCCACGTCAGAATAATCCAAATTGCTTTGATATCCATCTCTATTAAGAAATAATTACTATGTAACAAAACCTCCAATCCATACTTGAAACTCTGCACTAAGTATATAAATCCCGCATTCAAAAGGACAGGACATCATTGTGATTGTAAAAGGGACTAGATTAGCAGAGTCGAGGTGCTTCGTATCAACAGTGGGTTTTCTATTCATAAAAGGACCTGAAATAATGTCCATTGTCCTGGACCTTCCAGCACGATAAAGCTTTAGAAAGCTTACATAGAAACACAATTTGCCGGCACATCGGCCCCATTCGGCCCCGTCTAGTCGTCCTTTCTCCTGCTTATTCAGTCGTTGGTCTCGTCTTGGATTCAGGAGCCGTATGTCTATCCCATGCATGTTTAACGCCCTCACTGTATTACCCTCTATCACTGCTGAGAGGCTGTTCCACTTATCTACCACCTCCTTCCATTCCATCTAAGCCGCGTGACCCTCTACGGTTCTAACATTATTAAACCCATTTATGTATTTAAACGTTTCCATCATAGCCTCTCTCTCTTTGCTCTCCTCCATATTGAGGTCCCCGAGAAGCTCCCTGCGCCATTGTGCCGATCCTTCGTACATGCGCGCCTCGGCGCTGAGCAAATCCAGCATTGTTAGGACATGATATGAAAGTAAATGTAACATTGTCAGAGCCAAATTAAAACCTTATAAATCACACACACAGCAGCCCCTTCAGGACAATTTCCAATCTGTCAGCATCCAGAGAGGGTAATATATATTTGTACCATACTGCTGTACAGAACTCCTTGGTGTAATACAGAGGTATCGTCATGGTAACTCATTATTAAAGTAGATGCTTTGAAAGGTAATTATTGACAATGTACGCACATGTGGAATCAGGTATAAAAATAATATTCAGGGGTTTTTTTTTCTTGGAGAAATAATTAGAAGGGTTTATAAACCTACAGCATTCAATATTTTTTTTAGTATTTTTTAATATCTACATAATATATAAATGATTATGTTATGAACATTATATATATATATAAGTTTATTTGCTCAATCATTAAAGATATGGCTATTTTTTAATAGTAATTTTATATTGGAAAATTCCTCTGCCACCAAGGAAGCTCATCCTAAAAAATATATATTTGGATGTAAGATTATTTGGAGATATTTTAACAAAGTATGGAGTTAACTAATCATTTTTATGTTTGGTTTCTTATATATGGTTACAGTCACTTGGCACACACTTCATTCTTTCATTTCAGGAGGTTATAACGGGCAGCTTTTAGGATTCCTTGGTCCATCCAAATACAGTTTGCATTAATCTGGTACAACAACCTCTGTTATAGTTGGGCGTTCAAGATAACCACCTTCATTAGAATCACATATCTGCCCCCCATGCATTTCACTTAAATGGGTGCTGCCACCTATTTGTTGTTAGTATAACATTTTCCAAAAATATTTGTTTTTTAAACCAGTTGTAGTTTTTGTACCCCACAATATAATGTTTTCAGGCAGCTGCATATCAGCCATTTCTATAAGTTTTTGCTCTGTTATCTGATCCCCGATCTACTAAACCCCCCGACTCCTTATCATACTGCCTGTGGGGGACAATAGAATGGCTCAGTCTTAATGGCCCAGTCTAATTAAAGTCTATAGAGGAACAAACATTAGCATTTCCATAAGGGATCAGCTCAGTGTGGTGTTTAATCAGGGAAAGTCACCCACAATATCACATGACTGATAACTCCTTCAGTGCTGGAGGCCGCCATTGTTATTACTGTGTACAGCGCTGGGGGGGTTATATTACTGTATACAGCACTGGGGGTTATATTACTGTATACAGCGCTGGGGGTTATATTACTGTATACAGTGCTGGGGGGGTTATATTACTGTATACAGCACTGGGGGTTATATTACTGTATACAGCGCTGGGGGTTATATTACTGTATACAGCACTGGGGGTTATATTACTGTATACAGTGCTGGGGGTTATATTACTGTATACAGCGCTGGGGGTTATATTACTGTATACAGTGCTGGGGGTTATATTACTGTATACAGCGCTGGGGGTTATATTACTGTATACAGTGCTGGGGGTTATATTACTGTATACAGCACTGGGGGTTATATTACTGTATACAGTGCTGGGGTAATATTACTGTATACAGCGCTGGGGGTTATATTACTGTATACAGCGCTGGGGGTTATATTACTGTATACAGCGCTGGGGGTTATATTACTGTATACAGTGCTGGGGGTTATATTACTGTATACAGCGCTGGGGGTTATATTACTGTATACAGCGCTGGGGGTTATATTACTGTATACAGAGCTGGGGGTTATATTACTGTATACAGCGCTGGGGGTTATTACTGTATACAGCGCTGGGGGGTTATATTACTGTATACAGTGCTGGGGGTTATATTACTCTATACAGCGCTGGGGGTTATATTACTGTATACAGTGCTGGGGGTTATATTACTGTATACAGCGCTGGGGGTTATATTACTGTATACAGTGCTGGGGGTAATATTACTGTATACAGCGCTGGGGGTTATATTACTGTATACAGCGCTGGGGGTTATATTACTGTATACAGCGCTGGGGGTTATTACTGTATACAGCGCTGGGGGGTTATATTACTGTATACAGTGCTGGGGGTTATATTACTCTATACAGCGCTGGGGGTTATATTACTGTATACAGTGCTGGGGGTTATATTACTGTATACAGCGCTGGGGGTTATATTACTGTATACAGTGCTGGGGGTTATATTACTGTATACAGCGCTGGGGGGTTATATTACTGTATACAGCGCTGGGGGTTATATTACTGTATACAGCGCTGGGGGTTATATTACTGTATACAGTGCTGGGGGTTATATTACTCTATACAGCGCTGGGGGTTATATTACTGTATACAGCGCTGGGGGGGTTATATTACTGTATGCTGGGGGATTATGCTAACGGAGAATATATTTCTTTTGAATATCCTGCAGGAAGGGTTTAAATGGATGCCGGGATTTTCCTCCCTCTGGGTAACTAAATACACTTTACTTTAACACCTGTTAGAAGCGTTATCACAATACGGACAATGACTTATCAGCCCTTTTTGTACCTCAAAAGCCTTAATTAATTGCTTGGTAGGCTTATACGTTAAACAGTAAGCAATAAAATTATTTATGATATATCAAATGGTTCAGCGACCCGATCTCAAGAAGGTATTAACTTACACGAGGATCAGAGAGGGGAGAGTAACTTCAATGGTCGGTGAAGGACGTCCGTGTGATACGGAGAGAGAGAGAGAGAGAGAGAGAGAGAAAAAATCAAATACCCCTTAGCAAGCTTTTAACTAAGGCGTGTGTCAGAGAGAGTACGGACGCTGTTGTCCTGAGTGCTCAGGATGAAGACATTGCATTGAACGCTGTGTACGACCTTGAAAAAGTCACCTCGTTGAAAGCGTCTCGTTGAAATGATGCCGTGGCATCTGACAGTTGTATCGGTGGATGCAGCTGGCTCCATCTTGGATTATTTTTCCAAACCCAATAAAAAGAAAATTTAAAAAAAAATCTGAATGCAAGATAAACATAACATTAATTTGAAACCCTTTTCTGTGTGTTCCATAACAACTAGGTTCCGTGCAGTGTGTAGAAATCTAGAACCAGGTAGGATGGATTTTTACATGGGTGACATAGCAAGATGGTCCAAATTCTAGAACAATGGGTGGTTTTTAACCTTTCACCAAATTTTCTACCTGTTGCCTACAGGCCATCAAAAATGTTCCTGTTTTGCTTGCTAGCCCTAGAACAATTTAGTTTCCAAGTCCTTATTTACAGAGATAAATCTGGAACATTGTTGAAACAATGCGTAAGGAAGGCTCTTGCTTTATTCTAGAGAAGATGTGTTCTAGACCTCACAAACTTTAGTACTTGAGTTCTACTTAGTCCCAGACTGGGGGTCACCAGGTGGCCCCATCGTATCCAGCTGAAGTGTCAGATTGTATATGTAGGAGGTGGCTGTTGGTCATCGGCCAACTGGGCATTTGCCCAATGGCCAGTCCAGATCTGGTTCTACTTAATATAAACAGAACAGGTTTTTTTTGGTCTCTAATTTTCTTTTTTTTCTACTTATTGCCACACCAAAGGCTCCTTTGAATAACAATCGACTGTAGAAGACATCAACGAGGTCACCATCTTCAGACAAATCCGTTGCTGCCCTCAACTTGAATTCCAGTTCTAGATCAATAGTATTCCCTTTGAGTCCAGATAGGAACTGGAGTAGAATTTCAACATAATATTCGGTTAGCAGAAAAACAAACAAACCCCCAAAAAACATTGATTTGACAATTTTTGGAGAAAAACAAAACACATTCTTTAGATTCTTTGGCTGTATAGAATCCAATATGTTTTTAGATTTGATGTTCTGCATTCCATAACGGTATCCTTGTTGGCATCTCAAACCAGAATTTAATCATAAGAAACCTCACAGGTTTTCTGTTAAATATGATTTCACTTGATCCTGTAGGTCGGGGGGCCTTGAATTTCCTACTTCAAAACCCCAAGGCGTCAAGATTGTATGGATAATACCAACCCTTTTCTCTTCGCTCCCCTGCCTGGATATCCAATCCTCGTTCTCCAGGTTCATAAATGTGTTTTTTGTTTTTTTTTAATGTTCCTTTCTCTCTTTTTTTAAGCCTTTTAAGTTAATAGCCACAGAGCTTTGTTTGGAGATCTGGACTCTGATGATAACCCTGCATCCAAATTCTTGTACCCCTATTATCTTCATACCATAACATTTCTCCGCTGTGTTTTTTTTTCTTTTTACATGCAGGCTTCAGATCACCCAGGCAGGCACAGCTGCGGCGGAATTTTAAATTAGGCAGGGAAAGGAGATTAAAAAACATGAACTGGTTGTAGCTGTCACCTCATCCCTCCCTACACATTAAATGACCTCAGCTACTCTGTGCTTTCAAATCTACATTCTCAATTTAAAACGAGAACCGGTCTGACTTATTAAGTGCCCCGGGGCAAATCATTGGTGGGGGGGTTTTTTTTTTTTTTTTTTTATAAAATATTTGCCTTTTTTTTGTAGCTTTGGAATCATTCACTACTTCCAACCCCGGCTTAACAACGTTCTAGCATGTCAAAAACCTAGACTTCACATCTGATCCAGAGTCAAGGGGCAGCTCCACGCTGGTCTTTTAACAAAATAGCGCTGGTTGTGTTAATGGGACAGTAAAGGGGGCTACAAATAAGCCTTCGACATTTAACGGCAATTAATGCCTAGTATACCTTTAAGGCTTAAAATAACTCCGGGTCTTCTGCTATTCTTAATGAGCTTCTACGTGTAGGGTATTGAGAGACTCAGCACCAGATGAAATGTGGCGGGATAATAAAACTGTTATTATGTAGCAAACACGCCATAGAATGTAACTCCTTAATTACCCTCATAAACACAAGGACTGCCAACGCTAAAGAGAGGGTTGGTAGAAGAGTTGGGCTTTTAATGCCTTTTACTTCACTTATGAAGGACCAACACTGGCAGGCTCCTCCAGCAAGAAGGGCTACACCAGCCCTGTATAATGTACAATTAAATGGGTGAGGATACTTGGAATAAATCACTGGTTTAACCATACGTTGCGTAGGGCCAGCCAAGCTCGTGCTGCTTCAGAAACTCCCTGCGGTTGGACCTTCATAATGTGTAAGGAAGTCAAGGAGCTGAAACCACAGCCCTCCTTTTGGTGAACAGACTTCTAGGACTTAACTATACATTAAGGGGCAACCTCGGTGAGTTTTACCTATAAGAAGGGCTGATTCGACCCTGCATAATGGATACTCCATTTGAGGTGGTTATATACATTATGGAGGGCCACCTAATGGCTTCTTCCAGGAGAAGCTTGATGGAGTCGGTCTCCGAGGTAAAAAAGGCATCATGAATGTGCCCCACGTTCCTGCCCTTACAACCAGCTTTGGAGACCACTAACAAACCCACAGCATATCCCAATGCTTAATGGGAGGCTCCCAGTATGAAAAGGGGAAATTTAAAGGGTTCTAATCCCCAAATATATGGAAAGGATATAGCCATCATTATTTATGTTTCAAGCAAAGGTTTTAAGTTTTTACTTATTACATCTGTTCCCCAATATGGATTCACTACTGACTAATGGTTAAATTCTCTCACTATTAACCTCTACTATTTCTGCTGGGAGACTGTTCCACTTATTTACCACCCTCTATGGGAAGTACAAAGAAAAGCAGATTAAGATACTTTTTGGAAACATTTTACCTATTTTGGTTGTAAAATCCTTCACTCCGATCCCTGCCATTTGACATATTGTCGCTATAGAATGGGAATCAATTTGGCATCAAACAGATTGTTTCATATCAATAAAGGGCTAGAAGTTCCCAGTAGTTGCAGAACTTTATGGATAATTTTATGATTGGTGCGTTATAATGCCGATTGCCGGCTGTCACCCGTAGAAAACCTATCAACATTAACCGGGGCAGAAAAAAGAAAACCTACATATGGTAACTTCAGCGGAACTCTGCATTAACTCTGTGAGCACTGGAATGAAAGCGTATCAGAATGCCTGTATGGCTAGAGTTAACTCATTTAAAGAAGAGGGACATGGATAGGTGGAAGAGCGTCCCAGCAAAAGTGCTAGTGGTATTACTCCATGGGGGGGTATTTAAACCTGTGTCGGATAGGCAAACGCCTATATTGGATATTTGGCAATGGCAAGGACCAAGTAGAGTTTGATGGCCTAAAGCACAGGTTAGATGGCCAATGGCTCATACCTAACGCTTTTTATTATGTTTATCAATCAATTTCAGAAGGAAAAATGAAACCACCCACATTGAGGCTATTAACCCCTACTGGTCCGGGACTGGGCATCTGGCACACAGAGCAAATGCCCATTGGCCTAGTTGTTGATAGTTACAATCTGCTGCTCCAGTGGCAGATTGGGCCATACAGTGCCCAGCCGTCAACTGGATATGACGATGCTGACGGCCACTGGCCTTAAAGGGCCAGACCCATCAGACCATCTGATGTAGCAAAACACCGTGATTGGAGGGAAAGTGGGCGGGGAGTAGGGCGTGCCTCAATGTAGTGACCCAGAAAATTCCTAGGTATGCTCATGCAGGGGCTGCACACTGCTGGGCCTGACCTGCCACAGGAACAAGTATGGGATACAACAGGTATACCTCGAGCCCTCCTTCCCCCGGGGGAATGGCTTTACGAAGGAGTGGGTCTGACCACGTCAGGGGCAGGGCTAGCTGCCGCTAAAGGCAGGGCTAACCCTAAATAGAAGAAAAATGTATGGCAGTGAGAGGGGAAAGGGGCGTGGAGTGGGCATGACTAAATGCTGCTCCTTCTCCATGGAGATGGAGATTTCCAGGCATGGCTCTTCAGATATGACTACTGGCCAGCAGCCCACCTGGCCAATCTCCGGTGGTTCATGCGCCGTCAATGCGCTTCGCGGACGAACAAAGTAAAATTTCCTTGACAGGTCCTTGCTCTGGCTGAGACAGACGTCAGAAGTAGAAGATAAAAAATCCATATAACACGGAAATAATAAAAATAAAACAATGATTTTGAATATTGTCCTGTGTCCCATTATTCGCGACACATAGTCATACAGAAGCATTATATTAACGCGCAGCCTTTTAAAAATTTGATGGGCGCCATAACGACCTCAGAAATAGTACCTGCCACTCTCTGCTATGATTTGGATTGAAAAGATTGAGCAGGGACATTGAATTATCAATAGATCAAGCGGCTACGGGTGCAGAGCGCTGATGCATTGAATTATTAGCTTTTTCTCCGATGTTTTTTCTCCAATGAGCGCATGCATGGGCCCCTGAGGATATAATAAGGCATCTGATCCCATAAAAATCTCTTAATACAATTAATTCTTCAATTAACAGTAAAATAAAGTGAATTTCCCTGTTTAATGGCAATCTCCCGTTGCAATAAATCTAATGGTGACATTGATTCCTGCTTCTGAGAAAAAATGTTAGGAGGCTTAGCAGAGATGGATGGGAAATGCTTAGGAGATGGAGAGGTTCTATGCGGGAGATTGACGATAGTGTAATAAACTGGTGAGAAATGGGGAAAACCCCTCTGTTTGCTCATTTTATAAGTTATTCGCATGACCACGGTGATAACAGTTGGGGTTTTGGGTAAAATGTGGTGGTTTTCTAATTCCAGTTTGGAAACGCATCCAGCTTTAGAACGACAGGACCTTGGACCCTACAGGTTCCGCATCAAGAATGAAGAGATCTTCTCAGATTTCGTACATTCAGAAGGAAATCTCTAAACAATAGCAGCTCATATCATCTTGACAGTATAGATAAAGGAGCATCATGGAAGCTTCACTCCAACTTGAGGGTTGGATTTAGATGACCCCGTATTTTAGAGGAAGTCTCCAGCGAAAGATGGTGGTTCAGCAAGGATGGAAATGAGAATTAAAGATGACTTCTGCACCCTGACCAAAGAGTGATCTTCCTGACATGCATTTCTATCCCCGTCTCCGGCATGTCTCCTCCTCTGTGTGTCACACTGTAACCTGCGGGAATTACATACTGCTTCCATCGGTCCGTTACTTTGTCATCTGCCTAATTATTATTTAAATGATGTATATTCCACAATCACTATAATCTCATTATCTAATCACTTTAATTAGTCTCCAATTAGAGAGACTGACACTCACAGGACTGTGTGTTCACTGCCGAGCTGACGGAGCGCTGGGCAACAGCGTGGGTGTCTGACGGAGGAAATCTGTGCTTTTTATGGATGGGGATAGCCTCGCACAGTATGGTTTAAGAAAGCTGGATGTCTTACCAACAGAGAGAGCTCTAAAATTCCAAATAACAGAGACAACTTCTAGCCCACCATTACTACTCACAAAAAATGATGAAAAACCAACTCTTCTCTTCACAAGATAGAAATGCCGAGAGGGGTAGGGAAGCCCCGGAGGGCAAAATGAGCCAAATAGCCCAGTGATATAGCAGTCAAAAGCTCATTTGGCCCCCCACACCCTCAGCACGTAAAAGGACAGCACAGAAAACCATATTAGGGGTACCGAAAGGATCCAGTAGGAATGAAAATGCTCAGTAGTACGCCAGGTGGCTAAATGTGGTATTGCAAGTAAATCAAACACAAAAAGATGAATGGTTTCCAGTAGTGGACCACAATCTAAAAAGCAGAGCAGCACATGGAGGAATTGCCCTTGTGTCACATTGATACCCCTTCCCTGCAGGGAGCCCTTTCTAGCTCAGACCCCGACAAGCCCCATTAACACATGCTTCCAGTAAACCTTTCTTGCAAGGTGTCATTCTATACTCACCTTTAGGTGCCCAGGGCAAAAAAGCATATATATATATATATATATATATATATATATATATATATAAGAGAGAGAATTTATAGCAAAATAAATAACTCTATCATGCGAGATGTGAATGAGTTAATTTACCAGCAAGATGCCTGTATCAATGCAGCAACAAGCCTCACAAAATCACAAGGCCCGGGAGGATCAGGTAGTCTAGAACGTTATGAGAAAATCAGAACTGTAAAACATACAATTTAACAAGCAGCCTGGTAATAAAGTATTAGGCAGCGTTATCCCACAGCTCAGCAGCTTAATAACTTGCCTCTGGGTTAACCCTTCTATTCTTGTTGATTTGTCAAGAAATGTACAAAAAAAAAAAAGAGACATTTCCATTGAAAAAAATGATTTTTTTCCAATGTATCCATCATTAAAAGAAGAAGTGAGAAATTTGAGCAAAAGAATATATAAGATTAACAATACAAATATTAATGCTTTTTTAAAAAAAAAAATTTAATTAATTAATTTATTTATTTATTGCAAACGGGAAAAATTTGCCAGGTTATTTTTGCTGATTTTTGGAAATAAATATTTACCTGTACCCGACCCACGGTCAGCAGAACCTGGAGATAAATTAGCGCCTACCAATGTATATGCATGTGCGTGATGCATGTGGGTGCCACTTTGAGAACGAACATTGAACTATTGGAGCATGCGGCAAAATATTGCATCTGTGAAAAACTGGGAATTAAATGCGATCAATGAGAGCTCGTGACAGCTTGCGACGCAAAGATCACACTTATATGAACGCACAAAGCTTCTTAACATTCTACGTTCATGAGCTCCTTTTGAGCAACATCGTCATAATCCCTGGAATGGAAGGAGTCCATGTAAGAAAGACGAGTGTTATCGTATATACTGTGGTGCCAACACAGTACTTACCAGTTCAATCGATTTCATGCTCAAGAGTCTACTCAATTACTCCAGAGTTAAGACACTTGAAGGTCAGGATGACCATGGTGGATCCAGACAAGACAGACTCAGATGTCCTCGGGGTGATCTTTGTGAAGTTTGGATGTGCCTATTACAAGATTTAGGATAAAAAAAAACAGGGCATAAGATATCTTTCAAGACAACTGGTATTGTGACTTTTAGAATAGTTCCCAAGGACGTCCATTTATATATTTTCCTCTGGCTTCAAAGTAAGAGCGTTGGGTCATCTTCAAGAATGTTATCTGTGGAGCCACCAGACGTAGAAGATACCATACCAAGAAAGGCATGCTTTCCATTACTAACGTTATGAATCAAAAAGCCAGCATGCATGGAACCTACTGATGTTGGATGTCCTTCTACGCTACCTTTTGCTCCTCCAGAACTCTATTACGTTATAGACGTTCCTTCCTCTTTTGATACATTTTCCTTTCTTCGGAAAAAACCTGGGGAACTTTAGAAATTTTACATCAGCGGAGAGTTGGATTGGCAAAGTAAAATCTGCAATATCTCTAAAACGAGAAGCTTTGGAAGGAGACATCAGAGGGAGGATGACATTTAAAAGCTTTTCTTGCATTTAAAGAAAAAGTTGAGAGTTCTTTTAGGTAAATGAGTCTATGTTAGGAGGTGCCCAGGTGATAGATTAATATCTTGAGGATAATGGCTTAAAAGATAGTGATGCAAGAAAAGGACACATAGAAATATATCCCCATTTTAGTGACAGCTAGTATAGCTCATTAACAACCATTCATGTGAATAACCGTTAATACATAATAATGGTTAGCACACCTCAGTGATATCCCTTAAGTGAGAGATAGCTGTGCATGTCACTCCGAGAGAAAAGAGCAAAATTAGATATATCTGTGAGGTTCACAATGAGAGAGGCGCCAAGAGTATATTAGATGAGGATGGATAGGCCAACAAACTTCTTTTTATATAGAGAATTGACCTTTAAAAGCTGAAATTTGTTGTTTTTTTGAATTCTTCTTACAGGGAATGGAGGTATGATCAAATTCCTGTCCTGCTTGGCAACCACGATTAGATTTGCAATCAAATTTTACAAATTAGGCCCCCGGAAGGTAGCCTGTTTCTCCATTTAGCCGCTAAGTACAACCTCTTGTTTTCCTCCATTCCTAGATTCTCGGATTAAAAATAATAATATTGATATTGGAGGGAATTACCCCATATTCACTCAAACGTAAGCCTGAGATCTCCCCTGTAACCGGCCTATTGAGTAGCAGTACACCAGGGGGCCTGATCACCCAAGAGGCCCCCCACCCCGGTTTTTCAGTAGGAAGTCTGCCACCACCATTGACTGCCACCCTAAGCTTAGTCACTTTGGCCATGAATATATCATTGTAACCTATTGGGTTTTTTATTCCTTAAAAAATTATTAAAAAAGAGACTCTGGGCAACCCATTAAATTATAATTTTTGTCCCCTTAAAGGTCCACGAAGGAATTCAGTAGAAGCTCTCCCCATACATTTGCACTTTTTCCTTGCCTCCTAGCTCCTTGGTGCCCAACCAACCACACATTCTGTCTGCCACCGCGGCACACTCACCGGCAGCTTGCTGTTTTAGTATAAATAACTGTTGAAAGGCAAGGCTTCTTATCTAATCTAATTGAGCCATCCTTGTTCAAGAAGGTCTGAGCAGAGCCTAGTCTAGAAACAGTATGGAGGTTGCCAAACGAACTCCAAAAGATGCAGATTAATAATGTGTATATTTCCAAATAAAGATATTAAAGAACAGAATTATATTATAGAAATAAACTAAATGTGGATTATACTGTGCTTCCATGTGCTGCAGATAGAAACGGCATTTTTATTGGGATGGATAGATTAGTCGAAAAGCTCCAGTGGAGAATTTCATTTTCCATTTATTTGAATGTTATCATAAAATCTTAATTACATGTTTTATTTCATGGGTTTGCAATAAATCTACAGTTGCAAAGAGGACCTTGATATTTTGAACCATTTTGGTCTCTACTAAATGCCAGCTGTATCATATAAAGTAGACCCTCTCCTTGACTCCGACATCAACAATGCGAGACGGAGACCACTGAGTTCCGAAATGTAATGTGTTGCTTCCTTATCTGATTCTCAATGTCCGCTTGTCATCAAAATTAAACTTAAGGCATAAAAAAACAGTAATTTTGTATCAGGACAGTCTACATACATTATGAGAGTGATATTGGATGAAGAAAGGCTGACCAGATGGTGGTCTGCAGGATAGACAAGGTCTTTCTCGGCTTCTCTTGGACCCAGAAAAGTTCAGAAGCTCTACTGCTAATTAATAATTATCTTAATCGTGTTAGACTCCAAATGGACAGGAATGGAACCGGACGCTATCGTTAGATGGACACATATGTAGCAGGTCATGTGATGAGGTCACGTGGTGAGAGATATTATTGGTGGTCTGGAAAGTCAGAAGGTATTAGATGCTCCAGCATTGGGACATGTGGTGACAAAACGGTCATCATAATTGGGAAAAAAAGTATCTTCATGTTTTGAGCGACAACTTCAACAACGAATTGAAAGAACAAGTGTTTCATTGGAATCGGGTGGACTTCATCACTTTTTTGGCAGAGTAAATACTAAAATGTGGAAGGTCCTGACATATTGCAAGATGGTTGACTTAAGTTTCCGAGGGACACCTTACGTTCGACAGCACATCCCACAACCTTTCATCTTCCTGCAACATCCGCAACAGAAATAGCAAAGGCCGAGCACTGACCTCCTGGCTCGGAGAAGCTGCAAGCCCTGAGGAGAGAGGAACACAGACGTTAGACATTCTGGGAACTGATGAGAAACAGCACAGAAAGACATAAAGACTTCTTCAATCTCCACATTCTGTTTCTCCATTCAGATTGTGCTGTGGCTTTATAATCACAGCTATAAAAGATCTCTGAACTCCCCAATTATAACTCGGCCAACATTCAATCAGATCCTGAATGTCATCTGAATTACGGCGACTACTTGAAACGTTCATGAGCATTGTGTTCTATTCAGTCACAAATCAATGCGCAGAATATTTAAGAATATTAAAATGTTCTACTCTGTGGAGTTCTTTGATACTTTGTGTCAATATCGCTCCAGTGCATAGCTTTTTTTTAATCTTGAAATGTGTATCTGTGTGGTAATACTTAGTAAGCTATTGTTGCCTTCGTATTTTGTTATGTGTAGGCTACATTGTGTAGCTTTTGCTGGCTTCTGTGTCATTCTATTGTCCGCTCAAGCTGTCTCGGGAAGAGGAACATTCTACGTTCTATGACAGAATCCTGTGTATCCCTTGAGGTCTGGAATTGCATACCCCTAGTTTAATGCGCCAATGGGATCTATTAGTTGCAATACAGTTGTGCTGCTGTTGGGTCCCTTTGGGTTAGACGTAAGCAGTAAAGCGTATCATCGTTGTATTAGTTTGTCGTACGTTACGATTGTGTGCCATTTTCTATTTCTCTGAGTTATTGTTCTGTGCCTTTGTTGTAGGCGTGTGTTACAATGGCGATATTGTTCCATCTCTGTGTGCTCTATAATACCCACAGTCATTTGGGTTTCATTGTTCCGGTGTTGTGTTGCTCCGCTGTATTCCTTCTTTCTGCGGTCCGTTTGGATGGTAATACGTGGCGTTGCGAACCGCGTTGTGTGTTCCGGTTGTGTTCCTGTTCCATCTCTCTCTGTGTTCTCTTCCCACAGTAATCCGTGTGTCACAGTGTTGTGTTCCAGTTGTGATAGAGTTCCGTCTCTCCGTATTCCGTCGGTAATGGGAATCGGTCTCTCTGGGCGGCTCTTCTTCCTTATGTCCGCGTGTGATATACACTGGCTGCTTTTCAATGGAGCAGATGGTCCCAGGATGGCTTTCTTGATTACATTTCCCACGACAGAGAAAGGATAATACTTAAATCTTGAAACAATGGGCTGTCTATTGGTCAGAGTATATTTCTGCTCCCAATTCTTGTCCTGATTTCAGGTTTATACCGTCAACAGTAAAAATATATATTTTTTTCTCACATTGCCTCTTTAGACAGTGGCGGCGCAGTCTCTGGGGGCTCAGTTCACTAAGCAGAACCCTTCGCAGTCTTTACTTTTCTTACTGCAGGAAAAATGCTTTATCGATGGCCGGAATACTTTGGGGCATAGGGGAGTTTTGTAACAAGGTAGAAATGTAACAATTTCAAGTCACGCGCTGTAGTTACTGTCCGCTAATAAATGCTCCTACTAACCTGAATTGAGAATATAAAACAAAGTGCTGCTGCGTGGTCGCGGCCCCGCCGCCCTTAGCCAGCTGATAGACCTAACGCATCAGGAAGGGGTTCGACGAGTCCCATTTCGAGGAACAAAATTTAGATTCAGGTCATTGTGGGATGCTTTCGTTGGGAAGGATTTCAGGACCCTGTTGCTCATCCATAAAGTGTTTGGGATTCAGACTTCTCTATGAAACAAGTCCTAGGGGAACCCTCCAAAAAAGGCCTTTGACAATAATCATAATAATACATCCTTTTTATGATTACTATAGAGCTGACGATGAATAATGATGTCATATACACCAATGTTCTTTTATGTTACCAGCTGTAAAAGGACCCCCTAACCATCTGATATATATAATAACTGAGTGGTCCCTTTAAACTTATATAATGACCCTCGCAAACTCATTGGGGGGTATCTGCAAAAGTGTCCCAAATACGTTTGCCCCTTTTTCCTAGCCCCCCAACCGAATCTGTTTGGCCGAGATGCCTCCTGCCACCAGTTATCTCCAATCCTGGCTCGGCATACATAACAGGGGGTCTAACAAGTCTGAATTTCAGTGGTAGCTCTTCCTTGCCACTGATTGGCTATTTCAAGTAGCCAATCAGTGGCAAGAACTATTAGAGCATGGAGAAGACCGGGAGCTGCAGCTTCTCTTCGCGGTAAGATTTGTTTAGTTAACTTTTATAGAATGCATATTAAAGAACACACGACGTACTTCTGTTAATAAATAAGGCATACCATGGGCCCCAAATTATGTTTTTAATCGCATAATATTTTCAATAGGCTAAGGCTGATACGATTTGACTACAGCAAAGGAGATTGTTAACTTGATACACTGTTTCAATATTGATTCAAATGTGACTTAGAAATCCTTGTAAAATTCTACAACCTAGAAGATTGCAATTTATATTTATAGGGGAAAAATATACATTCCATGTAAAAAAAAAAAAAAATAAATACTGTAAATATATGTTTTTTTGTGCATCCCAGACGTAATATACTTTGGCTTCTCATCTTTTTTTGTCATTTTTTTTCAATCTTTTTTTTTTTAAATACATAAATATTTCAGGGATAAAATGCAAATTTTTGGCATTTAGTAACAGGCTAATAGTACGTTCTTGAGATAGAATTTCTAGAGAACGAATCCCTTCTTCCTGCATCCAAAGTTTAATATTGCTTTGTTACTGAATGGGAGGTATTTGCATTCCCGTGTACGTAAAATATTCATGTGTTTTAAGGATATTGAATAAAAATGATGAATAGTTTTATACGGTAGGGTACCCTGGGCGTTGCGTTGGAATCACATGCTGTTGCAGACTGCCACCATGAAACAGGTCTTGTGGTGAGGAATTAACATGTTTACGACCCTATAATGTAGTCATCTAGCTTGTGGGATTTAAAATATTTCGGAGGCGCGTATGTGTGAAGATGTATTGCTACGGTAACCCAAAAAAAATTATTTCTAAGAGTACAGACACAATTTAAAGACGCTGCTGGGGAAACCGGAAAAACAGGGATGAAAAATAGCAAATTCTGTTTATTAATGGCCGTGTTTGCATGTATACAAAGATTACATGCATTTTTAGCTTGATCGGGGGAATTTGTGGCGCTCTTGGCCAGATGGCCAGTCTGAGCCTGAATGAGGGTCATCTATATGACCACTTTCTGATCACCGGTCTCCGGTAGCCCCTAAGGGTTCTTTGTGGGGGTCAACTTCCCAATTTGGGTACTGAAGGTACCTGATAGATCGGTGTTCTTGGTCATTATTATTTACTAACAAGAACTATGGTTCAATCAGGCCAGCTCGAAGCTAAACTCACTAAAGTCCTTAAGCTTGATGGACTTCATTAGAAGACCCAAAAAAGGCTAGTAAGAGAAGCTGAACTTGTGACACCTTAAACTTCAGAAATTTTGGCCCTCAGGTTTCCTACTTAGTATGTTCTCGGGTCTTTGACACTGATGTAAAACCTTTAGAAAGAGGGACATTGCTTTGGATTTGGTGGAGCGGTGGCAATGTGGATGCGTTTCCTTATGTCCCCACCTAAGTTAGAAACTCAGAATATAGCAGAACCTGGGTTCTGTTAACCAAGATAACAATTAGGACTTTCAATGCCATGTTGAATTTTAGGGGAGAATTTTCATTTATTCCGCGGAAGTAAACTTATCTTGACTAATAGAACTCTGAAGAACTAATTTGGATAAGTCCAACAGGTAGTCAGAAGAACTAATACAGTTGTCTCCTCTGGAGAACCCAATAGGCAAGTATTTATCTATCTATCTACTAATATTGATTTATGTATCTATTGAAGTTAAGGAATCACAACCAAGAGTCGTCGAGTCAACTTGAAACACAGAAGGGTCCATTAGGGTTGGTTCAAATGTCAATGGATACGAGTCAAACTCTTCTATATCTTTGAATGTGAATGGCTTCGCTTGGGTTCCATGCTCGTAGAGGGTTGAAGCAGTTAATCCCTCGCTTGGTGTCTCATGATTGAGGCATCAGAATAAAATTGGAAGGCCCGGCAGGCCAGCGTGTGCATGGGAGGGTGCAAAAAGTGTCACAGCCCACACTTCATCTGTCGCATTTCGGAGCCTAAGCCTTGGCAGGACCGACGGAGGCTTGCTCAGCCATTACCCACAATGCTCCGGTGCTGTGTATAAATAGAGTGGGTGATGTATCAGCTCATTTTGTTGTTGAGCAGATGTTTAAAGGAGTATTTGAAAGCGTGTGGTTCAGCAATGAATGTATGTCTTTATAATAAACGTATGACTGACGGTAATAAGATCGTAATGTGAGAGGAGTAATGAAGTCTGTTTTTCGATACGCGTAATTGTGGGATACTTCAAGCATCGTCAACAAAGTCTTGCTTAAGCTTAAAGGGTTAAAATTTTCCATTTTATACAGGAAGTCGTTATAAAAAAAATAATATAGAAATTTAAGATAGAAAATATGTTTTCTTGATTACTTTCTTAATTTAAATAATGATTATTTATCTTTTGCTCAGCAGGCCTCTACTACACATAATTCATGGAAAATACATAATTTAGGGCATTTTGATATGATATTATTAGTGATTAGTGATGTATTGACCTTGGGCCCTGCGCTAGGCCTGACCCGGGGCAACCTCCCATCATGTGAAGGTTATGTTGGCTCGGCACAGCCTCCGTAGCCTAAATGGTCTCCTTTTTAACCAGCCGGTTGAGTAGCGGCTCACCAGGGGGCCTGATCACCCAAAAGAGTGACCTGCCCCATTTTTTTCTGCCCCCCCTGGACCTGCCGCCCTACGCCTAGTCCAGAATATGTCGCTGATTTTATATTATATCCCACTTAGGGGAGGAGACTGATAGTTTCTGCCCAATGGCATCACCACGCATCACATGACAACATTTGACATTGCATGCGTTGCGACACCACGAGTGACCATGTGATGTAAAGGGTGGAAAGTGCCATTTTGCTCCTTTGTGCCCCGATTTTACTTCTCCCTTAAACGGAAGGAATGTTATCTTCACTTAAGAATTTAATCAGACTTTCAGCTGGATTTTCCGTCGCTGCGGTTCCAGTCTGTGTAGCTTTACCCTCACATCTGACTTGCTAAACATACACCCACTGTGCGTACCTGTTCTCCGCATCCTCTCTGCCAGCAGGACTTGGCTACAAGTCACTGCACAACAGATGCTAACCAAGAACTGTAGGTTTCGTCGACATTTAGTTAATACCAGATTTAAATGCATTCTACCTGCTCCCAGATAGAGCAGCGAGACCGCGTTAATATATAAACGAGGTTTGGACGCTCAGCGCCAGGAAATCGAACCTTCATTTGAATATCATATGGAAGCCAAATCATCCCTTCTGTATTTTTCTTTTGATAAACAAAATTTAAGTGCCGGATTGTCTTAAATGCTGCTTGTTGGGGAGGCTGCTGTAGAAGCCCCTCTATCTCCCCTTTTTGGTTTCATTTGGAATGATAATGATTTATGGAATAATGACAGGAATATTTAGAATCTACAAGCACGGCTAGTTACATTTATGTTACACACGTGTTCCAAAGATCACGTGGTCTTTTCTGATTATAAAAACACAGAATTTGCTGACAGATCAGACCCAAGACGCAAACGTTTATGTGATATAGGGGGTGTGTGTATGTATAAGTGTGTGTTAGCATGAGTGGATATGTTAGTATGAGTGCTTTAGTGTGTGTTAGTGCAGGAATGTGTAGCACAAATGTGTATGTGTGAGAGTGAGTGTAAACATGTATGCCAGTGTGTATTAGTTACCTAGGGGTGTTCAAGGGGCCGATATGGAGCCAACTTGACTTTACCTGCTCTCCGGGCCAGAAGATGCCAGCCCTCCCTTGATCACCATTCACTAAAATAGTTAGTGTATAGGACTATGTTACACTTTCGTATAAATGCCGTACCCCAGATACTGTCATATTTCTATTCTATTTAGATATAAAGTAATTCAATCTTTGTACTTTTTCTCCCTTCCACCTTCTCAGGATAAATCATTTAATGTAGGCCAATGATCCACATCGCAAATTGATGCCCTGTATTCTAGTAGTTAACAGAGTTATAAAATATTATGTTTTCCCGAACGTCCCGCACTTACCTCTGAGATGCCACTTCGAGGATCCAATGTATTATCAGAAGCTGTTTTATTTTCGGCCTCCTGTACAAGATTAAAATAAATAAGGAAACATTAAGATGGAAATGGCCCTTGTGGTTAACCGAGCTTCTGCATTATGCATGAATGGCCATTCTGGCTGCAAAAGAGTTAATATTGGGTAGATTGGTTTTATTCTTTTGACCCATGCGACTTTATGACTCCCTACATGTTTGTCTGTGTGCCCTTCCTTGTATCAGACTGTCAGCTCTTGGGATCAGTACCAACTGTCTGTAACAGACTTTGCATGCTGTTGTGAAAATCAGAAGCATCTATTTATTCCTCCTCACTGTATAAACTATATATGTCTGGATATCAGACTGTCTGCTCTTGGGATCAGAGCCGTTATATATATATATATAGATAGATACATAGATAGCGATGGCAAAAGATAACCAATTGCCCCTTTCTATATCACTTTTATTAAGTCTTTAGCACAGCTTTCTGAAATCCATTTACTATGTTTGGCTGTTCTGCTTCCACCGGAAGTCCAGTCCGGGTATTTACTACCTTTTTAAGCAAGGAACCCTACCCCTCAGTCCTCTACCCTCTTATTGAAATTGGGACCTCTAATTCTGTAACGTTCTACCAAAGAAGATAATAATAAATTATAATACTCATAATAATAACGATAATAATAAAAATTATAATAATAATAATCATAAGAAATTTTGGAAGATCAGAATTATTCAGAATGTTTCTGGAATTTCAAACCCATTAATTATTGGTTTTAAAGAGTAAAATGTATTTTCCCAATGAGAAGCCAATCATTACCATACATCACCTGTCCATTAAACAATAACACACACACACATGCCATGTAATATAATTGAACCTGCCTGGCCGTGAATTACATTAGAACTCTATTATCTCAATTAATAATAATTATCTCCGAGCTCGACGCGTTTCTCTGCGCTAAGAAGTCCTCACCTCCCGACGTGAAGCCACCAGGCCGATCACAGCAACAAACAGTAAAACCGCAAGCCGTTTACAAGCCATGTCTTGCATCGAGAGCGAAGTTATTTTTGGACAGCTTTAGATCCTGCATCTTATAGTACTTTCTCTGTTGACCTCCTGTGCCCCCTTCCACCTTTTCCCTGCAGTGAGAACAGTAGGGTGTCTCAAAACTTTCCCGGACTGGGAAATTCCAACAATGACCTCATAATCCACGTCCGAGCCTCTCTCCCCAGGAAAACCTCACAACAGTAATGGGAGAGGTGTTACTTCCCAGCTTGCCTGCGTGTCGATTCTCTTAAGCTTTAGTCTTCTTCGGGGAAATGATTCCAGTGTTCCAGTTTGTGTTTCGCAACTCATGAAAGCACATGCAAATATCTTAAAAATATCAAAGATGATTGTCCTTTTTTCCCCCACAGTTCCCCCATCATTCTAATTTCCCGAGACGTATTTTTAGAATTATTTTCAGGGGAATTATGGGGAAATTCAGTATGATGCAATAAAAATACAACATAAAATCCATTATGATAAAGCCTCCTTAATAACAAATAACCCAAGGTAAGTGGGGACCTCGTTCCTTCCCAGCTAACGAAGAACTGGAAGCTGATGTCCCTCAACTATCTGTATACCTGCAGATGACAAGGGTTCTCCTTTGTCAACAGGCACACGCTTAGGGGAGGGATAATCATATGTCCCAAGTGCCCCAGGATTCTGGGTATGGGGATAATATCTCACCACCCTGGGTTTTCCTTCTCATTACCCAAAACTTGAAAGACTCAATCATTCATTGGGACTCTCTTGGTCAACTTGGTGGGTTGAACACAAGACATTTTTTGTTCAAGATGGTTTGGAGTAAAAATAAAAAGACTCTACAATTAGGGAATTTTACTGAATTCATCATCCTTTCGCTTGCTAACTGTTCCTTTTTTCCTTTCTCGATGATTCACCACAATATTTGTTTGTTCAAATGTCTCAAAAGCAACTTATGAGAATGTTTTTTTTCCCAGTCTCAACTAATCAACAGCTATAGATTTGAAACTTGATTTCTTCTGACCTGAGTCTTAAATATTGGTATGTTTAAAGTAGTTTGTTTTCTTTTTTTTTTTCCTTCTGGAAACCCCAACAAGTCTAGGCAGAGCCAACTTATGTTTGATGAAGATTGAGTTCCACTCTGCACTTGAATTCCGATGAACGTTGATTGTCTACATTAAGTGAAAGCTGCATCATCTGCTTGAATGTAAATGAGCAAATCTTCCATGAAGAATTCCACTAGGAGTGAATACCTGCCTCGTCAGTTCTTAGTCTGTAACGGGGGGCAACCAGAAGTTTGGGTCAGATAAGACCCTTCATCGCCTAAGAACCACTTGTCTGACTATGGGCCCCTTGTGGCTCCATTCTGCTTTCCTTCTGCTTGGCCCTAATGAAAGCCTTACTGAATAAGCACAATTTTTGGCTTTTTATGGAATCCTTCACTGAAGGATTATTCATTAATATTCAAATGAAGGACCCAGGGTAATGATAGGCTCGTGGCTTGTAGTATGTCACATCAATGCTGTCGGAGTCTTACGGAGAAAACAGGGCTACCACGATGGCTACAGAGAAAAGGGATGAATTTGTGAGGTCCACTTGGTCCACTTTTAAATTAAAAAAACATGTACAATGGATAATTATCGAATTTCCTAATAAAGTTTACTCAACAACAACAAAACTGTAACAATTAGCCCCATATTTCTTTAATAAAAATTATTTTATTGGTATTTATTAGGCATGGACACGGGGTCTGCTTTTCTGATCTTATTCTTCTGCTTTCGTCGGAGGTTCCAGTTATTCTAATCTTTGTAAAAAAGAAAGTCAATGGCCTCAATAAAACATGTTAGGCATATCTTTCTGTATGCGCACCTTTGTGCATGGACCTGTGAAACGTTTCGCGGCTGGCCCCGGAACGTACGTGTGTTGTATGCCTGCGTATAACTCATGCAGCATAAGGAGAATAATCATCACTTTTCTCTCATCCAAGGAAACATTTTCTATAATTTGTTGGTATAATAATCGTAATTTCTAATTGGCTCCCGTTAACTCATGCTAATGCCTTTCAATTGGCCACGTTAACTCATTAACTAGTCACACGGAACAATGTTACTGTATCTCAGCGGAGAATCTCTCAAGATCATCCATAGTGACTCTCCCCAGGGGTAACTTTACCTTCCTACTCTAAAACAGGTCTGGATCTAAATTTCCAAAACCTCTTGCTTTATAGGATGGAACCTATGGACATAGGACACATTTTCTTTATATTTCCCTCATCTCTAAAGGTTAGCAGCTATCAGCTCTTCGGATAGTTGGCATGTGGAAAGATGATGCTCTCAAGGCTGTCGAGGGATTTTCCATTAAGCGCGGCCAATGTGAGCGCAAAGCTTAATAAGCAGAATCCCTTGACGTTGTTTCTAAAATGTATCATCTTGTTACAACGTATTTGAAACTAGCTTTCGGAGGTGTAACATAGCAGATGTCTGAAGGGTGATTTGTGTGTCTCTATGAAGGAGCTTAATGATGGCCAAGAGCTCCGGGATAAGTCACGTAGAAAGTCAGAAGGTGTGATGACGCTTCACTTCTGTTGAAAATGTTCAGGGCTGTGAACTGCCTCCTGCGGAGAAGTTGTTCCTCAATAAGTACAAGTAAAATGGATCTCGAAATTATCATTTCCAGTGCTATCGCTGAAGAGCCTCACACAACCTTGAAGTCATCGGCTGAAGCCTTCCATGGAATGCTCCAAACGTATCACTTTTCCCCCCCCGCAACTTCTACAGTTTTGCTTTGATGGATACAACTAATTACATAATGGTTTTTAAGCGTAATTTAGATGTTATTGCCAGTCTTTAAGAAAATTAACTTCTGGTCGATAATAACCCGGAGAGAGAGCGGTAACATGGATGGAATTCTTTTTAAAACACATCGGGTGTTGGACTACATCCTATAAAACAGCGTTATTTATCAATTAGAATGTAAAAAAAAAGATTTCTTGTCCTAAACGATGGTGGAATTGTAGTTTATTCACGACATTGCTTCACAGGCGTCTAACTTTGTCCTTTCCAATCTAGTTCCTTATTCCCTAATAGTGACAATGGATGTATGAATCTGTCCTTCCTGCCAGACAGAGCTATTGTGAAAGAAATAAATGAACGACCCGTATCCGGCCCTCTCTGTTCTGTCTACCGTGGACTGATTTAGACGCAGTAGCACAGAGGACAGTAAAAGCCCTTTATCCTATTGATACCGTATCTACCGCGACACAATGACACAGTTATTCAGAGACACCGAGCTCTCCGAGCTTTAGTACATAGCGATCGATGTCAACGAGGGGCCGGGCGTGTGGCAATCCATTATAGAACTGATTCATTTGGTTAATTGATTAGAAACATGTACAGGGTCGAACTGGGATAACGGACAGACAAGGCGCCATCAACTAGATACGTGGTCTACAGTAAAGCGGGAGCAGCCATTGGGCCCTGGGCCACTAGGCATTTGCCAATTGACCAGGCATGGACGTCAGTGATGCTCAGAGCTATAAAAGTAGATTGTAGCGGCCCATATGAGATAAAATGTTAAAAAAAAAGATATTTTAAAAGGACAAAAAAATTAAGTGAAGTTGAAGACAAGGAAGGAAGACATTCATTAATTTATCTTTGTTCTTCTTGCTACAGAAAATCTATAGGGGCCTACTGAGGCTTGGCGCCCACCATGGGTTTCCTTGGTAACCAAGCCGACCAATCCAAGGCGCCGCGTCTCATACCTCCGTTAAATTGAGACACAATTGGTTGTAACTACCGATGATAGCTTTTACGAGCCAAGGTCATCATTTTTCACGGGCAGAACTCGGAGCTTTTAAAACTACATTAGTCTTCTTCATATGAGGCTGGGAAAAAAAAATAACATTTGAACTCGTTGAGACAAGGCCTGCGGGGAGGGGGGGGGTTAAAGCCTAGTGATTTGCGAAGAACTATGAAGGAGTCAATTACTAATAATCCGCCAGTCCTAAAAGGGTGAAAAAATGATCTTTAGTGGGATAATACGGCAAAATGGGACCTGTTACCTAAAAAAAACGCGACTTCTGAAGGACCCTAACTTATAAAATATGGTTTATTTTTCTCATTGGGCAGATCGAGAAGAAACTCTACGTTTCTGGTTCCACTAACCCGAGTAGCAGCATGTGGGAAGTGGCTGGATACACCGGACCCTAAAAACGTTGCATGCTGCCGTACATATCCTGCCGTCGACCACACTTGCGTCATCAGGCTGCCACTGGCCTTAAAGTGCCAGGGCCACCTTGTGATCGCCTGATAGTGCCTTTCCCTCCCCGTTATTCCACCATCTGGAATAACGGACAGAGGGGCTGCCAAGATGTCCCGCAGAACCTTTATGCTTATGTCTCTCTTATACAAAACAAAAAAAAAATGAAAAAAAGAAAAATACTACATTTCATGAAAGTTCGCTCTTTTCAACAGAAACACAAATCCATAACATCACTAAAAAGTTGGATGAGATTTGTGCGCTCAGCAAGATTCTGATTTACCCCGCAGCTCTTTTTGCAGGAAACGGTTAATGAAGTGTTGCCGTATAGATCCATCGCAGTTAAGTTTTAAATGAAGCAAAGGGCCGCAGTCTCTAGCAATGAAAAATTAATCAAGCAATGCTCTGTTGGGCTGTATCGTCCTTTGAATGGGCCATAATAAAATAATGCCCCGCAGGTTTCTGCAACTACAGGGTATGAAGTTAAACATTGCTCTGCAGGTATTAACCACATCAAATTTATATCTCGGCATGGGGGGAAAAGGAGTACCTTGCGGGATGGTTACAAAGGTTTCAAGATGAAAGACAATGCTGTTTTCTGGCTGCAAAGGGGTTAAACTCAAGCCACCCGTGACAATAAAGAGTTTATCACAAACCAGCACGTAGAAGAAGCCTCCGGGTCTCAGTTGATTAGAATCAGCGATGGGTATAAACTTAGCTCTGGATACAGAAGAACGATGCTCTGATCTGCAGGCCAGCAACTTCCTACATACAGAGGCCACATTGCCCCAAAAACAACTAAAGGGACTGTCCACAATTCATAATTCCACAATTCATTGAAATCACGCAGTCGCCCAGAGGCCAGTGATCTATTTTGAAAGCCCAGCTGTTGACCGGTTGAGATGAGAACCAACGTTTTTCTAAATGTTGAGATGTGTTGAGTTGCACGTGAAGTTGGACATTGATGATATAGGCCATGGGCCACTAGGCACTTGCCAGATGACCATGATTCATGAGCAGGTTACCTGCAATAGAGGTGGCTTCTTGAATTGGTAACTATGCCGGCCAACTGGGTTTTCTCGGACTTCCCCAGTTCTTTTTTGAGATTTCTGGGCAAACTTGTCACCTCTTTTGGAGTCCAGTTGACTTAGATCCCTTTTAACCTCAATGAAAAGTGACTTTCTCTTGCAAATAGATCCAAGCTGGGAGTTGAGCGAAGCTCAGTCATCTTGAAATCTGGTCAAATCGTCAATCGAGGTGATCTTGGGGAAGATCTTCGATGTCTCGCTCCTTTAACGTACAAAAAGTGATAGGAAATGTGAGTAACCAGAAATTTCAAAAAGCGGACAGAAGAAAGCAGACAGAAGAAAGAAGAATGGAAGAAAGTGCTAAGTTTGGTGTTTGATGTTATTGCTGCCGGTTGCCGTTTCTTACGCCCTGTCAAGTAAGAATTATAGCGTCTCGTTTAACTTCATTCAAAACTCCCAAGTGTTCCAGGATTTGTTCTTTTGGACGGTCGGGATTTAAAATCCAGAAAAAAAAATAGCTGTAATGGCCGATAATTATTATGGTGCATGCGCTGTGTGATTAACTAACGACCAACCCAAGGGGCACGTCTTTAGGCAGCCGGTGCTGGCCGCATGTTATTTAAGAGCTGTGCTATAACTCACATTGTCCTCAGGCTGTGAACGTCTGGCTAAGTATCCTGGGAGATCTTTTACCGAATCATCCGCAGCGTCACTAGTTGCATTTTCGTGTTCTGAGCTGAACAAACCCAAGAAAGACTTCAATAATAATAATAAAAAAAAGCTACACTGCAGGTCTTGGAAGAGAAGCATTTTCTCCAATGTCATTCCTTCGCTTTGTAATTGCTTAAGGGGGAGGAGGGGGGGTTTCAAATAAAGAGAGGGGGGGGGGAATCCTAATATAAACCAATTAAAATAACAAAGACATAATAAGAAGGTGACTTTGTCTTAGATCAACCACAGTGAAATTTCTTTGCATGAAAGGCAGGAAGGTTTCAAAGGCTCGGGGAGGCAGAGGGAATGGGGCAGAGACCAGAAAGGGAGGCTGGAGCTTGTATGGAGAACCTTTGCGGTGATCATTTAGACGAAGGGCAACATATGTTGCAGGGAATTGCCAAGAAGCAAGACTTGTAGCGCTGGTCGGCGGAGCATGTTCTTGAATAGTTATTAAGTAACTATTGAAATGTAGAAGTTCGTGGACGGAGCCTTGGGAATGTATTAAGGACGATGATGAGCTCTGCTTGGATTGTATATAGAATATCATCTTAGCGATATATACGGAAGGGTAATATATTTATTCCGCGTGGAACTGAAGCGCTGTTGATGTGAAAAGGCAGATGCTTAGTCCACGATCTATGGAAATGAGGATGAAGGGCGTGCGAGGGAATACGCCACCTTAAAAAAATCTTAGGTTACCAACGTAGAGCTAGAAGATGACCTCACATTCATTCTGCAATTCATAATAAATGTGTAAATCCACAATATGTGTCTCGTTATTTACAGAAAATACAAATAAAAACAGGAGGATATAACCTTCAGCCCAGGTGGCTTCTCTGGCCTCTCCCACACAAAGACCCAAAGCTTTATTCCCCGCTATGCCCTCTGGTAAAAATAATAACGCTTGACTTGGACCTTCCCCAGGGGGCATCTCACTAATCATCTTCTAAAGGGAAAGGATTTAACGGGGTTTCTTCTCGCATAAAGCAATGGGATTTATGAATAGCGGGGGCCATCCCACTGTCACGTTTACATACAATGACAACCCCCTGGTCTGAAATTATTGAAATTATGGTACTAAATGGTTGAAAAAAGAGCTCAAATATGGGGGGGGGGGAATTCTAAATATATCTATCATAAAGACATTTTAATAACATATAATTATTATTAAAATATATATTTAATAACATAATAATAACAGTAATACAATAAATAATAATAATAACAAAAATACAATTACTAATAATAGCCCTCGAGAGCTCTGCTTCTTGTTGGATTATTTTGGGGAAATATTGGAAATATTGAAACATTTAAGCGTTTTCCAGGATTGTCGTCCAACCCCATGCACCTCCCGCATCCCAACCCCCCCCTCGTCGGTTTTAATTAGCATATCATAAGGAGTGGGTTCCGTTCTTTAATGTAACAGGTAATCCTTCTTCGGGGGCCATGGAATGAACCGGCGGAGAACGAATTCCAAGTCGAGAGCACGGAGGAAGATTTGTAATAAACTCCCATCGTCTGCTTCTTTTATTTTGCGCTGAAACAATGTAACATTTCAAGTCTTATTGGAAGACATGGTACATAACGCGTACACTAATCTTTAAGACCACTAGAAAGGCTGTTTAGAAATTAACAAATACATTTGCACATACATTGGCTCTAATTTACATAGAGATTAGTTATTCATTGGTAATAAAAGAGAATTGGGTTAAATGCCTTAAGGAGGTTTAGAAACGTCTCTGTTTCAAGGCCTTTTGCTCATAAAGCAGCCGGAGTCATGAATTGTTTTTCTTTTATTAGTATGCGGTAATAATAATAACGGAGATAAGGGGGTGGCTAATACAAAGCCCTCCGATAGTTTGGCTGCAAGCCCCATGTGCAATTAGGGCATGGTGGGAATTGTTGTCTGGTAACGGCTGGTGATCCAGAGGTTAATAAGCCCCCTCTACACGTAGGTGGGGGGGGCAGGTGGGGGGATTGTCGCATGCATTGGTCTGTGAATCGGTGGCCCTCCGGAGGGAGGGAAGGAGGGGACAAAGAACCAGCGTGTTAATTATTCAACGCCTCCATCACTTGAGGGATGAAAAAGCTCAGATCGGTTTAAAGCTTCAATCCATTATTTATTTCTTTAACCTCTTGTTCACCAGAGCCGATTAAACCACGCTTAACCCTTTCAGATTCGCATGTGCGAAACGTTGACGCATACAGCACATGATCGCCCGAACACGCTAGGCATCCACAGATTAGTCTCATTTACGTGTGCCCGTAATTAAATTAGAATTATGCGCGGAAAAGTCCCTGGTGGTTGCACATTTTGACGCCGCGGTAAACCTACTTTGGCGTTTCTGGTTTCTGCAAACAACACTTGGAAATTCTAAGGATTCTGGTGGCCCTTAGAATATTTTTACACCCCCTAAGGGTGTAAAATTCCGCCCCCCCCAGACCTTTTCCAACTAAATTTACAATTTTGGAGGAATTCTGCATAACCTCATAAGCGGCAGTAACTCCGACAACTCAATAATTCCACCTGCTTTTGCTTTAAAGTATATCGCCGAAGCGCTACGGGGGATAAAGCGAGTTTTAACTTTGTAATAAAGTGATTTCTCCCCTTCTAGTCGTTTGAAGAATGAGTTTATCCTCCAGAATGTTTCACACTTACTGAGCTTTATTCTTACCTCTTTCTCTAAAGGCCTTGGGGCATTAGTTTTTTTGTTTTTTGGGTGGATTTTTTTTTCCCGACCACTTTTGGCATTTTGCAATCAACAAAAGAATCACAACCTTGCCAAAGATTGGAAGAAAAATTATACCCTTCAGGAACATTGTATCAGAGAGTCTAATCAGGGAGTGCTTGTACTGAGTGAGAAAATCAGCGTTAACGTTCTTCCGTGGATGAGAGAGCATTCTCTCGCATAAAAACTCAACCAGATGCCTTATTCCCCATTTATGTAACTTTCTTTCTTTCTTATAAAAAAAAAAACAACGAACGTCGACTACTGTGTGGGCAACCAAATGTAACATCGCCAGCGGTATTTTCATTATTCTGAATAAAAATAATTTTTGGAGGGCTTAGTTAATTAAACCTTTTCTTCGTTAGAAGGGGGGGGGATTCATTCACGTACGTACAATCTGTTCTCGAATTGTGTTCTTCAATTTTTAATCCACTTAAAGTTCTTAGAAGCCAAGCTGTCTGATGGAAGGGGTGCCACCATTCTTCCAATAATTACGTATATTATGGTCATCAGTGTTGGTCTTCAGAATCAGAAGGGAATGGGGTGGGGGGGGGGGGTTTCAACAAGCCATGCAAACTTTTAGAATCCGTTATAGGTGATGGAGATTTCATTCCTGAATGGATCAGCAGATACGAGATACATTTTATATATATCATGGAGGATTCACTGAGCCTTATGTGAAAGATATCGATAGGCACCTAAAACTTGGAAATGTTAGTAACAAGTCCAATGCAAGCGAAGTGACCTCCTTACTGGGGTGAAAGCAACTTTGCTTCCCCTAAGTTGACCCAAGTCAAGAAACCATCGAAGACATCAAGAAGAGCATTTGGAGTCTTCAAGTTAGACATAGTTAAGCAACCGGAACCCTGCAATGACATCCCCAATATCCATTCCGACGTGGGGCGAGCCTGAAACATTAATGTAACTTTTACAACAACCATGTTACGTATTAAGAATGAAGGTCGGGATGGGATTCAGTCTGGTGTGTAGAAATGCTCCAAGTGTTCCACGTCTGTAAATCTCAATGATTAAGGCTGTTTCTCATACATTCACATGGAAACACAGATTTGCCAATAGATAAAGACCCATTCATCCTGTCTAGTTGCCCATTTTTTCAGCTGCAATGGCCTTGGTCTTAATTCAGGAGCCATATGTCTATCCCATACATGTTTAAGTTCCCTCACTGGATTACCCTCTACCACTTCTGCTGGGAGGCTCTTCCACGTATCTACTTCTACATCTCAGTAAAGTAAACCTTAATATTCCACTTTAGCCTCTGACCATCTAGTTTTAGATTATGGCCTCTTGTTAAAAAAAAAAAAAAAAAAAAAAGTTCTAATGTGTTACTTTGGGAACTGTGGCTATACAACATTATACCAAACTTAAACCTTGTTATCCTGATATTGTCTGTGTATAATACATAGTTCAGCTACGTGCTCTGGAGTATTGCCAATAAACGTATACGTTTGTACTCCTGGCATGATAATTTTATATATTTTGTTCAGAATCACATTTATAAGAAATAATATTTAAATATTCCTTCTTATGTAAAGCACTACAGTCTATAACTATCTATATTAATCTAAATAAAAGGAGCTCATCTCTCTATGCAAAAAGAAAAGCCGTGTGATAGGGGTCACCTTTTCCTGCGACCATAACACATTTTGTTCGTATTTATTTAAGAGGCTGAAGAATACAGTTTAAGTAGAAGAATTAGCAAATCCTTAAGAATTTCCAGTATTTCTGTTTACTTTGTACTTAAATTCCTTTTTTTTCCATGTATTTATGATTGCCTTCTAACTGTACAGGCAAGGGTATGTTAGGGCTTCATAAATAAATGATAGTACCGAGAGAAATTGCTCATAGAAAAAACATATATATATGTATCTACAGGTCCTCATTTATATTTAATAGAGCAACTTAAAGATTGGTTCCAATGAAAAATGCCCCTGAAAGCAAAGGAAACCTTATGGGAGGCATTTGAATGAAGCAAATGTCCAGGTTAATATCATCCTATAATTTATGAGATAGAACGATCAGTGGGATGCTTCACAGAATGATCGGTTTGAAAAAACATTACATTTCTGATTCTCTCGCCCCCCCCCCTTTTCACATCTGTTTTCCTGCTCTGACCTAACAGTCAGACTTTATTTTTATTCAATTTATTTTTAATGAAGTAGGATATGTCAGGCTTGATTATTTCCTATGTACCGGAATGAAAAATAGCAATGAACGCAGGGTATCCGTCACATATAAAATACAAAAAAAATATATAATGATAACAAATTATAAATATAGAAATAATGTTTGTGTCAATAAAAATAATTAAAAATTGGACACAACTTTGGCTTAAATGGAGACTTGGGCAGACATTAGGGTGTCCCATTATGTGACGAGAGGCTAGAGGCTTTGGATATGCGTATGTGTTGGGTGCGCGATGTCCAATGCCATTGGGGCCATGCTCTAAAGAGGAGTTTTGTAGAACATTTCAACTCCCTGACTTTGAGGGCAAACTTCAGTGAGCTTCTCCTGAAAGGAGGTCTGAGTTGGCCATTCGTAAAGCAAAATTCATGGAGATTTCTTAAAACTTTCCTCAACGTTGTACCTATATACCCTACACCCTATAACTTAGTTCTTCTTCCAGGAGAAGGTCTTTGGAGTTTGCTCTTTATAAGACATGTCAGGGAGCTGCAAACTCCTACAATCTCCCTCTTTGATGACCAGACCCCAGTGACTTCAGATATATTTTTGGCCGCCATGACAAATATCATTAAATAGTAAAACCTATAAGTTCCCCTAAAGCCCAAAGACAGCCTTTAACCTCTAGACGCCAAGGATTGTGGAATATCCAGCTAGAATCTCTACAATTTTCATCTAGAGGGTTGTGATGACAAAGGATCAAGGTCTAGTGGAAACGCTGTCTTTTCGATGGGGTGGAAAATGGCTTTTTCTGCCATTATTAGAGCATGGGTGTTCCTACTTCACTTCTGCCTCTACCTGAAGATATCGATCAGATCTTGTTCTAATTATTTTTTTATTATTATTTATTGATCTGTATATAGGAGAATAACATCTCGTGTCAAAACGCATTACAAAGCAAATCCCTACATGGAAAGCAGCTAATACGCATTAACCCGGGGATAATCGTTTCATGATATGATGATATGAAATATGGATTGCTACTCTTTGGCGCCGATCCCGTTGGACTTCAACTCTTAGTACTCTCAGTAAAGATAAGAAAAATGCTTAAAATCAATGGAACCATAAATATTAATCCTGAAAGGGGCTCTTTGCCATCCAAGTGTTGTAGTAATACTTTCTGGTTTTTTTGTTTGTTTTTGTTTATTTTTCTTTTATTTTGTTTGTTTTTGCTAACCGTTGACACCTGTCCCTGATAAGATTACCCAAACAGATCACGCGTTTGTCAAGGTAAATTTTCGGTTCTAGAACACCCTACATTCTTCTACTCTAGAACCTTTGCAGGCGCTCCGTTCTCCTCCTCCTTCTCCTTTCTTTCCAGTTATATTTAGGGGATGCTGAACTCGAAGTCTGAGAGCAGTCGCTCTTCCAAAAAAAGCCCTGCTTGCCCTCGATGTAAATATTTATACGTGTACTTCGCTTGATGTTTCTTGTAGAAATATTCGCGTTTCGGTTTCTGCGGGTCTCTATCTCCGTCTGAGTGCCTGTCTCGATTTTGATTTAAAATGGGCTTTATGCACCCACTTAGAGAAATATGTCTGGGTTTGGCATCGCTCCATGCCCCAGGCTCTCCCTCCGGAGAACGGGTTCTGAGCAGAGGTGAGTCACGCAGACGTTGGAGCTCTACAAGCTGCCGATAAGTCAGGCTGGAGTGATGTATGGGGAGAGCATTGATCGCACATCTTTGCGGCGTGCTCTGAAAGCATTGTTTTAGGCTGGTGTTTATTTATGGACAGAGGAGAAACATTAAAAGCTCAGAGGTTAAAGGGGATCTATAACCTCTCCTAAAAATATTAACGCTCTCGTTTCCATACGAAGAGACTCTAGAATATAGATTAATATATAGATTTAATATGGAATTTCAAATCTGCGCAGCATTTAGCAATCTTGTTATAGTTCTGATTATTATTTTCTTCATTCAGGGATTAAGTGGTTAATACCATTATGCTTCTCTAGGGACTAGTCTTAAATTACCCAAGCACGGGAGTTCCTTAAAATATACGTTTGCGTTATTCAAAATGGCTCCTCTCATCATAGATGTGACATCTCGGTAGTTATAAGAAGAGCTTTTATTATATCTATAATATCAAATCTAAATATATACACATTCGTTATCTTTCCTACATACAGACAGAGAATTTAGAATAAGAACCTCTTGGCCCATCTCATTTGCCCATTGTTTTCTTGCGTAGCTGATATACAAAGTGTTACCAAAGGGCAACCCAGGATTTTGGAGGAAAACTGTTGTTTGTTGTTATCCTGGGTTTCAAAATCAAAAAAGTAATATTTCCAAATTTTTAGGATCTCTTTAGTTAACATCGGACTTACCAAATAAAGTTACTTAACACGAAATAACTGGAGAACGGATATGCATGAGTCTACGAGTAGAAGGTAGCACCGAGATTGTGCAGCTCCACATGGTAAAGCTGAAAGATACGCATTTGGGATGGAGGAACCCAAGTGTTTTAATGTTCCTTAAGGAGTCTTAAATGCAGACTTACTGGTTGCACTTCTCTTCAGTTTTCCAGGAGATATCAGGATTCCTTGTGATTAACGGGAATTCTGATTATATGTTTTTTGGGAAAATTACCATGTTTTTTGCTGGTGAACCAAGCTGTCTATATAGTTATCTATAAATATGAATAATCCCGGTATTCTAACAACCCTAAAAATAAGTGTTCTTGGACCACTGGATGAAGCAGCTTTGAGGTCCTACCAGAATAGCGGAATCTGATAATGCTATATAAAACAATAATAAAATGTAAAAATATATAAAAATAATAATAATAATAATAATTTATAATCATAATAATAATAAAAGAAATTTTAAGTAAGTGGCTTTTAAGACAGTTAAGTAAGATATCCAAGAAATCAGAATGATGCCTTAGAGCATAAAATGACCCATAAAATATTATTTTCTAAAATAAATATTATCGTTTCCGTCACAGGTCTCGTTTAATTACCTATTTAAAATAAACACCGGTTTAAATTGTATAACTTACATTAAAATAAAATGGCTGATTATAACCGTCAAGGCAAGATGGGGAATTGTACAGCATATGTTTAAATATCAGGATACAAGACTCCAGGGAAATTTGAGGAAAAACTATTTGTGGATCGATAATACAGTTGATGCATTGAACAGTGTCTCAACGGAGTTACCGGAGGCTAATGCATTAAAATATGTTAAAAATTGCCTGCGCAGGCACAAGGTTACCTGAAAAACATGGATTAGAGAGTCAAGGGGATCATATGGACGGAATTCTAACGGCAACCTGTAATTTACTGGATTCCGTCCACAAAACGAACATTTTAGAATGTTATTATTCCTTCGACGTCACTTTGCAATATTGTTTCCAATGAGAGGTATTAGAATTTGGGGCGTTTGATGACTTTGGGCAATGTCGGCTGTTTCTTAACAGCGTCCTATCACGATACGGTGTAATTAAAGGGCCGGCCAAGGTTTGTGACACGTGTGGGGAATGCTGGACCTAAAGGCCTTCAGGAAATCCCCACTTAACACAAATGCCTAATTCAATTACCTGTGTCTTTAATTGTTGGCTTTGGGTTATCGATTACATCTATGTCATTATTTAAAGTGACAGTAGCTATGGATTCGGAAGATTTCCCCCCCCAAAAAATCATTTTTACAATCATGCCAGCATTAATTGACAAAACTAGAATTATTTTTTTCCATTTTAAAGGTTTTAGAATTGGTGGTACCAGTGGGATCCTGGAAATGCTTAACGTATATATATACAAAAAATGCAAAGGATTATGGGTTGTAAGCAAATTGTTTATTTTTTTCCAAATTTCATCTCATTTGCATAAAAGACGGTGTCTCCTAGAGGCTTAAATCTAAATATTTGATCTATACATTAGCAAACCTCTGACAATGGTAGCTGTTCCTTATACGCGATGTTCAAGTGTCAGCGTTCCTTTAATTATTCCCGCATCCGACCTGCATCATCCAGAAGTTTACTCAAGGAACATGAGTATAACCTTTTCCTGAAGGGGTTGTAGTCGCCTGGAACTTCCTTTCAGAGGAGAAGCTAAACGTGTCAATGATGAGAAAAAAAAAAACCCATTCACGCTCGTTCAACAATTCACGCTTATCTGCTGTCATGATTTATTTCTCCCCATCTTGTTAATTTTCTCATATTTTAGCTCGAACGGTTGATGAATTTTCATGGTAGACCCTTGATCCAATGAAATTCTCTTCGCTATTCAAATCAAGTAAATTAGTCATGGATCGGAGGATGTGTAAATCTTTTTTCTACGGGATCGCATGCTTTTCCCTACACAGTCTGACGATATGAGAATTTTTAAAGATTAGGTAAAGACCAAGGACCGAACAAGGCTTAAAAAGATAGGCAGACCAGATGGGCCGAATGGTTCTTATCCTACGTCAAGTAAAACTCGATAAAAAAAATAATAAAACGTATGAAAAAAATAGCCCATGACTTATTTCATTGACCACGGCTCCATTTTTTTAGCTTAGAGTGCAGGGCTAGAGGGGTATTTAGGAGAACAGAGGGAACGACAATGCTCTGTATGGAAACAAGTCATTCTTAATAAGCTGATGTCTCTGTTCCGCTGTTCTGATGAATGCGCTCGCAGCGCTCCCTGCTGGTAAATGAAGCACTAGCGGATGCTGTCTCTTCTCACTTCAATGGGCATCTCAAATTCTATTCGTCCCAGAAGGAATTATTCTCAGGAACACAAAAAAAAATTGCTCCCAAAGAAAAAAATCTTGGTTGCTGTGTAACAAGACGTGTTCACAATATAAACGTTGCTTTGCAATAGAAACCTTGAATCTGCCGGCAGATTGGCCCCCATTCGGCCCCCGTCTCGTCCTCCCATTTCTCCGAAACTGACTCTTAAAGCTACCAACCTTCTAAAGAGTTTGTCCCCTAGATGAATATTTTTTGGTCTTCTATTTTAATCGGGGATAAGGATGTAGGAATCTCGAACATATAATTTTTGGGAGTTAAGTAATCTTAATAAAAGAACAATGTTGATGAGCGTAAAAGGGTTCATGTTTATTTAACAATGGAGAAAAACACCGCAGAGTGTGGCTCCATCTGTATTTTTGTAGTTTTATGTAGTATGGAAGCAATGTTGTACACACATGGCGGAGCATATGGCCGTTCGGGAGCGATTATGTCCCGTGGCCATTATCAATGATAAGTGGATTAGCAGCCGCCTTTTGAGTTAAAAAGATCTTTTTTTGTGTCCAAGCTGAATGAGAATGGATATATGAGTTTTCATAATACGCTATGGCTCACTCCAACTTCTTTATTTTAGGATTTATAGGATAAGGGCATGTGCTCAAATACGCTCAATGAAAGAGACGTTCTAGGGTTCTAGGTTCATCAAAGAGTCTCGATTTAGAACCAAGCTTCTATTAGAATGTAAAAAGATTTTCGTAGGTATTGCATAATCTCCTTAAGGGCAGGGCCCCGACATGGATTAGGACAAAGTAACACTTAACCCTAATTATGCTAAATTAATGTTTGAGTCGTTACAGCAGGAAAAACGCCAAATGGCGCAAATACCACCCAAATATATGGAACCCTTTAGGAATTTCATAGACCCTTTGTCTATGCTAACAAAAATATTTAATTTACCTTTTTTTAAATAAAACAGGTTACATTATGTTTTTTATTAATTATTTTATATTTTACAGTATCGTTACCCCTAAAGTTTTTAAATCAATGAAATTCATTTTTTTTAAAAAAAACAGGGCTAAAGTAATTGTCATATTTTGACCAGTGAAATAACACAATTACTGCTGATGGATTCGAGCGCAATTGTATCTAGGAAAACCCGTCGGCAGCTGGTTTCATTTCTTCGCATTGTTTGAATGGAGACTTTGGGTAAAATAATCAATTTGTTCCATTATCTCCTTTTTCGTAATAAAGCGACTCAAAGCTTTATTCTCGTGCCGTAACTGATACGGTTTCAAGCCAGAAGGGTTTGTAGGAGAACTTAAGTGGAACTGCAATGCTTTGTATGAAAACAAGTCATCCTTAATAAGACGATCTGTCTGTTCTGTGCCACGGCGAATATGCTCGGAGCGCCCCCTACTGGTAGATAATATTCTAGAGTTCCTGTGTAAATAACCTCCAATAAAATCATCTTTTTTATTAAATACCACTTATTTATATTAATCCAAAGTAGAAAAAGGAATCTTCTAGCTCTACAACCTAACACAAGAAAGTGATCGCTAGTAACCTGTATTTTATTATATTGTATTTAATTTTTTTTAATGCTTTTAGCTTTTTCATCCATTTTTAATTTCTGTAATGCTCCACTAAACTCTTCTCCGCATATGCAGTCCTTGATCTGGTGGCAATTTGGATAAAATCCACAAAGGGTAGCTAGAAAAGGCCAGTTGCAGAGACTGTTCCAGCCAATTCAGGGCTGTTGGCATATACACAGATGGAAAGCATTTGTTCTGATTAATGTGATTTTTTTTCGGGGGGGGGACGCTACAGGGAAGGTAAGAATTGCTTGCATCGTTGGCATGGCTGATTTATGAGTCTTTTTGAGACATATCCACCCCTTAATTTATCATCGAGCTGTAACTTGTGCATCAGCCAGGTAGGAAAGTTAGGAAAGTAGTGGGCTTTCTAAATAATTTACGAAGATTTTGTGTGTGTGCCTAGACAATTAACTGGTTGCTAAGCAACAGCACTTAAAAGGCATTGGTGCCCATGATCTTGGTAGCCAATCCACCTTGCTTTGCTGTTCCTTGTTGGCAGAAGTCATTGTTTCCATGATGAGAGCTACATTGTTACCTCCCTATCAGCACCTTTCCGACTGGCTTTGGTGAGGACTGGTAATGTGTCCATGCGCTAGGAGTCAGGAAAACCATTTGTCCGTGTTTAAAATGTAACAAAGTAGCAAGTTCTTCTCTATGGAATCTTGTTTCTGATGTTGAGTTTCTTCAGGTATTTGGGTCACGTACATCTTAACTTTTAAGGTCAAAAAACACACTCGACGTTTCAGAAGTATCCTTGCTTCCATGTGAGATGACATTTTGATGGTTTCACAGGAACACATTTTCACTCTTCACCCATCTCTAGCTGGGGATGTCCTCAAACATGGTCCAATTTCCCACCCAGTTTAAGGGGTGCAGGATTGTTCTAGTTTTTTTTATGGAATGGAAGCCTTCTGCATAAGCCAGGGTGAAGGCACTTTGGGCACAAGTTGGTTGGGGCAACCTCAAATATATTTTAAGAACCTTGAATAAAACAATGAAGATGAGCAGGAAGAAAGAAGATTTCATCTCTAAGATATCTAGTACCAAAATGTTGAGGAACATACACTTAGCTCTAGATAAGGTCATATTAAACATGGAGCCCATATCCTCACCAGGTCTTGGCTAACTTTCTTAATCCATCTGTTGAGACCAATTAAGGAGAAGTGCGCAGAGCTCAGCGACCAAATTATGCCACAGACATTGACCTCCAATTGTCATTTTCAGCCTCAAATAACACAGCTTCATCCTTCTACGCAGCTATACGTTCGTTTACCTGGCTCTGGTCCAATTCTTCTCAGAAAGGGGGAAATGGCAAGCGAATTACCGCTAATAACTCTTACTTGTCACAATTCTGCAACCCTAGCAATTTGATCCATACTAGTGCTTATGTAAATGTGAAATCTAGAGGGCCATAGAAGTTAATAAGCAGGCATTGTTAATGCCGAGGCACCTCAGCTGTAACCCGACATAAGACTGAAAGCTTAATAGCTTGCATTTCTTCATCTCGTGAACCGGGTTTCCTTTGTCGACTGTTTACTAATTACACCCCATTTATCTTCCCCTTCTGCAATACCCCGGAGTATCATATTATATCATATCGATATAATTTGCATCTAGCATCTCAGGCTGCCATTTTCCCCAGACTTGGTCCTTTCTGTGCTCACATCAAGATGTTCTTTGATGAGTGCTGCCATCTTCTGGTCAAGATCAGCTACTTCACGTTAAACTCTGTGAATTCTGACTTTTAGCCACAGGGCACAGACAGACACATTCCTCTTGGTAATTTGAAGTTTTGTATCGATGGAGCATTTGGCAGTCGTTGCACGTTGGCTAAAAGTTATCATGCTGCCATTCGTCGGCTTCTCGGCTCGCAAAAGGCTTTCCAACTGCTTTTATCAAATATGTGCTGGGTAAGGCCTTTCAGTTACTTTCGCTGTCGTTCTCTCTCTCTCTCTCTCTCTCTCACTGTTCCTGCTGACTGTTTTGTTTCTTCGGTCCTTTCCTGCAGTTAAGCCGAGTCGATGGTCGGTCACGCAAGAGTAACGTTTCTCTACTTAAAGCGGAAATATCTATGTATTTTTGGCCAAGCTACTGGATGAGGACAACTAAAGGAGACATTTCTTGCAAATAGTCCGTCGCCATGTCCTTATTGTCCATTTATTGCCCCTCCATGTTCCTTATGAAAAACAGAACTCATTTTACCCTCAAAGGCATCATGTTTAGGATTATCGTCCTTTGTTATGATGAGCTGCCCGTGAACCGCCTATCGACAAAAGCGTTGTTACAATTTTGCTACATTAACAAAGCTAAACAAAATATATTTCAATAAAAGGGCATTTTTTTCCTTATCATGTTCCTGAAATCTTAGCAAAGAAGAAGAAAAAAAATTCGCCATTTTGAAGAACATAAAAAAGATTAGACCTCTGCGCCATCCCCGAAATACATTTTTGACCCCACTAAAGTAATTCCCTGTGATGTGGCTTCCACGATAACTCCTGTAAACGCCGTCTTTTATTATAAAAACTCAAGGGCCGTCCCGCTTTTCTCATACCTATCATCCGAATCCTTTCCCTATTTCTGACAGTTCACCTTTGGTAGCCTTTTCATGCATCTACTGTCATTTAAATCATTCTACTCCCAGTAATGAGAAGTCACATTTTTTCCCCTGTTCGGCCGCTATTTTACATTTGTAACAGTAAAATCTTTCAGGCTGACAGAATCTTTTAATATTAGTATTTTCCTTTCCCTGCCCCAGGAGGATTAAACCTTTTGCGTGTACCAGGACTGAATATAAATATGTCTTCCTGCCCCAGCCTCGGACCGGGTGTATCTACCTCTTATAAATTAGGTGTGAAAAAAAAAAAAGAAAAAAGAATGGCCCTCAGGGGCCCGAGAAAATCCTGGGGAACTGGCAGGGGTTAGTCGCTTGCAGAGTTTTGAGAAAAATGACTCCTTTAGAATGCTCGGCTCCTGTCCGACCCCTGCTGGTGGACCGTCCAATCAGATGGCATTTTCCAGCTAATGGTTTGAATACCGACGAGAGAACGCAGAGAAAAAAAAACAACAAACTAATAAAAAATTCACAGCATGAGGAATAATATAGTGGCTGCTACGTATGTGGTGGGGAGAAGTAAAATTTACAATATATGGGCCAACAATAGCAAATGCTTATGTATTTCCTCCCTATTAGAGTTATTTACAAATAGGCTTTTAATTTTTTTACCAGTATTTGTATAAAATGTGTAGTAAATATTTTATTTTAGATTTGAAATAATTCACTGTTCAGTCTCTAAAAAATTCTACCTCTTACCCTAAAAGGTGCCACTAGGGGGAGCTACCCCATCTGAAGACTTTAGCCCTGAGTCTTGAATGATGCACATTTTATTTTTTTACCCCCCTCACATGCAGAGCTTTACCTCTTCTGGCAGAGAGCCGCCTGCGGCAGCTTCATCATCCGGCTCGCTGACCCCTCTGCGCCACTCATTCTGTTTGAGTGCAGCAGGCAGTCCCCCCCATGGACCGGCCTTCCTGCAGCTCTTCAAGGCTTTGCAAGTCCCCAAGGATGTGGTAAGTTCTTACAGGAAAGCCATTTGGGGCAAAGATGGCACAGGCAGGCTGTTTGGGCGCAGTGACAAGCTGTTTGGTGGTAAAGATGGCACAGGCAGGCTGTTTCGGGTAAAAGATGGTTCATTTGCATAAAATACAAAGTTTATGTATTTACTGCTCATTGGCATCATATATATATACCCTCTATATTGATGTATTGCTCATTGACATCGTAGATATATGCCTACCCAGGTCTGTTTATGGATTCCTTCAAATAATAGATCATCATCTTGAAACAGCTCTTAAAAATACTTTCTTACTGTAAATAATTATTCGAGGTCATGCAATACAGTATAAAAGAATCCAGAATGGTATCTTGAGCAAAGAGCACACCCAGCAGAGCGTAACACTCATTATTTGTAAGAAGCCAAGATAAGACATATAGGCAAGATAAGAAGGGCCACACGAATCGTAGGAATAGTTCCGGGTTATGTCGCCATCCCTGACACATATGCAGCTAAGTTATTTATTCCTGTTCTCTCTTGAATTGGCATTTATTAAAAAACTGCATTTGTCCTAAAAAATACTTTAGTTTCAATTCTTCTGTTTGAAAATAGCCAAGAGGCATGGAGATGTCTTTACTAGAGTTTACGGTCTGTCATTGATTCTGATAGATAAAGTTTGCTGAATAAAATACTCAAGTCTGATACATGATTTATCACGGGATGGATCAATTTATTGTTCTAATATCTGGCACAAAGTCCACATTGTCATATTATATTAGCTGAATTTCCACAGCCTGTCAAAGGGAATTTGGCACAATAAAATAAAAACCAGGATAAATTCCAGTAAGATTTTATCACAGGCAAAATAATAAATTATTCTATTCTGATAAATCTTTCAACAGAAAAATCCATTTTCATTATACTGACATCTAGTGGTCACCTATAGTTATTACACAATGTCCAATACTTTTATTATTATCAATTTATTTTATTTATATATTATTATTATTTATATAGCGGCAACAATTTCCGCAGCGCTTCTCACAGTCCTTACATTCAAGGGGTCTGACAGACTAAGACAAATCGATACATTAGGTAAAGAGGGTCTGGCTCGCAGTTCTACGGTTCTATCTTATAGCAGCCCTATACTGCTGCCTAGTGGTCAGAGCTGGAAAAGCCTTGTCTCTTTCCTATGTTGAAAGTATGCTTTGTTTAAGTTGTGTGCAGTCTGTTCCTTAACTATAAGACAAATCTATTGTTTAATGTTTAAAGAATGTATACATATATATATATATATATATATATATATATATACTTGGTGGACCAAAATGTATAGAACCTTGAAGAAGAAATGCTACACAAACCCTGCCTGTAACATAATTTTTGAAATGTGTACGAAATGATGTAAGAGTTCCAGAACGTAAGGATATATATACTCCAGATGCAGTCTTCAAAAGTCACCATAAGAATCAGAAATTATATATGTAGAGATAATTATCTTTAAAATATAAAGAATTCAAACTGTTTCTTCTGCTTTGACTAAGACCTTTGGCCAAAAGATCTCGAAACACATTACTTGTTGATAATTCTTAGAGAGTCAACAGAAAGTAATCACAGGTGAGATGGATTCTTCATAAGGCTTTTCCTTTTATCTCCGAATACAGAGTCTCTGGGGTGTTCTGTCTGGGACGTGGTTCTTGGTTGGAGAAATTTACCGAGGCGTAGTGCAGGTCTGCATCTCTGCTTACACCGGTCGGCTCATCTACCGCTATATTTCTGACACTTGTGCTCTGATTCTGCCAAAGTAGTAAAAAAAAAGTAAAAAATACTTACAAATCACTAAACGCGTGCATTTGGATTCCTACCAACTTCATTTTGTCTTAAAACAAGTAAACCTGTGAATATTTGTTGGTTTGTTTTTATGAGTTTTGGAAACGAGAATGAGCCCCTCCTTTCAAGTATTTCAGTGAATTTAGTTTTCCGGTTAAAAAAAAACCCAACAAAAAACATCCAAATTTCATTCAAAATATTTGTTGTCCAAAAAGCAAATGCGCAAAAAAAAAAAAAAAAAAAAGTTCTTCCGAATTAGCTTTGCTCACCATGCAAATTACCCCCCAAACACATCCCCAAGAACTCAACATTTTGTGGAATTCCCTTTCCTCTTAACTGAAAGGTGATGGGTAAATTTTTGTGATTCTAAGATATATGTATTTATACATTATAATTGTGTTACTATTGTTGATATATTCATTATATTTTATATGTATTTTCCTAAAGGAACCCCTAGATGATATCTGATTATACTAAATGAGTATCTTATTCTGAGTAATATTTACGTGCTTTTTGTTATCTTTTATTTACTTTTTAGGGGTTTTTTAGTATTTTTTTTAACTTTTTTTGTCTTTTTTACGTTCCATATATGAAAACCTATCCCACACTAGCTTAAGTAGGAAGAATATTTATTATACACTACCCAAAAGACAGGTGCACCTACCTGATGTACCGAACTGATATTCATGTATAAATCATTAGAATTTTCTCCTGTGTGTGCTGGTGCGTCTTCCTTCTTCATTTTACTTATTCTTTTAAGAAAAAAAGTTAATACATGAGATGGAGACTTTTTTTTAAGTAAAAAGTTTTTGCAAACCCCCTGTAGCTTGTCAAATTCTGCCCTTGTAATCAATGTGTTCCAATAGCATTATTTGCTGTAATCCAAATGCATAACATTGTATTTATGAATGTCTAACTGCCAATGTCATCTTCGTCTGTCAACTATGTCAAATGTTATGGTGCCGTTTAATGTAAAGCCATACCATATATGCATAAACCGGATTGTATGACATAGACAGGGTCGCTGACATTAGGTCTGGGGACCTAGCGACTAACAGAGTCCGGACGATCTTTCTTACTTTGCAATGAGGTTTGCTTTAAAAGTAATACACAGTGCAATGCTCAATCCACACAAGAATCCACAGAAAGCACTGATGATAATATCACGGATTTGATTGCGGACAACTTGATCTGTAAATAGAAAAGAGACACTTTGTTAGGCTGTAGGCTTCCTGTTGCACTTAATGAATAAGCTAAAAAGCTTGCTTTCCTGTTAAATGAAGTAGACAGTGGAAACGTTGCATACATTTTGAAATAACTGCCCGGTTAATTACAAAAAAAATCTAATTTTAATCAGAGATTTAAAAAATGATAAATTATTACATCAGACCGGCCACAAGATGATGTCACTCCAAGTTCTTGTATGTCATTGAAGCCACGCAAATGAAAGAAGACATTAAAATGTAACTTACCATGAGGATCATTGTCTTCCAAGCGAGTCTGGAATGAAGTGATAGCACTGAAATAATCACATTCTTTGTAACAAAAATATTATTTCCTATATTATATTATAATTTCAATTCCAGGTAGAGTTGAAACAAATATGTTATGGAGATTTCTGGACTGTATATCGAGTGTATATCGAGTGGGTCTATACACAATGGTGAAATCAGTAAACAGAAAACAAATACAGAACAGTCACAAATATCGTAGGTTTATATGACCTAGAAGAAGACTTACCATGCCACCCCTCCCCTAGGGTTTTACCAGCTGATCTTGGTCCTACCCACATCTAAGGAACATGTGAGTAGACTATGAGAATGTTGATCCAGGAAGGGATATATGCTATTTAATGTATTTTATATTGTATTAAATGACAATTACTGCATTTAAACTCCTTCAAGCTCCTCAAGCTCCCTTATTACTTCTAGAGTTGGGTAAAAAGTAAAATCTTCCTCCTGCGGGAGTCCTTATAAACACTACAGGCCTACAGAGGCTTTGCGTATCTCCACTCTGATGTCATGACCCAGACAACGACTGTTCTGACTTAAGCGCAATGTCATGTATTGAACATATCATGTTGCATTATATAATTCTTATGGTATATAAGAAATTACTAACGGTAGAAACTTTAAATAAATACACAGTTATTCTACATAACCTTCTGCAGGGTAGAAAGTAGCCATTTTTTTGTCCTTGTTAGGAGCAAGAAAAATTGTCTTCCTCTACTTTCCCACAAACATGTCATTATTATTAGGTACATAACTGAAAAGGCTTGAATTGTCATCTTATCTGGTTGTTGATGGGGGCTGTGTGAAAGTGTTCTGTGTTACGATATATTGATGACATTTCTGTAGAATGTGATATGAATGGCACATCACAGATACAATATACCACTGAAAACTATAAAAATAGAGACAAGTACTTTGAAATGACCATTTTTCCTTATTGGCAACCTGTACTTACGTTGAACACTGATGTTTATAGATTTGTTGATACTTCCAAGGATATTTGATGCTGAGAAATTAAACGTGCCAGCCATCTTGAGAGTTATATTTATCAAACGTAGGACCAGGTAGTTCTCAGTCATGTTGAGATCTAATCCATCAGTTCCCCCCATCCAGGTCCAGGACACTTTCGAAGTCGGATTACTGTCCACTCTACATACCAGAGTCAGGGACTCTCCTTCCTTCACACTTAGAGATTCCAAAGTTTGATTTTGGTTTTCTGTTTAAGGTAAGAAGGGTATTTGGTAAGAACTGTTTGGTGGCTGTTCTCCAAGGACATGTTTAGACTGCATGATATTCAAGGCACAAAAGGGAAATTAATGATGATACCTGAAGTTGTGATGGAGATGGTTGGTGGATCTAGAACATAAACAAAAAGTGGTTCTCACGTAAAGAATACAGGATGACATCACTAGATTAAGCTAAAACATGCATCTTTTTGGGTAAACATTCCAGAAAACCACAAGCTTTGCTACATTTTCACTCTTTATATATACGATGATCAAATATATTTGAAGTACCATTACATGACAATAATTATTATTTTTATATATATAGATATATAATTATTTTTTTGGCTGCTTTTGACCTTAAAATAACTTTTGTCCTATACATATGGTTCCTTGCAAAGGTGCTTGAGTATGCTGGATTTCACCTTGGTGGACGGCGGTGGCCGGTGGACATGCCTTCCAACCAAATCCGCACCATTACAGCCGCGGTTAGCTGGCAGTGAAACATGATCTTTAGAGACATATGTTGTTGCAATTCTGCTAGAAATTCTGATGGACCAATCTGACGAGAAGGAACCGTCAATAATATAATCATTTGAAATTGAATAGATAAAAGTTTCGGTAAATACTCACAACGCACACTGACGGTAACGGCTCTGCTTATGTTTCCATGTTGATTCCGTGCTGAGCAAATATATGTACCGGCATCCGTGCCTTTTATTTTATGAATTTGCAATATCACCCCGTCTATGGAAACATTTCCATCCGTTTTCTCCCATGTCATATCGGAAGGTGGGTTACTTTTTGCCGTGCAGTCCAGGGTAACGTTATCGTCTTTCTCCACAATCACAAACTCGCAGTTTTCAGTATAATTTCCTAGGGTGGCGTGGAAAGCGGACAGTTAACCATTACAGGCTATCAAGAAACGTGGAAGTTATTTCTATGCAGAAAGTGGGAATGATTATTCTTATATTTTCTAATATTTTCTATTACATGTTCTTACATGTTGGTCCATATTTGCCCTTGTACTGTTCAGTCTTGGCTTGTGCAGGTGGTTTGCATGCTTTGGTTCTTAGATCTTAACTTGCTTCCTGTCCGCCACCTGCCCTCATATACTGTCTTTTTCCGTGTGGTCATGTCAGCCTGTCCCTGAGGTCAAATGAAGCTCCTACCTTACATTACCTCTGCTTCTCGTCAGAGCAACCAAGACGGATCAATGAGGTCCACCAGCCATTCAACTGCTACATCTCTGGGAAGGGGCTGTCATAAAAACCCATAGGCATTTTATGACTTCATAGGTTTCATCAGCCCTAATACTACCTCTTATTTGCCTCTTGTCATTGTCGGTTTTCTGAACTTGGTTATTCAAAAGGTCCAAGAGTCTTACAAGGATTACAAATTACAAGCATTATGTGTTGAGTATTGTACCCATGATGTAGAGCGTCAGAATCAGCAAATGGGTTGGGTAAGAGTCTGTATATTCCTTTTTTTTTTTTTGCTAATTTCTAAGACTTTTCTTTTCTTGTCCTGAGTCTACATACCTGTAGATTTTCCTGCAATAGTAATACTGGATGGAGGGTCTGGAATGTAAGCAAATAATAAATTACAAGAAGTAAGGTATATGTAGATGTCCATTACAAAGGTCCATAGATAGTTCATGAATACCTACAAAGAACAAGCAAACACTTTGTATGTTTAAGAATTCTAAAATATTTGTGGGTTTCGAAGGTTTACATAGCTTTAAGGAGTTTTAAAAAATTGTAGTTTTAGAAGGTAAGAACCAGGAGAGCCAATGAATGGAAATTCCCTACTCTGTAAAATAAAGAGTTGGGTGTTAGAGGTACTTACACTGAACATTTAGGGTAACAGATTGTTGGGTAGATTTACCCAAAGCAGGAAATGTTGTAATGCAGATTATAGATGTCCCATGGTCACTCTGAGACAGGGTAAAGGTGATGTTTGATGAATTGCACTTAGAGATTTTGCTTTTCATCATTCCGCAAGTGATATCTGGAACCGATGCACCTTTGCCTCTCCCTGCTTTTCTCTCCCATGTGATTACCGGAGCCGTCCCGGGGCAGTTCTCAATCCCAGGAGGCTCACAAGTCACTGTTACCTCTTTGCCAGCAACTAAAACCTCAGGGAGGGAGAGCTTGGGTCTCTCTGTGAAATCTAAGAAGAAGAGAGTTTTTGAAGGACTGGGTATAAGGGGGTAGTTTGATAAGCCGGGGTAGGGCATTTCAAAGGATGGGGTAATCATAGAAAGGTCTTGTATAAGTACACGAGTAGTAGAGACTAGAGCAGATGAAGGACGCATGGTGAGCGGTAGGAGCAGGTAGCTGTGTTTCGGTGGAGATAAGAGAGGAGATGTAGGTACAGGAAACACTATGAAGAGCTTTGGAGAGGAGAAGTAGGGTTTTAGCTTGAAACCTCAACCCTTAAGTGTTAGTAGAGCGAAAGGTAAGCAAGATAAGCCTGGCAGCAGCAAAAGACGGGTAAGATGAAGACCAACTTAGATGTAGTATCATGAGCCAAGACACAAGATAATTAGGGTATAATCAGAGCCCCTATGTCAAAACCTTAGGTCGGAAAGGAAACCTATTGTCCCTTTATTGGTTTTTATTTAATAAAATTTAAATGTAATTCAATATTTTTTCTCATCAAAGATAGTATCTTTCTTTAACGTTGACCTGTTTTTTTAGCCATAGTTAATTAAACAAACCAGAAACTCACCTGTTACATTTAGATAAAGGTATTTGTTCCTATAAGACCATTTTAATGTCCGCTGCTCAAACCTGAATTGATACAGTCCGGCATTTTCTTTAGATATGTTTTTTATAGTTAGGGAACAATTTCCTTGGCTTGGGTTTCCGATCAGTTGAAAGTTATTATCGACCGAGACATCTGATTGACTATTAGTAGCTACGGTGTCATAGCAGCCATTAGGGTTTATACTCAACTTCCTCCAGTATCCAACGGATGATGATGATGATGAAAGGGTCCCGTCTATGGTGAACGTGCAGGGGATGAAGGCGCACAGACCCTCCGGCACAGTGACCTGTTGTCAGGGTCCTACCTCACTCCCCCGTCGGCAGCACAGGTCTCCACCCGATGGTGGAGTCGCGGGACGCCCGGGACTTCGTCCGCGCACCACGCGGTCGCGGCCTACTGCGGCCTACGGTAGGCCGCATCCCCGGACTCCAGTGCAGCAAATGCCGCACGGGAGAAACGCCACACGTGGAGTGATGGCGGGGAGGCGTGGCCGGCGTCTCCAATAATGAATTACTCCTGGTCAGGGGCGGGACGAGTAGTGATGGACAGTCACTACTCCATTGTACATACTGAGGAGGGGGGGAGCTGATTTCTAGAGGGCTATTTAAACCCACAGCTTCTAGGCCTCATTACTTGATTGTTCAAGTCTCTACCTACCCGTTTTGCTGATACCTGTGTTGAAACCTGTATGCTGTTACCTCTTTACTGGATTTACTGGACTTTTGACCTCGGCTTGTTATTGGACTTTGATATACCTCTCCTACCCTTGATCTCGGCTTGCTTAATGGACTTTGCTACACTTCACCTACCCTTGACCTCAGGATTGCTACACGGTACAGTTTATGCCTTTTTCTATTCTGTGGAATAAACTTGCTGTTATTCCTGATATTGCCTGTTTTGACTCTATCACATATCTGGTGTCTCACTGCGCTACGCTCCAAACCCTGCATACCCTACACCTGTTCTTGTACATTGAGATTAAATTTGTTTTCATCCCCGTAAAACGCACCTAAAGAGACAGCAAAGCTTCAGATACATGTAAGTGTGAGGAGAGATACATCTTGAGATACGGTTCTATTTCACTTCCATCGGAATAAAGCGTTATGATAGTTCATTAGGTCCACGGACGTTTCTGGAGCTGTTCTTGACCATCTCCAAATCTTACCTGCTTTTTAAAATTCTTTTTTTTTTAAAAAGCGGAAAATAGGAACATAGCATTTTTATTTTGTCTTGAAACAGATTGCCAGCTCATGTAATTTCTGTATTTCAGGAAACTGACGCAGGAGGAAGGAAATGCTGTTTAAATATTTCACATAATAGAGGAAGAGGTCAAAGTTTTTGATACATTTTAGTGGACGATATATCTGCGGAATAAAGGTTAGCGTCACACAAGATTCCGGAACCTCTGAGATCTCCACCTGAAGAAGGATTCTCCGGGGTCTTCAAAGCTTGTGTGACTCTACATTGCTTTACATTTAAACACGCATGGGATAGACATACGGCTCCTGAATCTAAGACGAGACCAACGACTGATTAAAGTCGGAGTTCGTGCATCAGCCTGGACGGGAGGAATCATCTGGCGGCAAACATTATGTTTCTATATAAATTCTCTACATTTATTTTATGGGATTGGTTTAGATTTTTTTTCCATATTCCCTCTAAATATTGTGTTAGTTCTGATTATTTATCTACAAAAAAACGTACTCACCCGTGACAGTAACTTGCAGGTATTCGGAATTACCGGTATATGTCCATTTAAAGTAACCATCTTCCAATCTGAACGCATAATACCCAGTATCTTTTTTAGATGCATCGTTTATTCTCAGGGAGCAGTTTCTGTCTCTCGGGTTCCCGATCAGGTGGATGCGATGCCATTTCTCTGAGCAAAAACTATAACTATCAGAGACTGCAGTGGCAGAACAATAACTTTGAGACCAGTCTTTCCTGAATAGCCAGTATCCAACTACATTTGGTGAAAGTTTCTGTGTCCTGTCAATGGTAAAGGTACAAGGGATGACCACGCAAGCACCTTCATTCACAATGACATATCTTTGGTGAGAAATGGTGTAGTCGCTATTATCTCCATCACACCCGGTATCTGTGGATAGAGTGAGCGTTGAGTTACAACCAAGAAGAATCCGATGAATATTGTGATCTTAATACAGAGTATTACAGAGTAAAACAAACCCTCTTGTGATCGAGATACACCGAGACTCAATTCCAGTGCACAATTTACACCAACGCTCACTAATATCAGATACTCAACAGATTCATCTTTAACACGTTATAACTATCACAAAGTGCATTATGCGTATATATATATATATGTGTTCATTTCATCTGAATATAGAATCTACATAGAATTTCACAAAAGTGGAAATACAGAAACATGGATCTTGTCGGCAGATCGGCCCTATTTGGCTCAATCCAGTCTGCCCATTTTTCCTGCTGTAAAGATTCAAACCTTAATCGTCGATCTTGTCTTAGATTCAGAAACCATTCCTCCCCTGATGCCTCTCTTTCCTCCCCTGATGCCCCTCTTTCCTCCCCTTATGCCCCTCTTTCCTCCCCGATGCCTCTCTTTCCTCCCCTGATGCCCTTCTTTCCTCCCCTTATGCCCCCTCTTTTCTAGGAGGTCAGAATGTTTGCTGGGTATGAGGGTATCGCAGGGTTCTACAGCCCTAAAAGCCCAGATAATGTGTATAGTAACAGGAATTGAGGTATGTAGTATGGTCCTTAATGCAAACATGAAGATGGCTGAAAGTTATTGTTTACGTGGCGTAACAGCTCTCTTTTATCTAAAATGATGAACAGTCCAACCAGACATCTGAATGAGGTTCTCATTCACACGCAACCCCCGGCCCATTCCTCGAGCCCATTCCTATAAGCATTACATACCCTTCCAGAATACAGAGAGAAATATCTTTGCTATCCAGTAGCCATAATAAACTCTCTGCAGCCGCATCGCGCCGCACAGCTGTGTCTTTGAGTCCGAGAATCTCTGTGGACCAATCGTGAAAAGAACAGAAATAACAATACATCTGAGTTTATCCATATCTTATGAGCCTCATTATCTTAAATCAGGACTATCCATACATACATACTATTTTTGGCGGTGAAGGTGGGTGGACTGGTTAATGGGGCCCCTGACACGTCGTCTGTGCCCAGTACTCCCCGTCCTAGACACGGGGGTTTCGCTCCGCGTCCCTCCTATGTGTCTCGCTGTCTGATGAATTTGCTGCGTTTCTCACCAGTTTCTCTTTTTTTTCTGTTGGGGATGCGACTTCTCTTTTTTACTTTCTTTCAAACATCTTGCGACACTCTTCTTCCTACATCTTAAATTGTAATTTTTTTTTCTGAGAACTTCCTATTTCTAAGTTTTCTGTCAGGATTTATGTTCTGGTTACTCCTCATCAGCCCAGGCTATGATTTCATTCAAATCATCTCCTTTAAACTCTGATGATTTGGGTAAAAAAACAAAGCATTGGATGATGAGGAGAACCCAGGATCTATTTCTAGTAATATACTTTTATAATTCCTTCTTTATATAAAGGAAACATTGGACATTGGATCATAGCGTTACTATCCATTCTCTGCACAATACTTTAATACAGCCAGATTCTAATGGGCGTTCGGAAGTTCTATGTTGGGATATAAAGGAATATCATCTTACTCGTGCCACCTCAGTGACGCCAACAAAGGCAAGATGAAGCTTGGAGGTTCCACCAGGAGTTCCGTAGAAATGGCCGTCTCTCTTTCTCTCTACCTCTCTCACTCTTCATCATGTCTTGAATATCAGTTACGACCAGGATCCCTGACGCGGCTTCATTGCTGCCAGGTCTTCGACTCTCTTTCAACGCCTCGCTTTTTCTGGGTACTTTCCTTACCATGGTTTAAGTCTCCGATTGCTCCATGTTTATGTTTCGCTACAACATGTATATGACACGTACTTGACCTGGTTTTTTTGTGTGTGAACATTTTGGACCTGTGCTGTTTAGTACTCTGATGTTCTGATCTCTCAGGTTTACATTTGCGGCTACTGTTTTTATCGTTGTGCCTTGTACCTATTTCACCTGTGCCTTACTATTGCTATGGTATTGTGTACTGTCATGTTCTACTTTCAATAAACGGAGAATTTAAAAGAATATCAGTTACATCAAAAAATCCAGAAAACCAGACATCTATGTTGTGTAAAAGATAATCTTTACTCACCACTTCCCTGACTATGCGTCTTGCAAAGATCACCATATGTCTAAATTCCTCTATTATCATTTCGAAAGCATAATAAATTGGCTACAATGCAACTCAGTTGGCTCTACAGCCATGTCTTATTCTTGAGGGATAGTCAACATGGTGTCCAATGATGAAGGTGCTACCTGGTGCGTTACTCTATGTACAGATGGGTTATGAGGACCTTATAGAATGAATTGGAGATACTATTAGTAAAGATCTGATGTCACCATTTTCCGGGTCAGCTGCTGTTATTTTATTATTATGTATTATTATTTTATTATTTTATTATTATTTATTATTATTTTATTATTATTTGTTATTATTTTATTATTATGCTGTGGCGTAAGGCTGCTCACCTTTTTATCACATTATTCAAATGACGGGCACTGTGGCTATTGTTGCCTTAACGGTCATATTACTGAACAGAATCAATACTTTTTCTCCATTTTTTCCAGTTTATAAAATATTATGTTCTTTTTCATCTACCCAATGCTGAGTAATGGAGTAATTCGGGGATTTGAAAATCCTTGGCACGATGTGCAGTGACAAAAATAACTTGCGACAAAGAAGGAAAGACGTTTTTGGAGGAGCTTTATTAATTCCGACACGTTTTATCAACTTAAATCTTGTTTTATAAATTAAACTAATTCATGTTAAATATTTTTGTTTATAGGGCTCCAACAGTAATTCTTTAATAATAATGAAACTAAAACACAACATACATTGCTATTTGTTTAGAGACACATGGATATCCAATAGATCAATAGAAAGATGAGCTGCTCACAGAAATTCTCCTATTTCGACGGTTTTATCGTGCTATAGACATCTTGATTCTGTTGCTTGAGAGTCTTAAAAGAAAATAGTAAAGAAAGTCAATGCAGACAATTGAATTGACAATTTGACACTTTAAAACCCTGTAAGAACGTAGTTTAAAGTGAAATAGAGAAGATATGTATGATACGTCGACGACATATTTCAAGTGACAAGGCTATTGTTTCCATTTAAAAATGAGAAAAGACGTCAAGTAAAACACAAGGCAATAAAGGAATAACTAGGAATGTGATGCTGGTAGGGAACATGGGTAAGATTTTGGGGTGAATCAGATATTTGCTATATTTTCATACCTCGTATGTAGATTCGGCTCTGTCATTATTCAACTCCAAATCTTTGTGCGTGTTTCCTTTTTTATAAATAAAAAAAAAATATGTGGTGAAAAATAAAAACCTGGATGAAAAAAATATACATTTACAGCCATTGGTATAAAATGATAATATACCTATCGGTTTATTTTTTTCTCTGCTCTTCAGCATTTTCTTGATGCAGCAAAGGCATCCTGTGCAGATCAGGATATTGATAAATACACTACCAGCGGCTATTCCAGCTATAAGGTTGGAACTTATACCGCAATCTGAAAGAAAATAATATAGAGTTAATTATACAAAACTTTCTTTTATTTCTTTCTATTTATTTTACAAAGGATGGCTTGGATCGCACTATAATCCCGTGAAAGGAATACTGCATCTATCAATGCATCTGCACATACTCGCCATCCTCTTTGATTCCCATTCATAGTTAGGTTCATACCTTCAACACCTCAGCCCCATTTGTAACTTTTGTGACCTGATATGTCTTGTCTAACCAAATTCTTGTCTTGTACTTCCCTCTCTAGCCCCTAGTGAGGGTGCTAAAGCTTCAGAATCCACTATATGAAGAGATGATGGTGGATACACTAGATTTATTCAAGGGTAGAATGAAGTACTTTTTTCTCAAACTAGTTGTTGGTCAAGTAGTTGGTCAACGGCACTTGTTTTCATGCATTATTTCTTCTTTTTTTTGGCTAAATTTGCAAAATAAGGGTTTTGATTGTCTTCGTCTGGGTCAGCGCAAACTATTGTTGAGTTGTGTGGTGGTAGTGGGCTCCAGGCTGGGTTTAGTTGAAGATTTTATATACACAAGGTGAACCGTTAAACTTCCATGAAAGGAGTAACTTAACTGACTCAATTAAGCATTGATCCAGACCTTTCTTCCCTTAGCCTAAAATAATACCCCAAGATAATTTAAATAACTCAGTTCTGAAATTCGGTTTAACGAGCCATGTTTTACCAAATCATAAATATGAAATTAAATGATGTGTCACCGAACAGAAATAAATAAATCTACAAACCACAGCCAGTTGGGCCGTTATCGTCGATCTGTTGATTTCCTGAGGCACCTGGAATAACAAAAAGTAAATAAAACAAGTATCTGAGACACCTAGTTAATTTTTAGGTAAGCCTTAGTATGAAATTTCAGTCGGTTGACTTGTTGTCCTACACTTACAATACTCAGTGTATGTGTAACCCTGTATGTCACAAGGCAAAGCTAACAGGTTTACCACCCGCCTTTATAATGTAAAAGCCGCCAACTTACACTCAACGTTTAATCTGGTTTGGCTGTTGGTTGAAGGTCCATTTCTGAAGCTCACTCTACATGTTAGCAGACTGTCGTTGCTTTTCCTGGTCGGGGTGAACGTGATGTTTGAGTAGAACGTCTTGTTGCCTTCTCCATAATCCACAGATCCTGGCTGAAATGCTACATTATTTAACAGCTCTGTTCCTTCCCATGTGATGTCTGGAGAAGACCCAGCGCATCTGCCGGGACTGAAACAGGTCAGGGTGACCTCTCTGTCGGCCATCAGTCCCCCCTCAGGAGAGATTTCAGGTTTATCTGTAAGTTCTGGTGGTGGAAGTAAAATACATGTTAACAAGAGAAGATCCTCTGATAATATCTCCTTCTACATACAGATGGACAGAGGACGGTTACTTGGCTTTTGTACCCACTCATATCGAACATTCCGGGAGTTACCACCATAAGCCTTGTGGGAATTTCTGGGAAACCCCGATGAGTGACACCCACAGTGGACACCTCCTATGTATGCCACTGTATAGAGTCTTATGCTCTGAAGCTGCCATGCTGGTTACACAGTTACCCAAATTGATATATATTTTAGATAGATTTTTTAGAAAATCCATGTGCAGGTATCATGGAATCAAAAGATCTTTTTCATATACAGACAAATTTAAACACTTCAAATCTCACTCACCTGTCACTTTAACTTGGACCGTTTTCCCGTAGTTAAATCTCAAAGATGAATCTTGTATCCTGAACTGGTAGGTTCCCTCATCTTGGGGTTGAAGGTCGTTGATGCTGAGGGAGCAGTCTCCTTTACTCACATCCCCCGTCAGGAGGAACCGGGTATTGGTGTTGGGACCGTTGCCGGTTTTAGAAGCGATGGCATTGGTTGCAGAGCAGGGGGTATCTTTACACCAGTATCCTGTAGCCCCTGAAGTTAGCTGTACATTGGCCGTTACGGTGAAAGAGCACGGAATGTGGACACACAGCCCCCTCTGGGCTTCAACCGGTGATTGCGGTAACAAAATGTCGTATCCTGCAAACTGACTGTCAACATCTGTGAAATGAAATAATAATAATAATAATTCTTAAAGTGCTACAAAGAAGTAACAGGTGGGAAAGTGAACCCTAAATGTAAACAAAAAACATTATAGTAACATGGGAAGCTTGTAAGTAACAGAATATTCACTAATTTTATAATTTGATAACATTAAGATGTCACAATAATTTTAAATGACTGGAGTTTTAATAATGACATCAGCAGGCCTTTACATTTTTCCAAACTAGTTGACCTTGAATGAAGTCATCTGTATTCAAGCAGGGATTTCAGCTGTGATTTAGCCAACATCATATTGTGTGTCCCAGAGAATCTGCTCTTAACCTTAATACCCTGAGGCAGGGGTAAAAGCCTTGAGACCCCAGGGCAAACCCTTCAGGTTCTAATAACAATAATAATAACAATAATAATAATAATAATTTTATTTAAAGACATTGCTTTCTAGACAATTACATAGAATGTAATAAATAATTATAATAAATGCTGGTGAATCATAGGACTTGTCCAGCCTGTTCTCCTGAAAGTGTAGATAGGTAAAGGGTTCAAAGAGTGAGACCTGTGACATCATTGACTCAATATGATGTCATATCCTTACACCTTTATTTACTGATGCTTATTCTCTCTGGCCACCCATGATTACAGCCCCAAATGATACATACTACATGTATGAATACAGCTAGGTTAGGGGACCAGAAACCGTGGCAATGAGTATGAGGCAAAATCATCCTTCTGTTTGGTCCTGATTTATTATTATTATTATTATTATTATTATTATTGAGTTTATTATTTTATATCTTGAAAAATTCCCACAGTTCTAAAATCTCATCTGATATATTGATATTGGTTCAAGACTTCTGAAGATATCAGTTGAAGACCTTAATGATGCTCACACCAAAACAGCAGGGCCAGGAGGTGCAAAATGATGATCCACGGCATGGAGCATGGCCGGTGACCCCAATATCCTGTAACTGGCATCATTGCGTTTGCTGAGTGGTCTTCAGGTGCAGGACCTCTTTGTACTCTGAAACAGAGCAAACCAATACGTTCAAGAATGTTCTTTATAAACTCTGAGTGCTGGGACATCTCGTAACCCTGCTGGAGAGATTTCAGAGACCGCATGCCTAGGTAAACGGTTAGACAAGACTGCATCCACTGACAAAAGGGGTAAACTCTTGCGAGAGGAAGAATTTGTTCTTGTTCGACTATATACTAAGACGTGAAGTTTAGAAGAAGATCTTGAGAGTTGCAACCATGTCTGGGGTCTTCCTGAAGTTACAGCTCACAGAGATAGAATAACCTAAAGGTTAATCTGATAGAAGATAAGGAGGAGAGCCTAGATACAGTTTGGGTCTCTAGAATTTGGAAATAAAATGATAGCTGGGATGGGTTGATGATTTTAGAAAGGCTGATTTTTCCAAAATGGGAACATATTTAGGTGAGTCTTTGTCGGGGGGGGGGGGCATATTGGAATTATTTCAAAAATGTTCTACTAAATTCAGCGGAACTTTGCATGAAACGTGTAAATAAGGCTAAAAGAAAAAGGAAAGCATTGTGGCACTCTGCAAAATTGGCACGTATATTGATGGAAGCGAAGATAGCATTTAGGAACTACAAGCCGACTCAGAATGAGGAAGATGGGCGCAAAGCAAGGACGATAAAACATTTTGTTAGATATATATTGAAAATATAGTGAAAAACAAGGAATAATTTACCTAAAAACAAATGGAGTTACATCAATGGGTATAAAGAGCTGATGGCTTCAATAAATACCTCTATTCACTTTTTACAGAGGAAATAATGTAAGTTCTACCTGAAGTCTCCCAAGTGAAAACTATTAAATCGATGAGACCTGATGGAAAAACCTACTAAAAAGAGAAAACCTATGAGTGTTCTGGCAAAGCCATTTACAGAATCATTTAAAAAAATTATTTAGGTAAATAAGATGAATGCTCGAGAGTGTTAAAGCTGCAGTTTAACGTTGATAAATGTAAAATAATGCATTTGGGAAGTAAAAATCCCAAGGCAGAACATATCATGTCTGTTAGCGACTACAGAAGAGAGGAACTTGGGATCAGAAAAGGCAAGCAGAGTGCTGCGTTGTATAGTGAGAAGCATTAGATATTTTTTATTAACCAATGTACCCCTTTCCCCTTTAATTACATGATAGGTATTGTTGTGAAAACCAAAAGGTGCCATCATGTCTTGAGGAATTTGACAACTGATGAAAAATGTTTGCAGAGAAATGTTTTAAAAGACTCACTACATGTCAGTGATTTCCAACCCCTCAAAACGTAAGAACATTTGTCATATATAATCTGTTTATCACTAGTATTATTATGTTGTTGTTACCTTAATACTGTATGTTCTGTGTCTCCTCTTACTGATGTCCAGCTCTTGTCTCTTCCCTTTTGTTCTTCTTCTTCTTAACGTTATTAATTCCCTTTTTCTTTGAATTCCCCTCTCAAACCTTGTGTGATCCTTAGGCTCTCCGACACTTGTTTTTTTTTTCCGGTTTGTCTCTAGTTTCCACTCGCCCTTTCTCTCTCTGTTCAATTCCTCTCTCCTTGACTGTATGTTTAGAATAAGAGCTCCTTTGGGTACATCAGATAGAGAAAACGCTGAAAAAGCAGAAGTGTAGCTGATGAACGGAAAGTTAGATCCTTCAACAAAATCTATTGAGACTTCCCCAATCGACGAAAAAAGGCTCTTTGTTGTTTTTGGCACCAATATTTTTCTCAACTCAAAGTGCAACTCAAAGTGGCCCTTATTTATATTGTCCTGTACCGAGGCCTGGATTTTCATCTTGTAGAAAAAGTGAGCCAACGTTCCATTAAAGGAAGTAGGTAGAGGTTGGGAGAGAAGGGAATATCAATTGAGCACACTTTAGCTCCCTGTGCCTCGTCTGCTTTATGGAATCTCTTGCTCGAGACACTGGAGGCATAGGTTAATCCATTAACCTAATCTCAAGGAAGAATTTAAGTGAAAACCTTGGTTTTTTATTAAAACAGTAGTTGGTGTAGTATAGTAGATGAATTTAAGATGAGACCAATGACTGACGTAACATAGGCTTTCTGGACTTCGGACCATACATGGTAACCTCGCCACTTCCTCCTTTTTTGTCTGTGTTGGACATGTGACTTCTCCTTTCTACTCTTTTGTTAACATGTTTTAATACCCTTTGTATTTTTAAATCAGATGTATTTTTACTTAATTTTCCTATTATTATTAAATTTCCTATATTCCTACGCACAAATATCACCAGACCGCTAGACTTCTTTTATCATTTTTACATATACTTTATTGACAATTTAACGTAATTGAGTTGCTCGTGTAGTCAGGTCTTATTGTTGAGGGGTAGTTAGAGGAAAGCATGATGGTGTCCAGTGATTAAAGAGGGTTGTAGAATAAAAGCAGTCATGATTCCAGAATTTCAGATTGGGGTATGGCAGGTATGGATATATTAGGAAAGGAGGCATCAGCCCCATAGGGCCCACAGTGTAAATGGTCTAAGAAAAAGATAGATAGATAGATAGATAGAGCTCTTCATTTCCACGATTCCATTGTGTTATAGATATCTTGATTCTGGTGCTTGAGATTCTTAAAACAAAATAGTAAAGAAAGTCAAACAATCCAACAATTCCAATTTAACATTTTTGTGCCACATAACTATTGTTTGCTACGTAAGAGAGAAAACAGGTACGTCGACGACATATATCAAGAAGAGGATATTACTTCTATAACTGTTAATCTGAAAATGAGAGAAGATTTCAGTAAGAAACTGTAAAGCACAAGAAAATAAAGGAATGATTGGGAATGCGATAGAGGATATCACTTATACATTCATACCTCGTATGTAGATTCTGTTCTGTCGCTATTTAACTCAAAGCCGGGGCGTGTGTTTTCTTATTAATACAAGAAAAAAATAATATGGTCGAGACAATATTCATGTGAATGTATTTAATGCATTCATGAAGAATTCTAAACTTTTCCATCCCACCATTAATTGGTTAATTCCATTTACCCAAGCAAACAAAAACATTTCCTTTTCTTTATTGGCTAAGTAACAAAACAAAAGAAAACATATTAAAAACGAATAAACAGATGGGTTTTTTTACTCCGAGAGTCACCTATATAACCAAAAAGCCTCCAATAGTGTTTGGTAGCTCCTCTGTGGAATAAGGGGCGGGGCTTATAGAGACAAGATGGATTCCTACATGTGATTTCTTCATATGAACTTAAAGTTCTAGGACACTGATTAAAGAATACACCTAGAGGTTTATCGTTATTTTTACCTTCTTTGGTTTTCTTGATGTAGTAGAGGAGACCTAGACCCATCAGGATTAGAATAAAAACGTTACCCGCCACGATCCCAATTATCAGTCTAATATCCACCCTGCAATCTGAAAAGGAATATAGTTTAATTATACAGAAGTTTAGACTGTTGTTTAAGCCATTTCATTCAAAAATGTCATCTTAAAGATAAACCATCTCCAATCATTATTACCAGGCGGGCTGTTGTTGCCGATCTGCTGATTTCTGGGGTCATCTGAAATTAGAATGAAATTAAAACAAATTGTGGGAAAGTGTAAACTATTTTTCTACTTTCAGGAATTTTTAAGTACGATTAGTATATTGGGGTAGGAACCTTAGGTTTCAGATAGATCATAGTGATATGAGATTTCAATTAGGTTACTTTTTCCCTTCTTTTCAAGAACATTTGCAAAAACAATAATTAACTTATGTTCTTGTAGGGTGCGTGAACCCTAAAACAAGTCTCTTCTAGCTATATCAGAGTTATATCATTGCATCAAAATAATATAATTCCCTGTAGACATTTTCCATCTCGGAATATATATCGATACATTTCATTTTCATTCGGATGAGAAATTATTTTGGGTGACGCTAATGTTGGTCGTACTAATTGGTTGCTGACTCTACAAGTCAACAAAGTCTCTTCACTTTTCCGGGTTGGAGTAAATGCGATTACTAAATGACTAGCCAGTCCACAACCGTGCAGGAAAATAATGGTGTAACGATTGGATGAGGAGGACCCCGGATGGCGGAGTGAGCCAGGCAAACAGGAACCAGGAGTAGCCAGGAGAGCTGGAACCGAGAATCAGGTCTGGTAACCAGTAAAGCAGGAAGCCGAATCAAATCCAGAAGAGTAGTCAAACAAGCCGAGTCAATACCAACGATCAGAGAACAGAGATCAGAAAACAGGAGAGAAGTCAGCAAGCCGGGTCAAACGAAGAAATAGTCACAGCAAGTCACACAGGAAAACCGCAGAATACACCAACCAAGGGTGACCCAGAAGAGGAAGTCCAGGTTTAAATAGGGACAGGTGGAGGTGTGTCCTGCATTAAGGAGGTCACCCGAGGTTATAAGAACACGTTACAACTGTAACGTATTATGTTTTGACCACACGGTGGCGCTGTGCTACCTGTTTGCCTATTTAATAAATTAAGGAAAATAGATTTATGGGAACTTACAAGTAACATTTAATGTGATGCTTGCATTGATTGTAGAGCCATTTTTTGGGTAACTGACTCTACAGGTGAGCAGTAACCCATGACTTTTCCTGGTCGGAGAGAATGTGATGTTTGAATAGTACGTCTCGTTTGGATTTTGATGATCCACAGATCCTTGCTGAATTGTTACGTTATGCAGTAGCTCTATTCCTTCCCACGCGAAAATTGGAGGAGACCCAGGACATGTTCTGGGACTGGTACAGGTCAGGGTGACCTCTCTGTCGGCCATCAGACACTCCACAGGAGAGATTTCAGGCTTATCGGTAAGTTCTAAGGAATGATAAAGCATAATGTGATCAAGATGGAAGTATAGGATCTGTGAATGCCTCCCGACAAAGCTACGAGCAACAAGGATTTGTCCAGGATTTGTGCATTGATCAGGAGCAATGCAAGCAATTTCCACAAATGTATGTGTACACATGTACACGTGCACATTTTATGTAGGATCTGCTGTTTCTGTCTAAATACAAGATATCATTACTAAACTATACGATTAACATCTTAACAGTAATATCTACACACTTACTAAGAAGAGAGCCTGCCGCCCCTACTTACCTTTCACGTTAACTTTAGGCAAGGTATTCAAGTAGTTAAATTTAAACGCTCCATCTTCTACCCTGAATAGATACGTTGACTGGTCACTCCATTGTACATTATCGATGGTCGGAAACTTTATTCAATAAATATCACGGAAAATAGATTTAGTAAGACTTACAATGCACATTTAGAGTGATGCTTGTATTGGTTGTAGATCCACTTTTTTGGGAAGCTCACTCTACAGGTGAGCAGTGACCCATCGCTTTTCCTGGTTGGAGTGAATGTGATGTTTGAGTAGTAAGTCTTGCCGCCATCTTGATAATCCACTGATCCATCCTTAACCACTACAGAATTGAATCCTTCTGTTCCTTCCCACGTGATGATTGGAGGAGACCCAGCGCATCTGCCGGGACTAGTACAGGTCAGGGTGACCTTTCTGTCGGCCATTAGACTGCCCAAGGGAGAGAGCTGAGGCTTATCCGTAAGTTCTACAGAAGGATGAATCATCAATGTTTAACAAACCGGTGGTTTACAATATTCCCAAACTCTATCATATAAAAAGGACAACAAGGTCCAATTTCATATCAGTGCCCCTTCTCCCTTGTATCGCTTTCTGGGTTTTTTTCAAGATGCTCCCCATCCTCTTGTTCCTCTTTCTGAAGGGTTGTGGTTTGGTGGAAAGAGGCTCTGATCTTTTTGATTCAAACAAACTGCTAAAACTTTAGAATTGCAGTTAGGTTACTCTCTACATTTACAATGCAGATATGATGTATAATGGTCTGAGGACCTATATGGCAGTGCAAGCCAACTGCCCAACATAGTGTAAAAAAACATGGTTTTGACAAAACTATATATACCTAAAGGATGGTTTACACTTGGTGTTATACTATTAAAACAGAATGTTCTGCGCCAAAGGTCTCTAATAGAAACAGACCAGTTCCACTCACCTTTCACATTAACGGTTGGCATGCGTCATGGATGTTGAGGGTGCAGTTACCTTTAGGCACATCTCCAGTAATCTTAAACCTTCCTCCAAACTGAGACTGAGAACCATATGTCGAAGAAACAAGATAACTTGATTCAAAAGAAGTTCCTTTATACCAGAGTCCTTGGGCGCTTTCAGATAGTCTTATACTGTCTGGAACCATGAAGGTGCAAGGAATGTTCACACAAAGACCTCTCTGTACCATGACTTCACGTTCGACCTGTATACTATAACCCCCGACCTGCTGACCTTGATTACCTATGGAATAATCATTATTTCACTTATTTATCAGATCCTTGACATTTCAAAAGATGTCCTCTATGAAAAATGTAGGCACAAACATACCATCGGATCCATGTCAATCAATGTGACAAATTTCCCAAGATCCACCGTGAATGGGGACCACCATTGATAGTCTTTTTTTTTTTTTGATACTGTTCCGTGCCTTTGTGTGCCATGTAGGAAGTAAAATCATTGCACTATATTATATAATTATACTCACATTTCCAGAGTAAGGACTGAATGAAGATCAAATTAAACAGGTGGAGCTCTCGGAGAAAACAGGATCCATCATACCACATCCTTTTGGTCAATGGTACGGGAGATACCTTCATGGAATGTCTGCAATGAATGTTATGAAAGATGCAATGTTAAGATTTAAGTAGCCCAGTAAACCACATAGAACTCCATATATTTTGTCTCCTATTGTCTATTTCCACATCTACTACTTCTACACCATGACAGGGATATCAGCCTATCCAACAGTGGAGCCTGGAGCGCCATATGTAGGTGGACACGTCGAGAGTCTTTACAAACATTCTTTTGTAGAATCCATTTCCTAGCTCTGGTTACACCTTCCACAGACAATTATCCTTTTTTGTCAAAGTCTTACTAACTACAATCTAATTATAATCTGGGAAATAATATTTTTAATTAACAAAAAAACATTTTGACCTTCTATGGAGGATTCTGATAATACCGGTATAAACTAAAACTTGTCCCCAGTAACAAAAGAACTCTTTACAGATGGAAGTGCTCTGAGAAAGCAGCATCTAGCTTTATTCTACAAGTTTTATTGCTATGTTTTTGGTTAGTTTATTAGCCTTTGGCTCAAAATACCTGGATGTGTTCTGCATTTGTCTCTAAAGTCTTCTCTTCCTCTCGCTTCAGGACCTAGCTGGTCATGCTGTTTCTACCGATCTGAGAAGCACTTTGGTTTTTCAGGTAGTCTGTAATAATTTATTTCCTTTTTTTCTTCTGACATTAAGTCGTTTACTTGCTCTGTCCAGTTTTCTCTTGTCCTCTGTTCCTTTTCCCCTTCCTGTTTTATTGACGTGGTATGGATTTTGAAACAACCCCAAAAGCAGAAGTCGAAATTACCATTAAGTACATGGCGGAGTTTCAGTAAATTCTCTGACGCAAATATATTGGGAAAATGACTCATTTAACATTATTTTGTTCTTAGAAAGACACAATATGTTAGAATCCTCACAGTTGTCTGCCTGTATTTGGAATGTAAGACTTTTAAGAACAAATTGAACTTCCCATGTGGGCTACCTGGAGCTCTCCTATTCCTGGAGGGAGTGGTTTTGCTTGGGGCACATCTGTGCGTGGAGGTGGGGTCATACATATGTGGGGTGGGACTAGCTTTGTAGAGGGGCAGGGCTAGCCATACACATCTTTAAGTGGGCTGTGAATAGGAGGGGAAGTGGGCAGGGAGTGGGCATGGTCAAACTCAGCTCTTCTCTGACCCCGAGATCCGGGGAAGCATCACTTCACTCTGAGACTCTGGGTCAGACCTGGAGTGTTCTTACTCAGGCAACGAAATAATAAATACTGAGACCAGTGCTACCTAAGGCACACTAAGCATTTTCTTAAAATGTCTCAGGGGTGCCGTGGATGGACATTTCTTAGTTTATAGGTAACGTCTTGGACAAGCAGCTGAGATGTTTTAGCCAAGGTGGAAGAAACAGCTCTCTCTACCCGACTCATTCATTCTACTGTGTCTGGACATTCTCCGCAGGTGAACTCTACTGCTAATACCTTGCGGCGGTGGCAAAAAATAAAATACATCCAGCAGGAGTCAACCAGACCATCAACATTTATTTTCATTAGTTCTGTTCGTTATTTTTATGATTACGTTTTATTTGTAGAGCACCAAAGATTCATGAGCGCTATCACAATGAAGGGAGAACAGCTAATTATAACATTAGTTAACAGTATACAAATGAATAAAAACATGAGCATAAACATGATAAGGAAATAAGGGACTTGCTCTTGAGAGCTTACAATCTATAATCAGATATTTGTCACCCTATAGTGCTGATATTTTAAATAAATTATTATTTTTTTTTAATTAATAGTAAAAAAAATAGGTTATTGCAATTACAAACAATAATTTTAAACCGCCATATTGCTCGGCGGCCATATGTTAATGTATGGGCTCAAAGCTATAAGCCAATCACAATTCTGTCGTACAAAACATATTTTGATGCACTGCCTTATGACTTTTATTTTCCGTGTTGTTCTCTGCACTTTGGAGGTGTTGTACCTTTCTTGTCCACCATACTGTGGCTTGTTCAGAGTTTTTTCAGATCCTATGCTGATCAAATCTAACAGGAACTGATCATAAGTGGCTTTTTGTTGGGTAATGTGTGTTAACCCTTTTGGCTTGTACTTTCCTTGAAGATTTTAGTGGTTCCCCTCTATGAATGTGAACCAAGAAGATCCAGCCATTCATTGGCTTTTACCAGAGAGCAAAGGAAGATGCTACATATACCTTCGGGGAGTATGGTCCCAGAAGAAGAAGAAGACTGGGCATGCACTGTGACCCTCCAATGGCATTGGCATCAACGCCAGTCTCACCAGCATGGTTAAAGCCCGACACCTCGGATTAAAACGAAAGCTGCATGTAGGTGGAACGCTCTAGTTCATGTAGTTCCAACCTAAGCTTTGTACGAAGTAGTAAATGAAGGAGCCCATGGAACAGTGGGTATCAAAATTCCTAAAACATCTTGGAAAGATTGTACATTATTTTGTTTGCTGCAACACCAGAATCTTTAATAAAAGAGCCATTCCGACCATCTGGTTTGCCCTTCCGGAACCATAGTTGGTCCTTGGCGTTGTATTATGTTCAGGATAGCCTCACTGTGTTGGGTTGGTGGAACTCTTTGGTTCATGCAGTTCCAACCCCGTTCTTTTCTCATATATATATAACGTACCAGACATATGCAAATCGAGGAGCCAATGGAGCAGTGGTTAATGGATTCAAAAGTGACGCACCATGTCCTTATCTACGTGTTTCCAGCTAGAATCCTTAAAGTTCTTTGGAACTTCTGGACATTCTGGATTCCCAGCATATATTTTTATATATTATTATAAGGATACTTTATTTTACTGATAAAGAAATATTTATGGTACCTTCCCTAACTAAAAACATATCGGTGCTACCATGTGCTACAATATGGGACTTCTACTGGACAAATACGCTCAAACCTGCCTATAACATTTGTATATGATGCTGTTATAACATGAAGTATCTTTCCCTGATGCGTCGTACAATAGTCTGAATGTCGATGTATCCCATGATGTCGTTGGCCATTATGCCAATCTCTGCTGCATTTCTATTACATTCAGTTTAGGTAAAAATCCTAGTTTTTCTTTTTATTCAGCAGTGGAATTCTCAGATTTTTGTGTGTGTTTGATCTCCGAATATTCTATTTCTTCCGGTTCAGTTTTGATTCGTGGCTTCATCTTTGAAAAATCCAGGGTCGCGTATTGTAACTCATGGTCAACGTTCATGCGCACGGATCTGTCTTCTGCCATCGTCTCCTGGTCTGGTGGCAGCTTCTGGAAATTCATTGTTGTTTCCTATCAGGAAAAGAGGTATCAGTTACTGTGAAATAAACTCAAATGCCCTTAAAATACATTATTGTTTATTTTGCGTAAACATTTTATTTCTATTAGACACATAATATAATATTCTCATTTATTCTAACCTGTACAGATAGGAACATTAAATACAATACATTTTCTTATTAAGATTCCTTTTGCTCTTTATTTCCTTGTAGTGATTTGGGGAGGAATTACCCTCTGCCTTTGTTAAGCCTTTACCTCTCCCGTCTTTATTCTAGAATGGAAATGGTCAAGAGGTTTACTCTCCAACACTACTACAGGAAGACCAAGTCTTGATGACCCGGGTCATCATGGGAGCATAATTCAAGACATAGTGGTAACTCCAGGTGATATAATAATACTAATTAGCATTATTTTGCACTTGCTCTTACTCATTTTCTCTGCTTGCTCATCAGGGATAGGCAAAGTGTCCGTGGCAAGGTTTGCGAAGGTCCATAGAACATTATTAAATTGTCCATCACATACCCCAGTAGATGTTCACCATGAGCATGGTGCCCATCCCTGTTGCTCGTCAATATCCAACAAGCAATAAGGTCTGATGCAAGCTTATGATAACTACTTTCAGAGCTCTAGACTTTAGGCTTAAGACTAAATAGATAAAGGATCACATGTGGGGTAGCTTACAGGAGTTGTGTTGCAGTAAATTGCTTCTGAGCCATTCACAATGGAGTTCTGCATGCTTCCTGCTTTCTCTGATTGTTTCTTACTGGAGATACAAAAGAAAAAACAAACCCGGATAATCCATGGAGTTGTATAGTCTACACAGCTACAATTATCTAAAAACAGCCCTATAAATAATCTTAATCTTATTGTTTAGACATCGACAGCATCACTTGTGCAGTGTTATGCGTGTCATTCCACCTAGAGAGCTCTAGCAAAGGCTGCTAAGCAAGCATTATTTTATCCTTTCCCAAAAAGGACTTGCAAAAGAATAGCAATATTTCAGAAAAAATGATTATGATCTCCTATCGCACCTTTAGAAAATACTAAAATGATTCCTGGGCGGTATTTGAAGAATTAAAATGTATCAGAGACTGCGTTTAGAATTCTGTGTTCATTTGTAGTGATATTATATATAGTGGAGTAGGGTTTAATATATGGTCATTGATTTATCATTGCTCGGTGATACATGGTTTGGTTACGAATGGGGTGGGGTGGCATGACCCCAGCCAGGCCAGAGGTAGATGGTGGGGTCAAGCTCCTCTAGCAGAGAGAGCAAATCTAGAAGTGTGTAAGAAGAAAAAGAACTTAAACCATCCTGGCTCCTGCCCTGGTGCTTATCGAGAGCTGGTGCAAGTTAGATGTTGGGGTTGTGCCCGGGTGAAACTGGCTCATCTACAGAATGCTTGGGCAAAGCAGATATAATAGACATCCATATCTTTCCATGGTAAATATGACCTTAACAACAAGAACATGTGAAAACTTACTTTCGGAAGAACTTCAGTACTAGTCCTGCTGTCACCAACAGCAGAACTATGATGACGACTCCACAGACGATACCAACAGCGATGGACGAGCTACCTCTCTCTTGCTCTATTTCCCAAAGAAAACACAATTACTTTCAGTTGAAGTGGATCAGCCGTTGTCCCCAAATCCTGTTTTACGGATATATTGACTAAAAATAACCCATGTGATTGTGTTTATAGGTTAATATTAGTAATATACGTGTTGCATTGTGTTTATACCATGAGGGTGGCCATCTTAATATCATTCATGATTACCCCTCTCCTGTTGATGGCATTTGGTTCTAATGGGAGAAGGAGGATGGGTGTTGAGAACTGGAAGGTAATTAATATGCTAGGTTTTGGCAACTTTTCTCAAGATTTCTGTTTCTCTGGAGTGATTTGTTACTAAGCTTCAATGCTTTTAGTATCTTCTCTGAGTTCTGATTATTTCCAACCATCTTCATCAATTTTTTTTTATGTCTTAGGCGATGGGCACATTTTAAACGGTTCCTTGTTCTAAAACCTTACACGGCACACGTATTGTGTAAGCTTTGCAAGGTATTTCAACAAACACATTTCGCCAACAGGTCTAATTTCAACAGCTAACCGGTTGTGTACTTAAAGGAACCTCACACTTCAACTTCCCAACGGCCTACTGACTAGGAACCGAGTGAGAAGAACCCGTGTTAAGGAAACCCATTTAAAATCAAAGGTTATATGAAGATAAAGACAGATTAACATGGACTTGCAGTTAAAATTACCAAAAAAATACTAAAAAGCCTACATTTTTGGAAATAAATACTCACCGTTAAAAAGCTGCAAATTGAGAACACCAATCCCATTAGTACTCTGACACTGGATTACGTATTTTTGTCCGTTTGTTGTTTCCAGAAGCAAGGTGCTGTTAGTCACTGCCTCGCGCTGCTCTGTTTTTATCTCGATGTTCTCGCTTTTGGAAGTAGAGTTATAAAATTTTTGGTTGACCATCCATCTGAGGTTTGCCAACGGAAACGACTGGATCGAGCAACTACATTGGATAAGGTTTTCTTTCTTTGAGCAGCTTGAATTCTTCCCTTCCACTGGTTTTGGTTTATCTACGAAAGAAACCTCGGTTTAAGCACTTGGTCGTGTTTCTGCTACACCTTAACCAAACCCAAAGCTAAGCCTAACCTCAACAGGCCGCCAACAACCTTCATGTTCCTGGACATGACGATATTAATTCCCAACACACTTTTGGACAATGATTCCATGACCCGTAGACCAAAAGACGTACTTAAGGCTTTGTAACTCACAAGTCATCACAACTGAGATAGTGCTTGTCGACTCTGAATAGGAATTGTTGGCCTTGCACGTGTAGTTTCCTTCGTCACGGAACGACACATGGGTCAAAATTAGTTGTCCATTCGGGGAAGCCGACATAGTGTTGTTAGGCATTATCCAGGACAGGTCAGCTGGTGGGACACTTTCGGCAGAGCAGAATAATGTTAGAGATGATGCCTCCAGGGCATAAACTTTGGAACTTCCATCTAAAGTACTACCTAAAAATAAAGAATTTGTAAAATTTTAGTGTTTAAAGTTTCTAGACTCAGAGGAGTCTGTAGAATATACCGTACTTATAGTGTGGCAGAAGCATCTTTATTTCCATCAGGAATGGGGGGGGGGCAGATTCTGTGGATATTCTTCTTGGAACATTTTTTTTACCCTGGTCTATGGTGCAGATAATGATAGGTGGTAAATTGGTTGCAATTTCAGACCTAGAGTACCCTGATGGGTTGCATGAGTCTAGTGGACTCCTCTATAATGGGAAGGCATGGATTGGCGAGCCATCCAATACCACATGGTAAGAACACAAACATGGAAGGAGAGGAGGCCTATTAGCCGGTTAGGTATTGGCTATGACCACTTCCCTCTTGTTAAACCATACTGTTTGGCATGAGACCACAGCAGGTCACTCAACTCCAGAAGGTCAGTTTCTTTTTGAGACGGGCGCCATCACACAGAGCAGATTATTACTCTATCCTTTTGTTACATAAAAAAAAACTAAACAACAATTTGTGAAAATCTCTATTTCTTTTGACTAATACGCACGTGAATTTAATTTTTTATGGGATTAGATTTCAATTTGCTCCATTTTAAAAAATGTGCATATTTTATAGAAAATTCTAAGCAAATTTACAGAATTCTAAACTCACTAATTTACACAATGCATTCAATAAGTAAACCAAAATTATTACCACTTGCATTGGAGATCCTTGGTGTTCTTGGGCCATCTGTAAGGATCATTAATAATAATAATAATTAATAATAATAATAAAATAAATAAATAATCTAAAATTCTAAAACATTTTAATTTTCATTTTAATCTATAAATTAAATTCAAAATTATAATTTCATAATTCCATGGGCTCCCTCATTTACATACCCCTTCTATACACAGTTTTTAGCACAGCGCATGGTTGGAAACCATAAACCTACATACGGCTGTTTCCATTTCGTTAGGTCTCATCCTATGTAGGGAAATCCGAGCCAGCCATAGATTCAAACTGCTGACGGTGACCAAAAAGCGAGTACAACCAGGACATAAAATACCAATAAAATGCCAATAAGGACATATCTCCTGATCCAAATGTATGTGAATATATATGGAACACCACTCACACTCCACGGTGATACTAATGGACTTGTTGATTCTGCCCAATGTATTCTGTGCCGTGCACATGTATATTCCGGTGTCGTTGGGAGAGACCGTTTGCAGTTTACGGATCAGCGTCTTGCCTGTTCCATTTGTTGTTAAGCCACCTTTTACCCATTCAATACTAGATTCCGGGTTACTGTCTACTGCGCAGATCAGATCGACATTCCCTCCTTCCTTCACTGCAAAGTATCCTTCCTTCTCTGTGTACGGAGATCCTAACAAAAGGACAGGTTCATTAAATATATAATGACCATCAGGAAGGACATATGTAGAATTAGGCATGATGGTATGGACAGTATATACCGCTATACATATCATCCTATCTTTAACTTCGGGTTATAATATACAGTTCTTAACGAGCCGGTTGGATGGTGGTTCTATAATACAATTATTACAGCATTTTTATTTGAGATTAAATTGTAATTAATTATAATAACTTTTCAGTTGAGTTATCGGTGACAGTTTTGGCCCCGTGCCACCCTGTCTTTTTCCAAATCTGCCCCGGATGGAAATTGGTTATTGAATACCGGCTGCCAACCCGAGTGGAATCTCCAGCTACTTGATTCATTGTATAACGACAATGCACGGTACCCAACATTTACAATATATAGATATACTTCATATGCTATGTTACCTGTGATGTTAATATTCAGTTCAGGAGGATCTGAAAAACAAACACAATGCTATTACTATTATTGTTATTATTTTTCATATTATTTTTATTTATATTGTTATTATTATTATTCTTCATATTATTATTTTTATGATATTTTTTTTATTTTTATTTTCCATTTTTGTTAGCTAAGAATAACATGACTTGATCTTGCTGCAGTGTGGCAACCAAGAGAGCACAGTTTACAGCAGCTGTGTTTGGCAATAAACCTCATATAGGGTGTAAGGAAGGTATAGAACATCTGAGGACGATAAGGGTGGAAATCAAAGAATATCAACAGATCGAGATAATTAAGAACCGTAAAGGAGTTGACTTCCTCACCTTTGAGATTAGAAGATAACCATCTACAAGTGAAGATAGTCTGTTTATAACCCAACACAATGGTGTCACTTGGGTTGATTATTTTTTTAGAAGACCGGGTTGACAATTTGGTTCATTTGACGGACAAAGATGTTAGCCCGCTTAGACACAATGTAGCAGAGCTGAGAACTGGAGTGCCTTTTCCAGAAACCTCAACCAGCGTGGGAAACCAAATTGCTCCAGAGCAATAGACATCTTGTATTATATTCTAGAAATTCATCCCTGAGTGCCACGAACAGGAGCAAACCAACAGGTTTTACCACCCGTCTTACTCTAGATCTATAATGTAAAAGCCGCCAACTTACACTGAACGTTTAATCTGGTTTGGCTGTTGGTTGAAGGTCCATTTCTGAAGGTCACTCTACATGTCAGCAGAACGTCGTTGCTTTTCCTGGTCGGGGTGAACGTGATGTTTGAGTAGAACGTCTTGTTGCCTTCTCCATAATCCACAGATCCTGGCTGAAATGTTACTTTATTTAACAGCTCTGTTCCTTCCCATGTGATGTTTGGAGAAGACCCAGCGCATCTGCCGGGACTGAAACAGGTCAGGGTGACCTCTCTGTCGGCCATCAGTCTCCCCTCAGGCGAGATTTCAGGTTTATCTGTAAGTTCTGGTGGTGGAAGTAAAATACATGTTAAAGAAGGACAGAGGACGGTTGTTTGGCTTTTGTCCACCAAAAATCCCCAAGAAAGTGTACAATATTATACACTGCATCTCTCATGGCTCAGGCCTGCCACTGGTCCAGATCAGCCTCTTTATTCACAACAAGGCTGTTGTTGTGGCTGAGAATTTACATTTATCTGGATCCAGGGGCCAGGGATCATTAAGTGGGGCCCCCATGCACCTGATTCTAGTATTTATAGCGATCTTGTAGTAAATGTTAGAAACGTATCCGTGTCTGCCCTGCGATACGTTGTGTAGGTCTCACGGTGCAGTCTACACGCATACAGGACCCCATACACTGGATACATTGATTAGGGGGGGCAGGGCTTTTAATAAAAAAAAATAAGGTTTAGTTAATTTGATAAGGTGGTTTATTTATATATATGTGTAAATATTTGGGTTTTTTACAGGAAAATAAGTCATCCACGTGCAGATATCATGAAACGCCCCACGTGGAGGAATAGAAATACTTCAAATCTCACTCACCTGTCACTTTAACTTCGATCGTTTTCCCGTAGTTAAATCTCAAAGATGAATCTTGTATCCTGAACTGGTAGGTTCCGCCATCTCTGTATTTAAGGTCGTTGATGCTGAGGGAGCAGTCTCGTTTACTCACATCCCCCGTCAGGAGGAGCCGGGTTTTGGTGTTGGGACCGTTGCCGGTTTTAGAAGCGATGGCCTTCTCTGCAGAGCAGGTGGTATCTTTACACCAGAATCCTTTAGCCTCTGAAGTTAGCGCTACATCGGCCGGTACGGTGAAAGAGCACGGAATGTGGACACACAGCCCCCTCTGGGCTTCAACCGGTGATTGCGGTAACAAAATGTCGTATCCTGGAAGCTGACCGTCAACATCTGTGAAATGAAATAAAAACAACCACTATCACCGGCGTTCATCGTGTCTATTCTAGAGGTGCTATAGAACCAAAGAAATGGCCCCCAAAAATCTAAATAAAAAAGCCCCAGTGTAATACAATTTTATAACTTCCTTAAACTGAATTGCCACGTCTGGGAGATTTCTGAACTAGCTGATCTTTTGTCTCGTTAAATATTAACAGCCGAATGTCCGGAAAGAAAGGTAATCTGGATGAAGTCACCTGTGTTCAAGCAGGGATTTAAGATGTGATATAGCAGTGAGAACATGGAGATGTTGGGATATTATTCAATCAGGTGTCAATATGTAGGTGTCAGCTTTGGAATGTATGTCCTTGACAACCTGCCCCATTCACCCCAAAACCCTGAGATTGGGGTTAAATAACCATTTGTGTATTAAGATTTACTGGTCTCTGGTCAGCACTCTACACCCATACATGTTAGTGGATAGTCCAAGTCAGTCATGAAGCAATAGTGAGACCTGTGACATCATTGGTTTGGGATGCCTGGTATATGATGTCATATCCTGACACCTACATTTAATCATGCTCACTCTCTATAGACCCCATCGTTGCATGTATGAAAACAGCTGGGTCAGTGGACCAGAAACAGCCACGGGTATGGGGCAAAACCACCTGTATATTTGATCCTTCCCTGATTAATTTCATCACAATTTCATCACTTGCACAGTTCACATCTACTGTATAGATAGAGGTGGAAGACCTCTGAAGGTAATACTCACACCAAAACTGGAGCACCAGGAGGTACCAAATCACGATCCGGGGCATAGGCAATGGCCAGTGAAACCAGTATTCTCTAACCGGCATTGTCATGTATGTCAAGTGGTCTGCAAATCCAGGACCTCTTCATACGCTGAAACAGAGCCCACCAATGAATTAGTATTATTTTTTGATATATATATATTCTATTTCTATTTATATGTTGTCCCGGGGCAGATGAGCCATTCTAGTAGTAGAAGGTAATGAAGGTTGGTCCTTCACCGGGTCCAGAACCGGATGTGATGAAATCTCAGCTTCAATCACAGTTAAGTCAATGAACCCTAAAGTAAGAAGGTCGAGAAGGGGAGAAAATCGAATTTTTAGCAAACGTATTTTCCACCTGTATTAAAAAAAAAAATGTGTCGGATAAGTTGACATTTCCATCTTGAATGCTTTCTGTCCCTTTAACCAAATTGTGACTGTGTTGTATTTATGTCCACAGAGCACACGCCATACCTGAGCACTTTCTACATAGGTTCGCCCGGAAAATTGGCAAATATTACTTCCTTATTACTCCATCGACAAAGACTCGGCTGTAGTGACTCTCCAATGATGGCAACCAAACAACAGTCGTAAAAACTATGACTTCTAAGGAGATAAAGAGTGGCGTCACCTGTACTCAAGCAGGAGTTCAGGTGTAGTATAGTCTTTCTTTGGCTGTTAAAGCCTAGGTTTAGGTTGGCTGTCCCAGAGCTTAGCAGCCCCTCTGCCCCATTACCGGGTGCAGATTGTCCTACTTGGAACTTAAGCATGCGCCATGCCCCCCACCCCCCTGTCATCAGAGGGACTGGTGACATTAGGCTGGGTTTATACTATTTTTGGGTGAGGATATCCCCAAACTCTTTAAATGTGTATTGGAGGGAAAATGGGCGGGAAATGGGGTTCTCCTAAGAGCCGCTCTCATGATCCAAAGATTTTGATCTGGAGAACTGGTGAAGCACCGCTTCACTCGGCGTCTCCGGGCAAAACCCCAGAGAGTTCCCAGGTATGGTGATCAGGCTCCCCGACACGCCAATTCTCCTGAGGCTTGTTGGAGAGATCAGCAATCCCCCTCGTAACTGGTCGGTCTACACTATATAGACTCCATTGTGCTCAGCATGGTAGACGATGGCCCCGGAGGTAAGTAGTAGGGGTCAGAGCTGGAGAGAACCCAACCAAGATACGTCTCTGACCCCAATATCAAACCAGCTTTCCTGGCATTGTCTGCACTCACTGAGTAGATGAGATTTCTAAAAGTCAAAAGTTGACACAATAAGTTTTTTATTATTAGAGGGACTTTCGTAATAAGAACCAAGAATAGAGAGAATGTAATAAATAACGATGACTTCCCTTTTATGTCTTGTTTTCCAGCACTCCCTAAAACCCCCTCAGTATTACAATGAGCTATTACATCATATTATGGTTTAATTACTTAAAAATTAAAGGGAACTGTCCAATATCATATAAGTTTTTGCATTTTTCGGTTATTTTGTCAGTTGCACGAATTGGCAAATAAAACCCAGTAATGTGATTAAGGAACATCAGAAAAAGTAGAAGAAGACACTTTGACTTCTGCAAACGTTTTAGAATAACTCAAGGGTTTTCTCCACTTTCTGAGACATGTCGGTTTTGGGGACAGCACCCAACCAGGGCCCACAATCCTCTGTTCCTCTTTCTTATTAAACCATCTGTCTCACCATCTATGTGTTTCGTCGACACTTAGTAGGAACACAAATATATATTTGTTATTTATTTCTTAGTTATTTCCCGATTTAACAAAGCCCCGGGAATTCTAGATCCCGTGACTTCAAAGTTTTATTTTCACGTGGGAAGCTCTTATTGTCTTAAACAGACTTTGATTCCCTTATTGCAAATTGTCATCTTCCGTAAAGGCAACTTCCGCAAATGCTTACCCGTATTTTTTTTTGGTCAGTAGTAAACTTGGTCAGACTTTTCCACTTGTTCAAGAGACAAATTAAATATCAAAACGGACGTAAATATTTTAAGGTAGCGATGGTCCTAAAGCTAGTTATGGGGTTACCCAGTCTGCTGTAGGATCTCAAAACTTGAAGAATCAGATTACATTTGGGGCTTTTAAACCAAGCCTGGGACTCACCGACTATGACTCAGTTATGCAGTCTTTAATCAAAGGTGATACCGCTTATTGAGCCAACACAAAATAATAACTTAAAAGCCATATAAGCTTCTGGGGCTTCAGAGGTCTCACCTTCTCAGACTTTTAGAAGTCTCGTCTTCTCAGACTTCAGAGGTCTCACCTTCTCGGACTTCAGAGGTCCCATCTTCTCAGACTTCAGAAGTCTCATCTTCTCAGACTTCAGAAGTCTCATCTTCTCAGACTTCAGAGGTCCCATCTTCAGAGACTTCAGAGGTCCCATCTTCTCAGACTTCAGAGGTCCCATCTTCTCAGACTTCAGAGGTCTCATCTTCACAGACTTCAGAGGTCCCATCTTCTCAGACTTCAGAGGTCTCATCTGCTGGACCACCGGAGTCCTGAAAGCTTATGGGACTTCACCTTGTTCCTGTGCTGACCCAATAAATTGTATCATATTTGATGAAAGACTCCATCTTCCCTTGGATCGATACGGTTATATCCACTTACCTATTCCTTACTTTATTCAAAATTAGGTCACCTATATTCAAGCAGAGGTGCCTTCACCCTCAGGGTCTGTCCGTTCCTCATCAGGTTCTGAAAATGTGTCCCTCATCCTAGGAATCTGCCCCTTTTAAGAGGATAATCTAATCCTGAGAATCTGCCAAAGCACCTAGAAAGTGATGGAAACCCCCCAAGACAGGAGGACACATCTCATGATGTCTCGGCTATTTCCCGCGGCACCTTCTTACTTTGTTGTATCGATGTAGAAGTCATTTCTTTAAATTAGCAAAACAAAGGAAAATACAGAATACATTTTTAGTGCTAAGCATGCGCTTTCACCATTTTAACGTATTAGTTAAATCAGCTAATACAACGGGAAGGTTTTGTTAAACAAATTTTTTGTTATCACAAAGATAACAAACTCTCAGGAGTCACATACTGGGAAATATCACATTTGCATTTTTCAAGAGATAATTGCATACGAGCTCAGAAACTGTTCGCTTGCAACAAATTTTTACTGTTCTGTATACATTCTATGCATTACGCAGTATTAAGTGTGTATTACTGTCTCATAGGCATATAACATATTATATAAATAGTTAAATAAGAAATTTAAAGGCAGAGACTTAGACATAATGTAAGGACGTTGGACTTTACTGAGAGGGTGGTAGATAAGTGGAACAGCCTCCCAGTAGAAGTGGTAGAGGGAAATACAGCGAGGGGATTTAAACATGCATGGGATAGACATACGGCTCCTGAATCTAAGACGAGACCAACGACTGATTAAGGTTTGAGTCTTTACAGCAGGAGAAACGGGCGACTAGACGGGGGCCGAATGGGGCCGATCTGTTGGGAGGTTCTATGTTTCAATATAGTACATTTACAATACAGACCGTTTAAGGGCATCTGTGTATTCTGCATGCAGGTGCCAAAACTGCACCAACATTGCCAAAATATCGATTTCACCCCGTCCTGATTTCCATGCACACAAAAAAAGCTGCTGAAAAAGACGCTTTTTAATCAATTTACCCATTTCCTAGTTAGCTACGTCTTGTTGCAACAACCAAACGTTACGCCACATCTTGAGACATATAATTAAGACGTTAGTCAACAGATGAAAAAATCTTGCCACCGTGAAAACATTTTCTCGATTCTTTCCTTCAATTCAATAGGTCTTACCTACCCACCCCTCAACAATCTTGAAACATTTGTGATATATAACATTTTTATATTATTATTACTACATTAATATTTTTATATTATTATTATATTAATATTTTTATATTATTATATTAATTATTATATATATATTATTATTATTATTATTTTTGTTGTTACCTTAATATGTTCTGTGTCTCCTCTTACTGATGTCTTTTCTCTTTGCTCTATATCACCGTTCTTCTTCTTTTTCTCTTTAATCTTTTTTAATTCATTCTCTCTCTCATCCCTTGTCTGATTCTCACGCTCTCCGTCCCTTGTTTTTTTTTTCCCGGGTTTGTCGCTAGTTTTCGCTCGCCCCTTTCGCCCTCTGTTTAAGTCCTCTCCCCTGCACTGTATGCTTAGATTAAGAACCACCTCGGGTACATCCCACAGAGAAAACACAGAAAAAGCAGAAGTCAAAACCGGAGAACGGAAAGATAGATCCCTCAACAAAACCTCCTATTCAGCTTGACCTGTGACTCAGCCTAATTAGGCAGAAGATTTGACTTTTGCCAGCTGCTCTATCAACAAAAAAAGGCTCTTTGTTGGTGTCTCTGTCATCAATATTTTTCTGTACATGGCAACTCAAGGTGCCGGTTAATTGTACCGACAGCTCGATTTACATCTCATAGAAATAGTCCGCCAACATTCCATAAAAGGAAGTGGGTGGAGCTTCGGGGACAAGGGAATATCAATTGATTACCTTTAAGTCCGTGTGCCTTGTCCGCGTTCACATAGTGTCTTGAGCTATAAACTTCGTCCCTAATTTTATTTTTCTTTACTTTTAATCTACACCAAGCAATGCAGAACATGGAAGGACATGTATGAACAGATGCCTCCATAAGTGTCCCTGTTTAGGAAGAACAGTCCCACTTTAGGGCGCAAATGACCATTTTTCATCCCCCGATGCCCCTCTTTTCTAGGAGGTCAGAATGTTTGCTGGGTATGAGGGTATCGCAGGGTTCTACAGCCCTAAAAGCCCCGATAATGTATATAGAAACAGTAGAGAATGGAAGACAACCTAGTTGTGCCACATTCAGCCACAGGTCTCAGATTGGGCAGTATAACATATGAAATGAAACATCGCCAGCACAGTAATACAGGTATTATGACACTTTCCCTTTAAGAAGTTTTTTTGGGGGGGGGTTCCATTCATCTATTTCCATGTGACATTATTAGCAGGGTTATCATTGCCGAGGAACTCTCTGCATGGAATCGCAACCTTTCAACATTTCTGCCGTTGGAGATCGGTTCCATTTTGGAACTTTCTATGATTCAGAAATTCTATATTATAATTTTTTTTTGCTTTTTAGAAAACCGTCATAAATAGGCACGGTACCAAAGAAACAGAAGAAGGAAGTAATACAAAATGAACTGAACCGTAGATACTACAGAAAATAGAGAAGTAGAAAAAAAAACTGAAACTATGAAAAGATGTGGCTCAGAAATGTCAAGATGCACAACTGGTGCGCGTCCTTTCTCAATGTGCCTTGCCCTGCGTTGCTTTTTCAGCTCGTACCTCTATGGATGGAACCTTTGTTTAATCTGCGGAATTCTTTTTGAGACCTATTTTGACCTTGCAGACCAGAGTTCAGAAGAGACTATCCTGAAAATACGTTCTTCCTCATACATGGGGTGACTTTCCTTTGTCAATACGATATTTGCATATGTTTTGATACCCCAGAGTGCACCCAGTAGAGTAGGGTAGATTGTGACAGGTCTACTTGAACTTAAAAATTCCCAATCTAGATGAAACCCACCGGCTAAAGGGGCACCTCGAACATGAAGGTCTTAAATTTCAAATTCGAGACATTCTGAAAGAAGGTCACAAGGGAATTTAACCATCGACTTCATGTTGTCTTCTTACTTCTTATTGTCTATATTGGCTCGATGAGACTGATGCCAGTCTGGGGCAGGTAAGGAACTGTCGAGGAACGTATCCAAAGAGTGGCGAACATATCAAGGAAGCCCCAATTACAACGTCTCCTGACGACCATCTTAACTCCCCATTTTTTGGGACCGGCCAACAAAACCAGACTAAGCTGTGTTATAGTGGTATCTCCATATGCTTTCTGGCTCTCATCAGGAGTGTTAGAGGGTAATACAGTGAGGGGTATTAAACATGCATGGGATAGACATACGGCTCCTGAATCGAGACCAACGTCTGATTACGGTTTGAGTCTTTACAGCAGGAGAAACGGGCGACTAGACGGGGGCCGGATGGGGCAGATTGTAGGTTCCTTTGCCATTGTTTCTTTAAATATGGAACATAATACCTCTTATTCTAATACAGGAGAATCATGTCTATTTACAGCTTAGCAAAACCCAAACCAGAAAGTTACGCTCAACACTATTTCAGTAGAGAATGGGCAGTCCACATGTCTCGATCCCGTGATCTCCTGGCCAGGGTATAACTGAGGACCCTAGAAGTGTAGCTCAACAATAACTGGAGGCTCCGTATGTTGGCTACGCCTGTTGGTTACAACATATAACAGTTTTTCATACTGTTTTTTTAGAAATTCTATTAAATTAGCAGCTATTGGGGTGGCATCTATTGAATTCTGGGATACAATTGGTTGTTCTTCGCTACCAATATCATCATCATCATCCTACCGTTACTGTTTCACCCCCCCCCACACACACACACTATTCCTTCTAGATTCCAAGGAAGCCCCTTTTTACCAATGATTTCAATGGTCTGGAAAACAACCAGGTAGAACCCTTCAAACATCGTAACAGCCCCTGATTACACTGCATAAATAATATTCACGACAACAGAGTGTGTCTTGGAACGGAAATCAAGAGGCCACATATCGAGTATGCCAAGAGAACGATCAAGAAGCAGGCACACGGCGGGCGGTTACCTGTCCCGCACTCATGACAAGCAGTTCTGTGAAGTGGTCAGGATGTGGCATTCACCAAGCAGACAGACGCCCAGCCGAAGAGACATGAGATGTCGTCTACGCCGGGTCGGGTGAAGTTAGGGGGAAGGTGGAAGACGCTCTACTCACACTGCATCGAAGGCAAGTGGGAATTCCCACAACCCGTGTGTGTTCCGTCTCTGGACAAAAGGGGCGATTGCGCAACCACGGATTAAGTGAAATAGATGCCGCCTGGGCTAATTCCCCTTTAGTGTTGTCGGCGCGGCCGTGTCGGGGTAAACTGATATGCAAGAATCTCCATTATCCTTTCCGAATGCAAATAGTTAGAAACGCAGCGCATTGCGGGGTCCGACGGCTGATAAAATCCAACCCGCTCGGGATGGAGAATCCGGCGCTCGCACAGCTACACGCACGGCAACATATACGACACGACCGCACGGCGATAATACCGTCCAGAGTCTAACGTGCCATCAAAAAGGGAGACATTTTTTTTTGAAGTTTGCACCAGAATCACTTTTTTTATGCATAAAGCTCACCGGGTCAACAAAAATGGTTCTAGATTGTCATAAGACCTGATATTCGCTAACACTGGGGTTTTTTTTTGTTTTTTTTTAACTATTATGTATTTTTAGTAAATAAAATCACGACACACATCCCACAAATATGTAAAGCTGCAAGCAAACACCAGACTTTTTTTGTAGATGACGTGCAATTTCACGATGAATGCTTCCTGGTGGTTTTGAAAATTAAGCTCACGTTTTAGAGAAACCCAAAGCTTGTAAAATAACTCGTTTGGAGTTGAATTCTGTTTTTTTTTTTTTTTGCTTTATACAATATGTGGAGCGATTAAAAAATATAAATACATATATATTTACATTTATCATTTTAGTTTTTTTGTAGCATTATATATTTTTTTTTGGGGGGGGGGGTTAATGTAATAAATTCATTCATTTAATTAGGAATTCTAAACAGTAAGCGAAGTGTAAATTTGTTGTGAAAATATAAATAAATAAATAAAAATTAGAAAGAAATATAACAAATTTATATAAGTGGGGAATTCTAAAAAGAACTAAAAATCAGATATTCATAAGACATAGAATCTGCCGGCAGATCGGCCCCTTCGGCCCCCGTCTAGCCCCCCTCCGTTTCTCCTGCGGTAAAGACTCAAACCTTAATCAGTCGTTGGTCTCGTCTTAGATTCAGGAGCCGTATGCCTATCCCATGCATGTTTAATACCCCCTCACTGTATTACCCTCTACCACTTCTGCTGGGAGGCGGCTCCACTTATCCACCACCCTCGCAGTCAAATAAAACTTCCATACGTTACAAGACAATCCTAGCTTCATCGTCTCGGGGTGTCCTGCCCCTTTAAGAGACAATATTGCTATAATCCATGTTTTACTAAAGCAATTATTGCAACATTTGCCTCTCTATATAGCCTGATCTAGAGAAAATATATATATAATCCCAAACCTCTACAATATATAATAAAAATAATAATCAAAAAGTATTTTTTAAATATGATGTCAATATTAAATCCTCATAAAGGATGATAATATTTTTTCTTGCACCTTCTCATTACTCTCATCCACACGCTTTAAGGGTATATGGACAATATTTATTACACTATTGTAATATATTATATTGTTTTTATACGTTATATAAATATTTTAAGGGGAAAATGTTAATTGCGCCCTCTAGTGTTTTAAAGGCAAAAACTCCCGCAGATCCTCGAAAGGTTTAATAGGATTTTTTTTTTAAAGGTAAAGTTTAACAACTTGAATTGGCGTTTGGGTTCCGTTGACGGAAGGAATTATCTGCGGGGAACGTCCTATTGGGTGGTCTCCTCTCTGTCGCTCTTTAAATATCAAAATAATACAAGAGACCGTCCTTTCTCCGTAAATACAAGAATTTATTAGGTTGTTTTTTTTTGCAAACGCTGGGAGAGAAATGCTTGATTCCGTTAGTTTTATCCATGGGGTTAGCGAGTGTAGGAGCCGGATCCACGCTTTGTACCGGACACCTGGAAAAAAATATATCAGTCAACATATCTTCTCAAATCCCCAGAAATTCGAATTTACCGTTAAATAAATAAATAAAATAATTCTGCACAATAAATACATAATAAAAAAAGGACAATTTCCCTCTATTTGACAATATATTCCGGCCTGTTTAATGTATTATTTGACTTAATTTCACGCTTTACGGCTGAGCTGCCGTTCACTTCTTAGTGTCTGATAATAATATTATTATTCAAATTATTAGATGTCCCTTTATTCATATATTTTAATCTGAAATAAGAGGGTTGAGGGGGGGGGGGTAGATTTTGCCTACAATAGAATATTTTCCAGACAAAAAAAAACATTTATTTTTATTTAAAAAAAAAAAATCTCCACCTACTTTCTAAAGATTATTCAAAGAACGTGGGGGGGGGGGGGCGACGATTATTATATGAAAGGCAAAAGTAAATGGAGATCCTACGAGAAACCTGCTGAAGATGTCGAGGGTCCCCCAGAGACCGTCTCTTACTCAGAAGTGCGGGGGAAGGGTGCGGGGTGATGGACGGACTCGGTTCTTGTGTGACATTTTTTAAAAGGTATTTTTTAAAGGGATCCTTTAAGTGGCTGCTGATTGGTTCCTGTGGTGGTATGACCCAGAGATTTCCATGGGGGGGGTCACGTAAAGCAATGGAACGTGACCCCACCTGCCTTTGGTGGGTGGGCGTGGTCAAATACCACGCCCCTGTCTGGAGAAAGAAGAAAGTGACCTGGAGAGCCGGGGCGGCAGGGATTCACTCAGAGACTCCAAGTGACACCCATAGAGCTGAATGGCCGTCCAGGGTGCCAGCGGGTCAGTCCGTGTGATGCCACGTTGCCCTTGGCTCCTGTGAGTTCATAGGTGGGGCGATCGCGGCCCCGGTTTAACGCCCTCCAGTAGGCGCTCCCTCACTCCCATGTAGAAGAAAGGAGAAATCTATTTATTACAGATGTTGCCGTCCAACCTCCACCGGGGCAAAAAGCAATGGTGAGACATGAGGTTTCCCGCAGAGATTTATCAATACTTTTTTGTGTGACTTTGTACCCTCTTGCGGGGTATTTGTGTAGCTGAGTGGGGCATTTAGAAGAAGAAGAATGGATTTTATTTACCCTGTTTAATTTATAAAACTGCATTGAGGACAAAGGAAGGACTTGAGAAACCGAACAGGGACACTTGGCAGGTATGTTCCTTTAGCAATATGGCTGCCTGTTGCTTCTGTGTGGTAACGTCATCGATCCGCGCCGCGCACATGGTGCTCCTGTTTACTAAGCTGCAGGAAGCGTTGCCATAAACAACAGGGCGGTGTGACGACAGCTCTGGGGGCGGGGTTTACCCCTGCAGTCCGTCTCGGGCAGCCCCGTCCCGCCCACTTCATTCTCCCAGGCAGGAAGAAACAAGATGGCGGCGGCTGACGGGGACGACTCGCTGTATCCCATCGCCGTGCTCATCGACGAGCTGCGCAACGAGGATGTTCAGGTTAGGCCTCGAAGCCCCTTGTTGGGGGGGGGGGGGGGGAAGAGGTGCTGCTGGCCCCGCCCACTACGGCCTCGGGGGGAGTGATGGGAATCCCGTCGCCGGGGGTCTCTGAGTACCGAGACGCTCGGCCTGCCTGACAATGACAGGGCCACGGGAGCCATTTCTAGGAAGTTGGCAGACAGAGGGTTAATACACCCTTTAATGCGTGGAGTGCGTCAGGCAAAATGAGTCTGAGGTACCTCAAGAACAGAAACATCACCCAGCCGTGGCACCTAAAGGTTAATACACCCCTTAAAGTGCGTGGTAGTGGGAGGCCGTGTTACCCCATGAACAGAGAAACCGGGTGTAGGGGGGGTGTAATTAGAGCCATGGCAGGCCAAGGGTTAAATATACCTGTGTAACGGGTAAAGCCACCCCAATGCACTATACTTCATCCCGCCATGGCAGCCTAATGGTTAAGTAAAACCCGATAATCTGGAGTTGCCCCACGAATGGTGTAAGGGGGGGGGGGTGCATACCCCAATGCATTATACCTCTGGCAGCCTAAGTGTTAATTGCAGTCATTCTAGATGAATTGGGGCTGAATTACCCCATCGGTGGAGAAACGGGGGGCAATGTCCCCCCCAATATATGACACAACTATGGCGGCAAGAGTGTGCCTAACCCCCCTTATAATGCGTGTACAACCATGGCAGAGAGAGGGTTAAGTGCGCGCTATTTAGGGTCTGCCCAATCACACTGATGGCAAAGAGCCAACGTATAGGGGGCAATGCCACCCTGCTAGGCCTTGGGTATGAAGCAGTTAAAATCTACTCATTGATGTGCATGATGTGTGTGGGAGCGGGGGGGGGGGCGCCGGGGTAACATCTGTTTCATGGGCGGCGCCAAAACACCTAACCATTATCCTTTGTAATGACTTTTAGACTGTAAGCTCTTGTGGGCAGCTCTCTTCTCACCTGTCTGCCCAACCTCTTTGTACAGCGGGGCAGCATCCGTTGGCGCTATTTAAATCAAATCTGTTGCTTTTTGTGGCATAGCCGTTGCTTGTGCGTGTTGTGCCGTTTCCACGGTCACCGTTTGTCACGTTAACCCCACGTGTCCCAGTGGCGGCTCGCGTTGGGTCTCCGTAAAGCTGCGGCCGGAGTTATGTATCAATAATAATAAATATGGCGGAGGATATGCCTCGGCATGGTCCGGTGATGTCATATCTACCGAAACCTGCACGTTTTTATTACTGTTTTGATTTTGGTTATTTTGGACCCGCCGGGCTGCCGTCGAGCTGTTAAGGGCCTGTAAGACGGACGTTTGTCTATCCCATATGTCTATCCCATGCCTGTTTAATCCCCTCACTGTATCACCCTCTACCACTTCTGCTGGGAGACAGTTCCACCCTCTAAGGCTAGACTGTAAGCTCACAGGCAGGGTCCGCACCTCCTGTTGTATCTGTGTATGGTTGCTATGTATTATGTTAATCGCCCCCTATTTAAATTGGACAGCGCTACAGAATTTGTTGGCCCCTAATAAATAAATAAATAAACAGTATTTTCCGCGTGAAGCTCTTCTCGGCCGTTTCTTTTGTTCTCAGATATCACTAGCGCTGGGTAAAATTTAGATAATTCCGGCCACGGCAGCGCTTCCTCTCCTACCTGCAGGTGATTTTGACGCGGATGACATTAAACGTTATCTCGCGGTCATCTCATCAACAGCCGAAATCAATCAATTCCTCTTATTTTGCAGAAAGAAGTAGCTCTTTTTTTTATTTATAAAACAGAATAAATCAGAGGAGTTCCTGCCAAAAAATAAATAATCTCTATTTTTAGTAACGATGTTTGCGGGATAAGACTCGTGTTTTTGGATGAAACAAACTCCCCAAAGAGTTGGCAGCTTCAGCAGTACTTAAACACGCAAAAAAATATTTCTCTGGTGCTGTGTTTAAAAAGTGGTTTTGTTACCATAGCAACCAGTGGAACGGTCCAGTTGGCAGCCCCCCCATCTGTTGCTGTGTTGATAGAAACAACTTTCAGACTTTGCAGCAGAAACTCTTTATGCCGGACATTCTCATTTTCATTAATTCATATGCAAAGAGACCCCCAACACAAAGAGGGACCCCAACAAAACAAAGAAAAACTGTTTTCATTTCGTTGCGTTTTCATATTCACGTGCACTCTTACATTCACTCGCATTCACGCTCACTCTTGCATTCACTCGCATTCACGCTCACTCTTGCATTCACTCGCATTCACGCTCACTCTTGCATTCACTCGCATTCACGCTCACTCTTGCATTCACTCTTGCATTCACGCTCACTCTTGCATTCACGCTCACTCTTGCATTCACGCTCACTCTTGCATTCACGCTCACTCTTGCATTCACGCTCACTCTTGCATTCACGCTCACTCTTGCATTCACGCTCACTCTTGCATTCACGCTCACTCTTGCATTCACGCTCACTCTTGCATTCACGCTCACTCTTGCATTCACGCTCACTCTTGCATTCACGCTCACTCTTGCATTCACGCTCACTCTTGCATTCACGCTCACTCTTGCATTCACGCTCACTCTTGCATTCACGCTCACTCTTGCATTCACGCTCACTCTTGCATTCACGCTCACTCTTGCATTCACGCTCACTCTTGCATTCACGCTCACTCTTGCATTCACGCTCACTCTTGCATTCACGCTCACTCTTGCATTCACGCTCACTCTTACATTCACTCGCATTCACGCTCACTCTTACATTCACTCGCATTCACGCTCACTCTTACATTCACTCGCATTCACGCTCACTCTCTTACATTCACTCGCATTCACGCTCACTCTCTTACATTCACTCGCATTCACGCTCACTCTCTTACATTCACTCGCATTCACGCTCACTCTCTTACATTCACTCGCATTCACGCTCACTCTCTTACATTCACTCGCATTCACGCTCACTCTCTTACATTCACTCGCATTCACGCTCACTCTTACATTCACTCGCATTCACGCTCACTCTCTTACATTCACTCGCATTCACGCTCACTCTCTTAACATTCACTCGCATTCACGCTCTCTCGCTCACGCCCTACCCCGTCTCCTTTCCCGCTTCTTCTCTTACTTCTTCTTGTTCTTCTGTCTTCTTTCTTCACTCGCTTTTTCTCGGTTATCCGCCCGGTTAACCAGACCTGGAGTACCTCTGATTGGAGGAACAGGGAGAGGCCCCTTTTGCCAAAGTACTACGAGAGACCAGAGTAACGCAGATTTGCGGAGAAACAGGAGCAGAATGCTTCTTTCTCCGCCGCTCTGTCTGCGTTATTCTGGCCTCTTGGAGTACTTCGGGAAAAGAACGGGGCCGCTGCGCTCTCCCTCACGGGAGGCTGATTACGTGGGAGAAGCCGACAAAGAAATAAGAGAGAAAAAAGAGAGAGAAAGAAGAGGCAAGAGAGGAAGCTGAGCTGCGGAAACGGAGATGGGACATTGAAGCGGTCGGCGGAGAGGGTAGAGAGTGCGTGAGCGCGTGAGTAAAAAAGCAAGGAAGTAGAATGGAGAAGGTAGGGGGGACATTGAGAGTGAGTGAATGAGTGAGTGCAAGTGACAATGAATTTCATCCCGAATGGATGAAACCCTCAGAATTTTGTACGAACCGAAAGAGCAGGAAGCGGAATCCGTGGTCCGAATTGTTTTTGGTCCATTTGCACAAGTCTGCTCAATACGTAGCCCCTAGCGTGTATATGCAAAGTACTTTCTTCTTTTCCATTTTTAATCCTCTGTTCTAGAAGTTTCTCTGTTTCTTATTAAATGGTAAATTCATTTCTCCCCTTCTCTTCTCAGCTTCGTCTTAATAGCATCAAGAAGCTCTCCACCATTGCTTTGGCGCTGGGGGTTGAGAGGACACGCAGCGAGCTCTTACCATTCCTAACTGGTAAGGACTGGCAGCAGGTACCAGAGGACGTATCTGGGGCGTGCTGTGTTCTTATTAACCCTTCAAAGTCCCTTCCTACTAGACGTTTGTAATGAATTCTGTTAATTCTGTTTTCTCACTTTTGCTACATTGTACGTATCGGTTACCTTCTATCACCCTGACCGCCTCACAGCTCGTACTGCTTTCTATATCTTTCCTCCTGTGTTTCAGACACGATCTACGATGAAGATGAGGTGCTCTTGGCTTTGGCTGAACAGCTCGGGACCTTCACAACTTTGGTTGGTGGACCAGAGTTTGTACATTGCTTACTGGTGAGTCCTCCATAGCGCAGGACGCGTGATATTTTATACCGGGGTGCGGAACGCGCCTGCTTTTGAGTAGAGGTGAGGGACAGATTTGTAGCCCCCCCAATGAATCAAATGACGGATATAGAGATTCTGTTCCTTGGCCATCTAAAGTAACATTAACAAAATAATATTTATTATTCCTTGCCAAAAATCCAGTTTATTTTTAGAGGTCTCCAGGGTACCTCCAACCACCACCTCCTTAGTAAATGTATTCCAGAGCTTTATGGTCCTTACGCTGAAGAACACTCTTGTTTTAGGTTGAACCATGACTTCTCTCTCATAATAAATGTCTTCTTCTCTCTGTCCATGGTGTTAATGATTTAAACCCAAAGGGAAAGACCATCCTCATAATCTCTAATCTGTCTTCCAGCCGCCATTGGAGAGCCTGGCAACAGTCGAAGAGACCGTGGTGAGGGACAAGGCTGTGGAGTCTCTCCGTGCCATTTCCCACGAGCACTCTCCCTCAGACTTAGAGGCCCACTTCGTGCCGCTGGTGAAACGCTTGGCCAGCGGCGACTGGTTTACCTCTCGCACCTCGGCATGCGGGCTTTTCAGCGTGTGCTACCCCCGTGTCTCCAGCACCGTCAAGGCCGAGCTTCGGCAGTAAGTAGAGACGGCCGCATCTAGGAGCCTATTTAGCACGTTAGGATGACATAAAGGACAGCGTCGTAACCTAACAATCTGTCGTGCTCCCAGGCATTTCCGAAACCTGTGCTCCGATGACACCCCCATGGTCAGGAGAGCGGCCGCTTCCAAGCTGGGAGAGTTTGCCAAGGTCTTGGAGCTGGAACACGTGAAGAGCGAAATCATTCCCATGTTTTCCAACCTTGCTTCTGATGAACAGGTACAAATATTAAATATTATTATTTTTTTTATTTTATTTTAAAAATCCTTGTATTATATTTCTGTGCGTTCCGTTACTTCCCAGGATTCCGTGCGCCTGCTGGCGGTGGAGGCTTGCGTGAATATTGCCCAGCTCCTGCCCCAGGAAGAGCTGGAGCCGCTGGTGATGCCAACGCTTCGCCAGGCGGCGGAGGACAAATCGTGGCGCGTGCGTTACATGGTGGCAGACAAGTTCAATGAGGTAAGATCGCGCGGCGGGGAGCTTTGCTGGATTTTCTTTATTATTATCATTTTTATTTTGACCTCTGGCCTGGCTGCTTCCGTTTCCAGCTGCAGAAAGCTGTCGGTCCAGAAATCACCAAGACAGACCTGGTTCCCGCTTTCCAAAACCTTATGAAGGACTGCGAGGCTGAAGTTCGAGCTGCTGCTTCCCACAAAGTCAAAGGTAAGCAGAGAATTGGGCTAATAGTCCATAGGTTTGGGTTCAGTAATGACAGAAAATGCCCATCTTGTTAATAGACAGCATTTCACTGATTTAATTCCCCTCCCCCCCCCCCCCAAATGATAACTCATCTCGTAAACATGTTTGGGAACGTATCCTTGCGCGTATATCGTAGATTCTGAATAGGACAGGATCCTATAGATCGTATAATATTTCCTTCTTGACGTATTTTCAAATGAACCATTAATGACCTTTTTCGTTCTAGAGTTCTGTGAAAACCTGTCGCCGGACTGCCGTGAGAATGTGATAATGACGCAGATATTACCCTGCGTGAAGGTACTGCGGATCTCTCCTAACCCTTTCGTTTTAGTGAAAAGTTTTTTATATTTTGTGTTTAAAAAAAAAAATGTAGAGCGTAAGCTCTTGTGTGAGGTGACCGTGCCCGGGAGGCAGCGAGATTTCTGGAGCCAATCTGGCCAGCGCACGTCCCACGCAATGTTTCTAGAATCAACTCAATCCTTAAATCCACTCCTGTTTTTTTATGCTTTTTATTTCTCGTTACCATGTTGATCATTGGATTTTTTTTTTTTTCCCCCTCATCGCCAGGAGCTCGTTTCTGATGCCAATCAGCATGTTAAATCCGCCCTGGCCTCTGTTATCATGGGCCTTTCGCCTATTCTGGGGAAAGATAACACCATCGAACATCTCCTGCCGCTGTTCCTGGCGCAGCTGAAAGACGAGGTGAGGATTCCGGCAGGGATAGGTAGCTCTGCTTTTGGTTTGACGCTTGTTGTGTGAGCGCCCGGCCACCAGGTGGCGCTGCGGCGAGACGTGTACATTTTATCCATCATTATTATTATTGTTTGATATAGCGCCATCAAATTCCGTAGCGCTGTACAATGGGTAGACATAGCATAACAAGTAGTATGTAACGTAACAAATTGACTGACAAAGACAACAGGTGAGGAGGGCCCTGGTCAAAGGAGCTTACAATCTGAGTGCGGAGTTGATGTGTAACGTGTCATTGACGTGTAACATACCGTCTCGTGTCTCTTCTGCAGTGTCCAGAGGTCCGGCTCAACATTATCTCTAACCTAGACTGTGTGAATGAGGTGATTGGCATCCGGCAGCTCTCCCAGTCTCTTCTCCCCGCCATTGTGGAGCTAGCAGAAGATGCCAAGTGGCGTGTGCGGCTGGCCATTATCGAGTATATGCCGCTCCTTGCTGGACAGCTGGTATGTGAACTCGTAAGCGTACGATGTGAAGGCAAATGAGAACCCATCTAGTCTGGAGACTTAGGAGTCCCTCACTGTATTACCCTCTTCCACTTGGAGGCTGTTCCATGTATCTACCACCCTGTTTAAGTATAATTTCCATACACCTAAAACACCCGCCCTCCGGTTTTACACTATGGCCTCTTCTATATTTCTCCTATAAAATAATCTGAGTGTATATCGTGTGTGAACAATATGTAAAGGGAGGCTTAACACCCTAACACGGTTTTACGTCTCCATGAAAGCCTTGAGACCATTCCGTTGGAATCCAGAAAATGCCCCAGAGCATTGTGGGAAGTAAGGGGTGCCTGCGAGAGTCCATGAACCCGGCCGGTCCGAGCGCAGGCGTCTGGAAACCGAATTATCTGTGATAACCTCTCCAAAGCCAGCTGGAATTTCCACGGCTCCCGGATCTTTCTAATAAAACACTTTTTAGGATCCTGAGCGGTTGGGGTCTCGTGCGGGTCGTGCGTCATTAAGGATCGCGTGCCCCCCTACACACATTTAGTTGTGAAGACCCCATGCTGAGATGTAACATTGGATTTATATGGTAGCTGCTTTCATATTTTGACCACAACATTGGGGTCCACACTAGACCTCCTCCATTGATACATGTTGATATTTTCCTCTTTTCAGCGGCCTGTGCCAAAACGCGATGGACGGTGTACTATATATATATATATATATATATATATATATATATATTAGACTAAAACCACTTAGAATTAAAGTTTTGCTCAGTTAACCCCCCCCCCCCCCCAACAAATTTTGTTTCCTGCCATTTTATTTCAGACGAAAGTCAGGGAGCTTTTTCCATTCTCGAGCTTCACTAACCAAATGGGAATATAAAGACCGACTTTATATTCCTAACCATTCATTTAGAAGGAATATTTCTATTCCCACCGTACAGCGGGGAACGATCGGCATTTAAATTCCCACCATATGTTTTTATTTTCCTCTGGACGCCATCGGCCGGACGTTTCATGAGAGGACAAGCAGTCGGCCTCCTCCTTTTGGATGGGTTATTAATAAAAAGGAAATATATATGGCTTGAAAATATTCTTGGCGTCCGCTCGGCCGAATCCGGTACGTTTCCAGTTAAAATATTTCCCGCGGCTGAAGCTCACCGCTGGCAGTGACATCAGCCTGCGGCGTGTAAATAGTTCCGTGCTCTTAAATATTGCCCCCGAGATGCTATACTTGGCTGGAGAGCTTAAATATTTTGGAATTTATCCCAGTTGCACATTACTTGGGGGGGGGGGGGGGTTATATAATCTCAGTATAATGACACTGAATCAATCACAGCCGGGGGGATATCCAGAGCTGGCGGCTGGGAGTCAGGGTCTCCGAGTGATGCGGTTGACGGCAGATACGTAAATCCGGAGATAAAGCTGCAGTTACAGCGTTCTCCACTATTTATCATTGCAGGGAGTGGAGTTTTTCGACGAGAAGTTGAATTCACTCTGCATGGCATGGCTCGTGGATCACGGTAAGAATCACTCTTTAAATATTTATATATATATACATTTAATATTTTCTTTTATGTTAAAGACGCTCTGTTAAAGGTGCTGTTCCACCTAGAGTTGTTTCACCAACTTTCCTAAATAATTATGCACAGCTCTACATGTTAAACGTATCCCTGCTTTAAAAAGAATATCCCATTTTCCTGTAGTTTCTTGTCGAAAACCTTAATTTGTTCCCTCTGCACCGCTCTGACTGCCTGCCGATTTCATCGCAGAACCGGCTTTTTTGGGTGAAGGTCTTTAACAGGGGCGTCCAACCTGCGGCCCTCCAGCTGCTGCAGGACTGCATCGCCCATCCTCCTCAGCCAGCCCCTTAGCTGAAAGAGCATTATGGGAGATGTAGACCTGCAGCAGCTGGAGGGCCGCAGGTTGGACGCCCCTGGTCTATAAGTTTAAGGAGGACTGAAATTGGTTGCAGGCGGTCATAAAGGAAGGCTTGGGAAGTGTCAGGGCTCTGTTTCTAAGCAGCTCTGGTATTTTATTACGCCTTTAAGTGATGGGAAGCGTTTAGGAGAAAAATGAAATGGGGGATAGGCTTCTCTTTACATAAAGCAGCATATTTAGGGGCATTTAATGAGGCACCCTAGGTGGAACAGCACCTTTAATTCCAAAATACTGAGCCATTTGATGACGCGGGACCGCAGAGATCCTTTTTAAGGAGCCAGGAGCAGATTTTGACACCGATCAGATCCTGTAGATGCGCCGGCATAGAAAGACGACATGCTATTTGGTAGATCTGCCCCTGGTTTCCATTTAGCAGGGAGTCCCAAAGGCCCGAACCTGTGAGCTGAGGTCTGTGGGGTCCCACCGGGTTCTACCAACACGTCATGTGGAGTGCCGCAGACTTGGGTTCTAAAGGAAACGGTGTTTTTTATGTTTTACTGCCTTAAATACTGAAAAGTATGTGTTCTAGTAGGCAGAAAACGGTTGATCGCCATTCTTTTCCGCAGTTTATGCCATCAGGGAGGCGGCGACAAGCAACTTGAAGAAGCTTGTAGAGAAATTTGGCAAGGATTGGGCTCAGGCCACCATCATCCCCAAAGTGTTGGCCATGTCTAATGATCCCAACTACCTGCACAGGATGACCACGCTGTTCTGCATCAATGTAAGTGACCGTCATGGGCTTTCAGGGCTTTTATTTGTACTCGGTAAAGGTGCTGTTCCACCAACGCGATCCGCTGGGTGGTGAATGGAAACATTTTTTGTTTTCCTCCTTTAGGTTCTTTCGGAGGTTTGCGGACAGGATATCACCACCAAGCACATGCTGCCCACGGTGGTCCGTATGGCTGGGGACGCTGTCGCAAACGTGCGTTTCAACGTGGCCAAGTCTCTCCAAAAGATAGGACCCACACTGGACAACAGGTACAGAATAACAATATTCCATCCGGGTGTCTGAGCGGGTCCTGGGGAAAACTCACTATTTATTTGGCATTGGAGTGGGGAGGGTGGAAAGTTCCTTGAATTACTTTATCCTACTCTGCCTCAAAAAAGATAATGAATTCACCAAACCACAATGCAGACTCTTAATCGTACATATAGATGATGTAGAACTAAACCACACGCTTCATCCTATCGAGACATCAGAATCTGAACCATATTTTTACGATTAAACATAACAAGTAGCTGTAGACTTGCATCCCCTCTGTAGGTTGTAACGTCTAAGTGTTCATTATCAATTATTTCATTTTATTATTAAACCTATTTCTATCCTTGTATACATTTTACACTGGACCACAAAAAACGTTTCAGCACCCCCCCCCCCCCCCCCCCGCATCTCCCGTCTCTTCGAAGCATCGCTCTGTGGTTTCCGCAGTTTATTTCGGGTTGGTTTGGTTCACGCCGGCCCTCTAGTAACGCGTTTCTGCTCTTTCACACCTTTTTAGCACTCTTCAGAACGAAGTCAAACCGGTGCTGGAAAAATTGACTCAAGACCAAGATGTCGATGTGAAGTATTTTGCGCAAGAAGCCCTCACCGGTATGTACAAAAAGATTTCAAACCAAATGTGAGTTGCAGTAAAGACGGTAATGTCCCGACCCGAATTCGGCTTGCATCAGAGATGTTCTGCTGTCCGTGTAATCGCTGCAGAGCATTTCTACGGCTTTTAGCCCCGCTTCCCTTTAACAATTTTCAGTGTTTGATACCTATTTCAATACTGTATCAATGTCCTCAAATACACAGAACGTTTCATTAGCAGCTTCGTTAAAGAATAAAAAGTTCAAAATACTTAAGTGTTTTATTATTCTATATAAAAATTCCCAAATTAAGTTTTTTTTGTATTTTTATATATATATCTGTAATATTTTTTTCTCTTTCAGTGCTTTCTTTGGCATGATGATCTACATCGTGAAACCCCCCACGGTGACGCTCCTTTATCCGCGCACGACGCCCGCTCCCGTTGGCCCCGCGGCCGCACCGTAACCCGTAATTTTTCTCTTGGCGTTCAAGTTTTTTTTCCCCCCCAACGGTGTCGTTTCCCCCGACTTCTTCCGCAGCCTTCGCGGTTCTGCTGTATCCTTTCTCCCAGCGGCCGACTGTGATTTGCAATTAACTAATGGCGGCCGTGGCTTTACACCTCCCCACGTACCGGGTGGGCATCCCGTGGGACACTGGAGGGGATCCATTCGTTGTCTGCATCCTGTGAAAATAACCAGAAAACTATTGTAAAATGATCCAGCCTTCCCTTGTGGAATATTGCGATGATATTCATGCTTTTATTCCTATTATATAGTGTTAAAACTTTTTTCAGTTGCCTGTGTTAACGGAAACGCCGTCTTTCAACTCAAATCATATGTTGTATTAAATATATTTTAAGAAAATACAATTTAAAAAACACTAAAATAGTTCCGTGTTGTGGTAAATGAAGCATCTCATCGCACGCGCTCTGCTTGATCCCGCGGTAAGTGTCGTGTTGGTCCGCGCTGCTTTTACCCGATGGGGATTTATGCTTGGAGTCTTCAACTCTCACCTGAACGGTCTGGGGGACCTAAATGGAGTCACTCGTCAAAATGACATTTATGTAGCCGTCTCAGCTGATGTATTTAGTGTTGGCAGTGATTGATTAAACAAGCCTTCAGCTAACCTGTATCCGCTACTTCCGTTTGTCTAATTCCGCTCCTGGAAAAAAAGAAAAAAAAAACGTTAAAAATTGTGTATTCCGTGAAATTAAGGGGGGAAAAAAGTAAACACAACGGCGCCAGACATTGAAAAGGTAAAGCAAATCTATAATAGGGTTATTAACGAAGGCATCTTTTTCCCTCTGGTTTTAATGAGAGGTTCGGCTTGTGTCGCGGTGGACTCTTTGGGGTAATCGTCTGCTTGCGTCCTTGTCCTATATTTTTTAGGAAGACTTTTGGGAGAAAAGCATCCGCGGTCATGGATAAAATAACCTAGCACAAAAGGTAAGGTTAGCAGCCACGTTATAAGAGCTATGGTTACTTGGCCCCTAAAGCGTATATATATATATATATATATAGTGTTAACGTGATGTGAATCCAGTAAGTGGTCTGGGGCGCAAGTCTCTTATTTTAGAGGGACTCTTTGCCCCAAAACCCTTAGCAACGGGTAACGGCGAGCTGTGAGGCCGTCCTATTTCCCAGAAATATATAAGATTCGAAACGTTTGAGAGCGGAAGCGATACTCACTCACCCACTCACATTGGCTTCCCGTTTCTCTTGCCGTCTGTGGTTTATCTCTTATAGAAGGACCAAGGATGATGATAAGAAGAAACGCGATGGTAAATAGCGAGCAGACCCCTGCAAAGAGAAGCAGCTGCAGAGTATAGCGGCTTTTAAAAGGTTCGTCTCCCTATAAGCGGAAGCCGTCTGCAGAAATGCAGTTTGCTTTGTAACTAAGAAAATCAAAGGAAGTGAAACTTAAACACATCTAGTATTCACGTTTATATGTATAGATTCAAAAAGAAAAAGGATCCAAACAATAGAGAAATTACTTGAGGTCACGTCGAAGTATTTCCCTGCAGAGAATACATGGGTTAAAGAAAATGTGCGTTAAAACCTTTAGTAACAGTCTTCCTGGTAGAGGTCAAAATAACTCATCTAAACATCCCAAATCCACAAGCGGCAAAGAGCAGGTACGTGAAAACGAATCGGAAGCACAATTAATGTTAGGCTATAAATAAAGGTTGAACGTTCCCCTTTACTCTGTCATTGAAAAGCACGACGAGCGGTTTTGGTTTTTTTTCCTCTTAAATACCAGATGGGGCGACTCTTGCCAATATTCCGGTCTGCGAGGCGTCTCAGGGACAGGGAGCTGTTAAAGATCTCCACGTAACGATTTATGTCAACGGCTGTTTAATTGCTAAACGCAGGTTTGATTCCCGTTACTTTTTGCGTGGGAATCGCACCCTGGTAATTAAACGTTCACACTTAAGCCCGAAATTACATTAAACTCCACTGACGTGGAAACGTGCATTTACAAAGAACCACAGCGTTCTCATCGAACAATTTATTTGACTTTGAAAAGTGCAGCATGGGGCGAGACCCACATTACAAACAACAAATACTCCAAACCTCCACCCGCTAACTAATGGTGCGCGTGGCCAAGGAATGGTTGCATTCTTTTTTTTTTTTTTAAATGGCTCCCTTTTTGTTGCAGATGGGATGAACGAAACCTCAAATCACAACAAAAACACACATTTTACAAATATGTATAAACTGTGTTGGATGGAGAATTCAGTCATTGTTAACTCCTTAAGGACAATGGGCGGTCCCTAAACCCATTGAAAACAATGCATTTTGAGCCCATACATGTACGGGCTTTGTCATTAAGGGGTTAATGATTAGATGTTTATCCCTTGTTGGTTAGATGATGAGGACCTCCGTTATCCAAAGTGTCTTAATCAGTGCCAGCTGTATGAATGGCCTCGCACAGCACTGATTAGTAGGTTTTTTTTCCCCCCCTAAGCTTGAGATAAATGAAGCTCCGTTTGGGAATCTGGGTATATTTTACCCGTACGAAGTAGCCCGTAGTGTAGTCCAGCAGCAAAAAGAACCAAAGTCCCACTTGGTAAATCATAAACGTTCTCTGTGGCTTTTTCAGTCCCGTAAGTTTCTTTCCTTTCTAGTGTTCCGAGCGCGTAAACAATCTTCTTTGTTTTTTGGTCGCTATTGAGGCGCTTCCTCAAAGACCGTTTTAAAGACCTGCGTCAACGATCTCTTTACGGCATCTTTGAACTCTCGCCCAATGAACACGTAGAGTATGGGGTTGATGCAGCTGTTGAACATGGCTAGGCACTTGGAGAGCGGCACCGCCACCTACGTTAACCAAATGCGGCAGCCCGCCGAGAAACACGCGAGCCAGAGCCAAGGCGTGATAGGGCAACCAACACAAAAAGAAAGAGGAAAACCACACCTGTTTACAACGAGAAACGGCTTGCTAGACCTGTTCAGCTTTTTCCTCCGTAGCGTAAATAGCAGGATGGCGTAGGAAATGAGGATGACGCTCAGCGGCACCAAGAACTGGTAGAGAAAAATGCAAACCGTAAAGATGGCGGCCTCTCTTCTTTCCCAATCCTCGAAAACATCTAGGTTTTTTGCACGAGCTCCGGTTACTCTCCGTCGACATCTCTGACAGGGTGTAAGAACCAGGTACCAAGGCTATAGAGACGAGCCAAATCACCAAGCAGGTAGCCGACACCAGCCTGGGGTTACGGTAGTTCTGACACCACACAGGAAAAAGCACCAAGACGCAGCGATCGATACTAATGGCGCTTAGTAGCAGGATACTCGCGTAGATGCTGAGTCCAAAAATACAGTTAACCAGCTTGCAAAGGACCGGTCCAAACGGCCAATGGAGATCCAGTAATAAGTAAAGGACCGTCACAAGAACCAGGAACGTCGAGATGAAATCCGCCAGCGCCAGGTTGAAAAACCAAACCGTGTTGATGTTCCGCTGCAGACGACAACCCGTGATCCAGATAACCGTGCCATTCCCCATCATTCCCAAGACAAAAATGAGGCTGAACGTCACGGTGGCCAGGACCTGCACAACGTGACGGATCTCTGCGTTTTCCGGATCTGCCGTCGAGTTCATCCCGTAGGTCGGTCTTTATTCACCGGTCCTGGAAAGAAGAAGAAGAAGAAGAAGAAAAAAAGTTTGTATTAGCGGAACGAAATGTAACGGTGACTTCTTGTGCATTTAATCTGGAAGCACGCGGTTGTACGAGACACGAGCCTTGAAGTCAAGTCCTGCAAAAAGACCCGGCATTCCGTATACGAACCAGTCAGTCAATCTCAACCACGTTTGGTTATACCACCAGCGCTCAAGTATCAACATCCAATACCCCGACCGCCGAAGCCTGTAGTTGGGAACCGTTATAGGACATCGCGTTAATAGTGCGTATAAAACCCATTTTTTTAATTTCTTCTACCTCTCGTATGTTTCCTGTTTAAGGAATTAAGGTTTGTTTTTTTCCTCTCTCCTTGGGGTTCTACCGAACTCATGAAAAAACCATAACATCTTTTATGAGATACCTTCCGTATTTCTTTAAAAGCCTTGTTCTGATCATCCCCGCAAGTCATAAAGTTAAATGAAATCTAACATTTTACATTTATAAATATTGAATCATCGGCGAGCCTTAACTCCGCACATCTGCAAATGTTTGACGCTTAATTAGCTCTAATTGCGTTTTCTATTCCAGCGCAGACATTGATCAATTAATTAATCCACCCTCGACCATGGCCACACTTCTAGAATACATTTATAAATTACGCCTGCCTTTGCATATTATTTTCTCATTAGAGTCCCGCATGTTTACAATTTTCTCAAATCACAAGAAAAATCAACATCCGAACATTAAATCAAGCATTAAAAATTAAACTTTTTACCAATGCGATCATTCGGGCCGGTTTCGTGGGATATAGGAGACTGTATTCTTTTAATATAATGTTGAAAATTGTTGGCTGTTTTTTCCGTCAGTTGTTGAAATTTTAAACAAATTTGCAATGTATTCCTTTTTTTTTTTTAGGTTTGTAGGAGGAATCTTTTTTGTTTTAGGACTTCATTGGGAGATAGACTTGCGGCCAACTTTAAGGGTCACATACTGAGAACTTTCCACGAGTGGTTCCCCTTTCTGCTTCATGTAGAACTTGGAAAGTGGTGGGGTTTAACCTGAAGAAGACAGTCAACCAAGACATTTTTCTAGGGGATCACTTTCCCAAAAATAGAATCCACAAACCTCAGACAGGCTGGTGATGAAATACGGTTTTAATCAGGGCTTACTACACGGCGGAACCACAATCGCCTCTCGTTTATGACGGTTAATGCTTAATTATGGCAATAATGAATATATTACAATGAACATTACCGGTGATGCTTAAATGAATTGTTCGTTGGAGATTCACGTATGGAGGACTCAACAAAAACTCTGATGCCCCAAAAGCTCAGTGACACTTTCAAGATCAGAAAGAAGAGAGTTCCAAAAAGGGAACCTTTCCCCAAAAACAATAAACATTCGTTGCTGGCTTGTCTTATTATTTTTTAATTTTTTTTTTTACACATGGAACAATACTACCTATACGTTAAGAGGATTGTTACGTAGATTTTGGGGAGATATATTAAACACTTCTATACAGGAAGTGAAAGCAGTCTTAAGCGAACACGTTATATCCAGGAAGGGTCGTATCGGTCGTGGAAATTATTTTCACGTAAATTATGCTTTGTAGGTTTGAGAACGCAAATAACGAAAGCGGAAATTTTCTCAAGAAATACAGGGAAGTGAAAACCTAAATAGTAGAGACAGCAATTGCTACTCACACTATATTAATTTATTAAGACACATGTTATGTGCAAAAGCCAAAAGCATTACGTGAAAAGTCTAGTGTCATCAATGTGCATCACGGTTTT